>JABFEB020000044.1:14442915-14455138 GCA_019775895.2 Stomatorhinus ivindoensis
AATGGGGGCGAACCTGAGAATGGTGGCGGGCCTGAGGATGGTGGCGGGCCTGAGAATGGGGGCGAGCCTGAGAATGGTGGCAGGCCTGAGAATTGGGGTGAGCCTGAGAATGGGGGCAGGCCTGAGAATGGTGGCGGGCCTGAGAATGGGGGTGAGCCTGAGAATGGGGGCGAGCCTGAGAATGGTGGTGGGTCTGAGAATGGTGGCGGGCCTGAGAATGGTGGCGGGCCTGAGAATGGTGGCGGGCCTGAGAATGGGGGCGAGCCTGAGAATGGTGGTGGGCCTGAGAATGGGGGCGAGCCTGAGAATGGTGGTGGGTCTGAGAATGGTGGCGGGCCTGAGAATGGTGACCTCCACACCTGTAGTGCCTCTACTAGGAGGCTCCAAATCACATGACCTCCACGGCAGCACTAGAAATGACGTTAGTGCAACATCAGCAACTGAGTATAATCGTCTCTTTTAAGGTTAATGTTTTGCTATTGTATAGCCATTCAAAGATTCACAACATAATGGCTTCCATAAATTAAGCAGCAATAAAAAATGAATAGTGCTGTTTAAGCTTGTGAGCATAAGAGACTAGGAATTCTCCAGGAGTAATTCAGAGGTCATATACCTTGTTAAATGTTACCCAAGACTTTAAACCACAACTTCAACCATCTGTATGCGGATTACATGCTTTACTCCTCAGGCACAATTCTGTTTGCTACTTAGTTTTATTGGTTGCCATTACCCTAGAGGGTATATCAAACTAAATGCACAACGCAAAAAAAAAAAAAAAAAATCAACATTAACGATGGGAATCACCATAGCAAATTTTAAAACACTGCAAAAAATTCATGTAATACTTTATTTTAAGCAGTCATCATAATGCATTATAGATACCTTCATAATGCATTAAAATGTATTTTTAAGGTAATATAAACACAACAAAAACTATCTATAAAAAGGAATAACACATTACAGCCATGTTTATTATTCATTATGAATGCTCTATGAAGCTATCATCTATAATGCACTATAGATACCTTCATAATGCATTATAATGGTCAGTATAAGTTATTGTTATGCATTATAAATGTATTTATTGTGCATTATAAAAACCAGCGACACAGAGGACAGGTTAAGATTATGCTGTAAGATTATGCTTCAAAGAAATGCAGAGAGTGGAGCTTACAGCTGTATAAAACTCCAGTGCACCACCCTCACAGCAAAAGCCTGTAATCCCTCCCAACCGCAGAGAGAGCGAGAGACTGCCAATGCTTCCCTTTTACAGTAACGCTTTATGTAAGACCAGTTAATGCCAAACAATGTGTAATATCAGTGAAATTGGCCCCGTACTTTGCCATCCAGCCTTACGGTCTACTGCTTAATTCCAGCTTGAGCTTAGCCTTTGCGCTGCGATAAAATAGTACATAAAAAGGATTTGGAGAAGACCAAGAAAAGATCAAAGGAGGGCAGATTTTGACTTTTGAGGTGAATGCATCTGTGTAGATGGCTAATGTAAATCTACGGGTTTATGGTAAAAGCCTCCCAAGACTTCATTCAGACATCAGGCTTCCCGCAGACTTACTGTGACGTGTGGGCCGGCACTGAATGCTGAGGGAATGAGGCGTGGGGTAACGCAATCTAAATACATTTTACGGTCATCATGCAGAACTTCAAAGGTAAAGAGAAGAGGAATCGTTTATCGTTTAAGACAAGTAAATGCTCCTGTTTCACACTCCCTATTTGGGCGCCGTTGGCAGCTTGCTGTAGTTGTCATGTTTCATTATCACTTATGTTTTTATACAAAGGCTTCTGTCATTTGTGCATTCCATTTGTACATGGTGTCTGGTTCTTATGATTGAATTTTCTATGTATATTTTCTGCAGACTTGCATTCCCTTTCAGCATTATCTTTATCGGCATTTGTTGGGGGGGGGAGGGCTTAATGCTTACCGCCTCAGCCACACACCTTCTGTGTTGCCACATGTGTAAGGAATTTGCACCAGGGCGCCGTCTGATTAGGGGCCACAAAAGAGTGATTAAAATAAAAAATCTGAAGAAAAACCTCTGGTTGCATACTGTGACATTGCAGTTATTTACACTCATCTTTAATATTTCACTGCCTTTCTTGGGAAACAGATGCTAATTAGCTAGTTAACAGCCAGGCACCCTGTGCTACTGAAATGTTTTTAACAGGCCTATAAATAAATTGACAAAATTAGTTGTATTGCTGCTCTGGGGAGTTTGGGAAGCTCAGCAGAATCTCCTCTAGGGCGCCAGAACACCCAGGACCAGCCCAGGCTTCACCAAACCTCCACCAGAACTGCTGACTCTAAATTGCCCAAAGCGTGTGTGTGTGCGTGTGTGTGTGTGTGTGTGCATATGTGCACTCTGATAGACTTCCCTCCCTTCCAGGGTGTTCCCTGCCCTTTGCCCATTCCTTGGTTAAACTCCAGCTTCCCTGTGGATTGGATCAGCACTGATGAAGAACGGGTGAATTTTTAAATTCCCTTCGGAACATCACCGTCATTCCCTGTAATGAACTTCCAATACCACCCCTGAAAATGTCCTATGCTACACTCTATTTATTGATATAAGAGGTGATGCCTATATCAAGGGGTACACAGTGTGCACTACAAGAACAGTATATGTAGGATAATTTTGTGTATATCACCATGAACAATGGCCCCAGTGGTTAATAAACCCTGTTTTCTTGTGAGTCACTCTGTGGATTGTTCCTGTCGTCCCTTATTCACCAGGCCTCGCCGTAACAGTTCTTAAGAAGAATTGGAAACTTTATAAAGTTTTTTTCATGATTCAAGAATTGATTGGTCGCATACAGTCACACAAGTGCCACTTTCAGGGAGAAATGTAAAATGTTTTAATGGGATAAATGTATGAAAACATTAACTGCACTCTTCAAAAATTGGTACAAGGAAGAACGAACAATTCCTGGTAGCAATAGCAAAGTTCTGAAAGATGTTTAAGATAAGATAAACTTATCTTAGTCGCAGGGGAACTTTGCAAAAATAAAACATTTATGACACCAGTCTCCACTCATTACGAACCAGGAAATTTGTTGTTCTTTATAAATCGGTCATCCAACTTTCGCTTTTAGTGTTTGTTTGTCGAGTTCCTGAATCTCCTTCTTGGTTTAAAGCCCAGGATCAGAAACTTCAAGGTGTATTTATGCCTAATTCTTAAAAAAAAAGTAGAGTACATAGCTGGAAGAAGGAGCAACAACACTGATGAAATGGCATACAGATTCCACCTTCCCGAGCAGGACCTCATCTGTCCTATTTGCTTCGACATCTACACGGATCCGGTCGTCTTGTCGTGCAGCCATAGCTTTTGTAGAGTTTGTACAGAGCAATTCTGGGACAGTAATGAATGTCAGCAGTGTCCAGTGTGTATGCAAAGGTTCATTAACCGCGAATTGCTCTGTAACCGAGCTCTGAAGAACCTCTGCGAGGCTTTCAAAAATCAGAGACCCCAAATAACGGAAGACTCGCAAGGACTCTGCCTTTTACATGGGGAGCAGCTTAAGGTCTTCTGCCGTGTAGACAAAGAGGCCATCTGTGTTGACTGTCTCACACAAACGCATAAAGGTCACAAGATCTGTTCGACAGGAGAGGCTGTCCGGCACTATAAGGTGAGAGTATGAGGAATTGTAACTATGGTGGAGAACAACACCGACATCTGCTAAACTATTTTCATTTTCACTTATGCAAAATGTAGAAAGATTACAGTACTGTGCAAAAGTTTTAGGCAGCCAAAGAAAATGATGTTTGAATGATCTTCATGTTCATGTAAAATTGTGCTATTATGCCTGTCAAAGTGTGTTAGTTTAGCCATCTCAAAATCACCCCAGTATTTGCAGCAGCCATCCAGTACTGCCATGACTCGACCACTAGCAGACCTCGTAAGACTAATCAATATATCACTGACTTTTTTTAGCTAATTAAATTAATTAATGAAGTGAGCTGGGGGTGACATTTAATGAACACGTGTAATAGTTGTGGTGCTGCTGAGGAGATGTGATCATCTAGTCATGCAATTAGATATCAGAAGCTTTTTGGAGAACATAAGAAACTCCTTCTAGTTTTTATTGCGTTATTCTTAATTTACATTTTTTCTAATGCTAAATTGTGTTTTTTTTTGTCCTGACTGCACTTACTACACAGATAGATAGCTTTAGACATTTCTTTTGACTGCCTCTGACTTTTGCACAGTAATGTGCATGTTGGATAAAGCATGAATTTTTCTTTCAAAGTAAAGTTACACCATTTTGCTCACCATCAGTAGTGTTAGAAGAAATCTAAATTATGCAACAAGATTACTGCAATCCTTCAAACAACTGACCCTGTTCAACAATTGTTCCCGCACTCCCCCTATTTCATTTGGTTTATTCCAATGGGTTGGGTGTCCCTAGACTCCCCCTATTTCATTTGGTTTATTCCAGTCGGATGGGTGTGGAGCTATTGTAGTGAATGATAAAAACATCAGCGAATTTTACTATGTATTTAACTCTAGTGATGAATTACAAGGTTCTAGTCCTTTAGCTGTCAACATAAGCATTATGGCATTCCAAAAAACATTTGTTTTTAAACCACACACTTTTCGCACAGTATGAGCATGGTAGCAGAATCCTGTCTTAGCCACATAATCAGTATTGGGTCACATGGGGCGGGAGCCCACTCCAGGCAGGAAAGGCTGTCAGCGCAAGTCAAACACCAGTTCAACGAACACCATGACTGTGTCCAAAAAGGCTGCTTTGGAAAACTCATTGCCTCACAGCAGCATGACAAGGCTGTCTGATTTCAAATGTGGTTTAGAAACGTGTCCTCTTTTTGACAAGTCGCAAGGGATCCTTCCGATAGATGTATCCCAAGAGTCCTTGTAAAGTGGGTGTGTTCTGGCAGTAGGACCGGCGGTTTGTGACTCAAGGGTAAGAGCAGGAACGGCTGGTGACTCAAATAGGAAATTATGTGTAGGCCAGACTGTTCCAAAGGCGATGCCTTCCTAGACTGCAGGGAATGAGGATGCACCACCTGAATTCGGACACAGCTCATGTCTCTGGATTGTAGGAGAAAACCCATACAAAGGAGTTAGTATACAAACTCGACATCGAGAACCCGGGGAGGGGGGGGGGGGGGATCAAATCCTAGCACAAAATAAGGGGGTGGTGTGTAGCTCAGCTACGCCTCTGCGCCTGTGATCAGAAGGTCATTAGTTCAAGCTCCAGCCTTGACAAGATAGATGCATGTATGTGGGCCCTCGAGTAAGACCCTTAACCACCAGTCCCCTAGGTACTGCAGGATGACTGCCCTCCCAAGCTTTGCACTCACCTACCATCAGGAAGAAGACTCCAAGAGCCCAAACAAATCACTTAAAATGATTATTTCTCCCAGACTCTGTTAAGCTGATGAACTTTACAACAATGCTTGCACTTTTGATTTTCTGCAATGAGCTTCAGCTAAAGCAACCATACTTATGTCCAAGCAAAATTTCCCCATGGGGACAATAAAGTTTAACCTATGCTAAGTGAAGCTAAGCTAAGTGAAGCTAAGCTAAGCTAAGTGAAGCTAAGCTAAGCTAACCTAAGCTAAGTGAAGCTAAGCTAAGCTAACCTAAGCTAAGTGAAGCTAAGCTAAACTAACCTAAGCTAAGTGAAGCTAAGCTAACCCGCATGTGTGTTTCATGGAGAGCAAGGTGGGGTACAGAGGATTTCCCCGCAGCGATTAGTAAAATACCACAGTTCTGTTCTTCTGTGATGCCCGCTGAGATAGAGTGCCAACCGGAACAGTCATTGTTAAAATCAGATAACCTTTGGTTTATTTCAGGGGAAACTCCGGAAAGTACTGAAGAATATCCAGGAAAGGAAACAGCTTTTCCACAAAGTAAAATCTACATTTCAAGATACAGTGAAGCATATTGAGGTACTGTCTTAATGTAAAGTTCACTGTTACATGAATCATCCCACTTCGCATGTGGGTAGAGAATAATTAACAGCCCTCTGCAGGTACAAACCAGCCACACGGAGAAACAGATACAAAAGGAGTTTCAGGACCTTCATCAGCTTCTACTGGACGAGGAGGCGGTCAGAATTCTACAGCTGCGAGAGGAGGCAGAGATGAAGAGAACTGCAATGAATAAAAAGATTCAAGAGCTGACCGAAGAGATTTCCTCTCTCTCTGATACTATTTGTACCATAAAGCCACTGTTTACCAGTGATAACATCTCACTCCTGCAGGTAATAGCCATGCCCTTGTCATACTGTGCTTCAAAATCATATAAATATATGTTTTGATGTTTAATTTAGCCTCACAACACATCCAGAATGCCCACTCCAGAATCGTTTTCTCTTAGTTTAAAATTTTTCCACATAAACTGGTTGCGTGTTTAAATAAAGTTTGTTATCATGTGTTCAAGAGCTGTTGGGTTCTAGCGCACTACAGGGTTTAGGATTTTAAACTTCAATAATTATTTTGATTCTCTTTATAATCTAAATACTCTTTTTTTTCTCATTTACAGGAGCATTTTACCATAGCAAAAAAGTACGTAAAGCACTTCACTCTGTACCCATCTCGGATGATCAACAGTGCCTTATAACGCTTGTCTTCTCAATGTCACTGCAGATCCAGTCATGAAATACAGGATTTAGAGGTGGGTACGAGAGCTTTGATCAATGTGGCCCAGTACCTGAGCTCTCTGAAGTACAGGGTCTGGATGACGATGATGCAGACTGTACGACATGGTGAGTCCGGGGGCAAAACGGCAAGTGGGGAGGATGTTGGGAGGCTGGAGTGAACGCCTTGTAGCTACATATTCATAACTGCATATTGCTAACCGGCCTGTTTTACATTTTATTTATTTCATCTAGGGGTCTCCAACTCCGGTCCTGGAGAGCTGCTATCCAGTAGGTTTTCTGTACCACTTGGCTTCTGATGAGCCACACCTGTTCCCGGTACCTGAGAACAGGTGTGGCTCATCAGAATCCAGGTAGGATTGAAAACCTACTGGATGGTAGCTCTCCAGGACCGGAGTTGGAGACCCCGGGTTTAGTCGATGCTCTTATCCAAAGCAGTGTACAACTGAGAAAGCGGGGTCAGACAGTCCCCAGAGCAATTATGGTTAAGGACCCATCCAAGGGTAAAATCACTTGACAAACTCTGGGATTTGAACCAACAACCTTCTGATCACAGACATCTAAACTGTTAGGCCACGCAACACCCACCTTTTATAAAGTACCACAGGATGAAGCAGGGGATGCTTCTGGCCAGTTTATCACATTGCCAGCAGACAATCCCCCCTTAATTTGGGCATGTTTTCATGAAGATATACGGCAAAGAGCATTTTATTTTTGCAGCGTGAAAGTAAATTTTTTTTATTGCACTTGTTTTTCCTTTACTGAGCTGCATGTGTCAGTCACCAAATCCAATCATATATTAATAACCATTTTATTGCCTAAAGCTTAGCATTGTTTGGAAACATGTGACTAACTCATAGCAAATGTCAGCCAGCAGGGATCGCTGTGACACTGTGTTAGAGCTAAGCCAATCGTAGTGCACAGCCATAATGAAATAAAGACATCGATTTTCAATTAATTACAAAGGCTTTATCTTCAGGTTTGAGTGTTTTTCCCCTCAGTTTGAGCTCTTTTGACTCCTAAACAATGTGTATCAATGTGATTAGATGGATAGACCTATGAGTCGTATCCACCTACAGTATGTGCACATATATATATACACATATATATATCATTATTTTGAATTAATCGTACTATTCAAGCAGACTTTTCTTGCAAGAATTCAAAGTAACATTTCACTTGCACCACTTTCGGTGCAATTGTACAAAAATGACTGCTCCCAGAAACTAATCTCTAGCATTCATTTGTAGCAGAGATGTGTATGTTACTTGTATAAAAAGATGATTAATTTTTAAAAATTATTTAGCCATAACCAGAATGTGTTAGGTTGTGTCTCATGCTCCCCTATTGCAGGAACTTGAACCCTTATTTTCTCTTCTACCACTTTTGTCTTCTCCTTCTCAGAGTCTTTGATTGTCTTATCTTTGATATCATGATATGACATATTGATATATCATATATTGATATCATGGATAGAGTCATACACAGGTGAAAATATGAACAAGACATTTTAAAGCACGGACAGTCATACATAGACGAAAGCTGACCATCTAATTGCTGGGGGAAGATTTAGCAATTTAGCAGAGAAGTTTGGCAAGGAAGCAGAATGTGCAATTAATAAATAGATTAGTATGAGAGTTATGCGTACAGAGTCATTAGTCCTTCTAACAGACCCAGTCTCAGGCTGGGAAAATGTTCAGCAGTCATACAGTTTGTGGAATAGAACTATGTTAAGCCCCACTGTCCTGGCTTTGAGGCTCTTCACTCACAACACGCACCCCCTTCCTCCACAGTGCCCGTGACTCTCGACCCAAACACTGCAGCCCCCCAACTTGTCTTGTCTGAAGATCTGACTGGCCTGAGAGCGACCGGTGAAAATCAGCAGCCCCCAAACAACCCAGAGAGGATTACCGGCTACACAGGGGTCCTGGGCTCCGAGGGATTCAGCTCCGGGAAGCACAGTTGGGTGGTTGATGTTGGCAGTAACACCGAATGGGCTCTGGGTGTGGCGAGAGAATCCATAAAGAGGAAGGAAGTGATCGCAGCATCTCCAGAAGAGGGATTCTGGGCTATAGGCTGGTTTTCTGGTAAATGTTTAACCGCAACCTCACCACCAACATGCCTTACAAAGCAAAGACTTGCAAGAATCAGGATTAAGCTGAACTTGGAAAAGAGGACTTTGAAGTTCTATGACCACACCAAAAATACCCCTCTGCACACCTTTACGCCTAAATTTACTGGCAAACTTTTTCCTTATTTCTTCACAAACCAAGGGCACCCTCTCATAATTCAGCCAGAGAATGTATCCGTCACATTACAATAGCTTACGGGATATTGCATCCATCTTCTGACTAGATCTATGGGCAACATACAGTACACAGCACAAGGAAGAGGTACACTCTGGATGGGGTGCCAACCGTAGCAGGCAATACATACCATTTTGCAAAAATAACACGCCGAACTGCAGGTGTTTGGGGTATAATCTGAATTCCCGAACCTGGATGTCTGATGCAGGAGTGCTTTCCACTTATCTACCTTACAGAATGACAGTCTTTCTTATAGAAATTCTCAGTAAAATGTAAAGAATTGCTGAAACACAACACAACAGCTAACATTTGAGTGTTTATTTAATGTACAGCTAATGAAAGATATTCAAGTAACAATTCAAGTAACCAATGGCTTTAGGATTGTGTTTGAAGACGGGAGGAAAAGAACTTAGTGATGTATGTACAAAGGTCTGTTTACTGGGGGTTAAATGAAGCTGAATTAAATACTGGGGAGAGACCCATTAGCATGTTCTCTCTTGTTGAATTCAGTTTCCAATTCTCCCGCATCCTGCAAACTATATTTAAAATATATTATATCACTGGAATTAGCTCTAGGTTTTATACATTTGCAACAGACATGCTTTTTTTTTAAGTGAATTCATGAAGTTTTTGACAAGACATTAAGACAACTTGTTGACGTTAAGGGTTTATTAGATATACGCGAGGCAATCAGGTTGCCCCCCCCCGTTTCCGACTTCCGGTCACCTCTGGAGAAAGCACCTGTCAAATGAGTTCATGTAACGGCAAAATGTAAAAGGGAGTAATGAAACTCAGTCTGTTTTTAATGATTTGACTTTTTTTGTTGGGCAGACTCGGCTGTTTGTTGTGTAAAGTATTTCAGAACCAGCAGATGAGTGACCTTAGTTTCATTCTCCACGACTCCATGAATCAGAGTCCTTCCTTCTTCTACATTTCTGAACGTGACAAGTTGAAATATTTCATTCTAAACCCTAAAGTTGCGTGCGCCTTCATGTGGAAAAGAAATAACTGTTGGATTTGTGCACGGCGACGTTAAATGCATGTGCCGCAAGATCTGAAATGCATTCATGCAGTCTCACGCACACTTTCGGTGAAAAAGACTGCCAAATGCTTCAGGGTTCTAGATTGCAGGTTGTTACTCCACGTTCATTATCCGAAACATGCTTTCAGCCACATCAGACAAGCGCCACGCCCTTCACATGACACGCTCGCTTCCCTGACCAGACCTCCGTACGAAATGGCCTGTTGCTCTGCAAAACAAGTTATCCCGCTCTTGCACCCGCAGGCCTAGGGGTGTGACGGGTTATTTACTGGCCCCGTTTATTGATTCAAGTAGTCTACAAAAGAAAATGCTAATTTGTGAAGTACAGAACATCCGGCACTTAAGTTCACGTGACCATGTCGGCAAGACGCCAAAGATCGTCGCTATGAATGGGCCAGGAGGGTGGGTCTCATTGACAAGACTCTGTTCAAATTCCTTCCACAGTTTGTGTGGGAAAAATACAAAATTGACAGTTACTGCAGTTACAGGTATGACAATGACAATGTTGTGGTTTTGATTTATTAATCACTGTCTCACTGTTTCACACAGGATACTTTCCTACACTTTGACTAATGCTAGTGAATATATTTATGCTGGTACCACTATCATAATTGTATATGAATATTTGTTATAAACTGTAAGCTGTTCACGGGACCAAGGTACCTAATTTCGTTCCCTAACATGCTACCCCTATGTTCTCAGAATGACAATAAACGGTCTTGAATCTTGAGCACGTTGATTTACATTAAAACCATCTTGAATCTCGAGGACACTGATTTTACATTAAAACACGAGACTGTATCTGAAGTTGAATATTCGCACCTCATCCCGTGATTCAGGATCTGTGGGCCATGTCTCAGCAAACCGGTGTCCGTAAACCCTGAGCCCATTTACCTGCTTCCATTCCAGCCAATTGCGCGTCGCTGTTCTCATTTAAACACGCGGAGTGATTCGGCACCAGCACAGACATTAAAACCAGCAGAGATATTAAAGCCATAACTCTCATAAAACCTTATGAAGTCATGCAAGCGGGTGCTTGAGGGTCAAACTTTATTGCAGCTTCGTGATATAAGAAGAGGCCGTCAGTGTCATCCTGCAGATTAGTCTTTCCTGGGGAGGGGTGTTGCCTCGCCTCTCTAACATTTGGCAGATGCTATTGTCCAGGGTTTCTGATGAGGGGGTAGTGTTCTAGTAAAAAAAATTTCCCCCTCCAGGATTTTTGGTTTCTGTTCACTGGGCGATTGAGGGAAATCAGATGTTGGCTTTTAACAAATAACGACCTTGACTCTCCTCCATGAGAATGAATTGTTACGATACTAATGATACTGTGGCGAATGGAGTAATACACATGGCACTGTGTGAGCAATTAAAACTTTAACGTTTCTCCAGGTGCCACTATTCATTGTGTTAAATGGTGGGCAGGATTCCTACTGGCTGATTGAGGATGCCTGTAGGGGGCGTCGTCTACAAGCCTGCACCAGCGACCAAATCCAGCCAAGCAGAGAAATAACACAGTTAAAGCCATCTCATCCGACCCCCCTCAGACCATAAATCACACGAAATAGGTCTCAGGCCAATATGATGCAATGCAAAAAAAAATCTTACTAATAACATGGGATATCTTTCATTTTGGTTGAAATATCAATACAGTTTCAATATCATCGCGTACATTGGACCGCAGAAGGATAATGTGTTTATACAAGAGGACAACGTTTGTAGCTCCAGACTGAAGAAAAAAGGCAGAGTTATATAAAGTATATGGAAGGTACCGCCCATCCTCTCGTCAGAGCCAAGGTAGCTTTTTCTTAGTAGAAAATGCACTAAGGCAATAATGAGTGAGTACCACTTGGACAAACATCAGTATGTTCATTACCTCATAACCCTGTCTGCTGCTTCCTGCGCTAGTTCCTCTTCCTGCGGCAGCTGGGAAACTCCGAGGCCAGAACACCCTCAATCCCTTCCTCTGCCCAATGGTGATTTTTTTTTTTTACTTTGTTTATCGTTGTTTTCCGAGCTCGCAAATACACATTTTCAAGATGGCGGCAGTACTTTGCGTTTGCAGGGCCGGTGATTCGCACAATCAATTGACGATAAACAAGCTTGCGAGTCACAGCCCAAAGTACCAAATGAGTACTTCAGGTGATACTGGTACTCGACCGGAAGTCAATGGAAAAAAGGGGAATACTGAGTGTTCAGTACCTGGTAAGATGGAAAAACAAGCTTGGGGGGGGGGGGGGGGGGG
>JABFEB020000044.1:14478819-14495649 GCA_019775895.2 Stomatorhinus ivindoensis
TATTGTTTTGTTCAGTCCTGTGTTACCCACCGACCCCCCCCCCCATTTTTTTTGGCCCTGTGCGTACCCCTCCCCGTGCCAGTGAAGCTGGAAACACTTGCTCGGTCGGAATGGGCCTCATTTTTCCACAGAGAATGAGATTGGCCAGTAGCGGTTAATCGTCGGTCGAATCCTTAAGCTCGCTTTGCGAGAAGCGGCAGGACTCCCCTCAGTGGCTGGACCCGTGAAGCTGACGTGGCCCAAAATACCTGCAGGTTCTCCGGACATCCTGTGGCGAGCACATTTTCAGTGCGGATAGGGCCATTAGTTTGGTACAAGAACACTTTTCATTCCCTCCAAGCCTGTAGGGGGCACTAGAGAACACATCTCAGACTTTCAAACCAAGCACACGGTTATAATATGCACAGTGAGATAAAGTCTTTTAGAAGGATATATCTTAGATCCTAGAATCAATGAGTACGTTGGCTTTTTACTGCTATGAGTTGGTTTGGAACAACCGAGTAAGTGTTCTTCTCTGTTCTCTTCAAAGGAACTTTAAGGAGACAGGGAACCCTGTCATATTTCCTGCGTACAAATGCAACACAGGTGCGCTGCATTACAATGCAGTTTCCCATAAGATAATGCCTGTTTAACACTGTCCCATCAGTATTGAAAGTAAACATTATAGCAAATCTGATGTCCTTATTATCCTGTGAATGCCATGGTGCTACCCCAACCCATACTAACTACAGGAACCTTTTTATTTGAAAATGACAGGACTGCAGTGCCCCCTGTAGGCATGGAGGATAAAAAATGGAAACTATACTAAAAACTTTGCAATACCTTTTAGTAAAACCCTTGGGCTTTTAACTACATGCCCCTGGGGAGCATACAGTCATGTTTTACAGAGCTAGAAAAGTTGAACATAAACCAAAATGTTTCTCAAATTGTGTCGAACATACGCTGAATTAGCTCAAATGGATTTATTTAGCTGGGCGATAGAGTCTTAAAAGAAAATTGTTTTCCAAATACTGTCATTTCAGTTTTACTGTTTTGAGTATAAAATAAACAGCATATGGCGAATGCAGCTCTTTGGCAATGTGCGTCTGACTCGTCTCCTAGACACCGACCAGCTCCACGTGCAGTCAGACCTGCCTCTCAGTCCAGACGCAGCCGTCAGCTTAATCCCAGGCAACCGCATCAATATCCTGTGGCCTCTGCTCCCTAAAAATGACATAAGGCAAACGTAGAACAGAAATGTGCTTCTTTTAACTTTTAATTCCCTGTTTAGACTTTTTCGCTGCAAGGCCGCTGCCTTTTAGGACGTCCTCAGTGACAGGGCAAACACAAATGGTGCAATGTTCCCTCAGTGTTGCCGTTGGCATAAACATGTAGATGCTGGAGCGGGTTTATAGAAGCCTGTCGCAGCTAGGTGTTAAATTGTTGCATCAGGTGTTTACCTTAACAGACACGCTTATTCATTGCAGATGCCTATTAGGCGATGGTGTCTACATATAAGCTGCGCTCCCATTGGACGCTCATATCTCCCAGCAAGCTGTGCTCCCATTGGCCTTCGGGCTTATCCAGAGGAATGGGCTCACGTGGTTGGCACCGGGCTGAATTTGTGTCTCGCCCCTGGCATTGCATTTGTGGAGTGTGTATGTCATAACCATGTTGGCATGGGTGTCCTCCCACAGTCCAGAAAATGCAGGCAGAATGTGTCTCTCAGAATTCCCCTTAGTGTGACTGTGTGCGTGACTGCCTGCCCTGTGATGGACTGGCATCCCGCCCGGGGTGTCCCTCGCCTCATGCCCTCTGCTGCCTGGGCTGGCGTCCAAACTCCCCAAGAGCCTGTACTGCATAAGTGTTTATGCAAGATGGATGGGTAAAAGATTACTCAGAGTGGCGTTACCTCCCAGCTTCCAGTTTAAAGAAGGCTTTCAGGAACAGATCCAGTTTAAGAACCTTAGTTTAATGGTTCTGCTGCAGAACCTTTAAAACTGTGGCCTTTCTCAAGACACACCGCTAGAATAAGTATTCTGTAGACATAAATAGGGGATCTTATGTTCCCATCTAAATCCCAGAGCTGAATCTTCAAGGTGGAAATATGCTTTGACAGAGCCAGTAGTGCTAAAGGATCAGGTGTTGTAAGCCCCAGCGAATTCAAGTTCCAAGGACATGTTCTCTACCCAGTGGAGACCTGGAGACTGGGTCTACACCCAGTACACCTGTCAGGCATAGAGGGAGGACTGAGAAGAATGAAACGCTTAGCTCGCTTAACACGCTTTCTGTGTTCTGTTCTGCTGCCGGAGGTAGGGTAATCAGCGTTGGTCTACATCCTGGTCAGCTGTGAGGTGCCTGTGAACGTCACCGAGTGCATTAGGGGCCAGGAGGGGGTCCATCGATTCACACCGGCGCCACGTCGCTCACAATCATTGGCTCATGTGCGAATCACAGGCTCAGTAGTGTGTTGCAATGTGTAATGGGGACAAATCTATTGACGTCCCCTTTTTTATTACATTAATTACAATGTCCTGTGTTAAACATCTCCATTGTTTTGGAACATATGAGAGATCTCAGTAACGGCTTTCTGTTCACAATCCCCGTAATTGGCTGCTCGGCACTCTGATTTATGACTGTCGCGGAACATGAAAGACACAACAGGACGTTCGTTTCTGGAGGATTAAATATTGAACATTTTGTGTTATTGCTTTCTAGGAAAAAGATGAAAATAAAACGCAACTCCCCAGCAAAAGGTTTTCCATGATTGCCTTTAAATGGCACCAATTTGATTTTTCAGCGATTGAGAATCACGGGGTTTAGTATCTGATTCTAAACACAAACGCATGTTTTTATACTGGGATGAAAAAGGGGGCAATCGCAGTAACAGTCTGCGGAGTTGAATTGCTGGTAATTGAATTTCAGCACCATTTTGACCTTTGAGAAAGCTGATCTTCTGTCGTTGGTTTAACAAAAACAATGCATCCCATAATCCATCAATGGTTTCTGCTGCCGGTGATCTTGGCAGCATCTACCGCTGGAAACCCCCCCCCACACCGTCGAAATTCAACATCTGTAGAGGGGGAACAGAGGTTAAGAAATGTCGCACGTGAGCTGGGGACGGATTCAAACCCACAACTTTTTGATTGATTTAAAAAGTACGTTTTTTGCGGGGAAAATCGAGGTCCCGCAGAGATGGCTGAATACCCTGCTGAAGCGGCCGTGCGAATGGCAGGCCGCCATGCGTCTCAGCGCTGCGTTCTGGCATCCGTTTCTCTCCCGTACACGAGCCCTGATAGAGCTACTGGAAGCACTCAATTCCAGAACCATTTAGTGAGGCGAATACCTGCCTCTGATCGCACTCCTTGGCACCTGAGAAACATCGACACACGTGCTAACTGAGAAGTCTTTGCGGCCATTTTGAATGGGGATACGTCATAATGACAGAACAGTCAGCCCTTGTTCACTCTTAGTAACGATGTTGGTTTTCTGGTAGGAAGTCTAGTAACATCTAGCAATGCCGTTGAGGAATGATCCGTATGTGACGTTACTGTTGTACCTCTGAGTAGACTAAATTCTAAAGATAAATTTGTGTATGTGTCCTATTGAGGGAATTCATTCATTAAAAATTGCACACAGGCAGAGACAAGGAAATTATTTAGGTTTTTTTTTTGTCTCAGTGACTCCTCCCACAGTGGTCACCTGACCTACCCCAGAAATGACAGCATAATGCTTCACATTCAGCGACGTAAAAAATTCCCGCCGGCCCGTGGCCCCACCTCCTTTGTACCGCTAGCTCTCTGCTGGGTGACAACCTTTTAACAATGACAAAGAGTGCTTGGTGTCAGAGTCATTTAAAAAACGTATCTCATAAATCATATCAGAATAATAGGCATATTCCCTCTAAAAGCCACTGGCCCTTTAATAGCTCTGCCATCTTCCTTTCTTTTTCCACTCTTCTATCCATTCTTCTACCACTTCATTGATAAGAAGAAATGGCCCAGTAGGGGGTTGTGGTTTTGAATCCCTGATGAGAGTCTCTGATTGGATCCTCTAAGTACAAACAGTTTAATCTGTTCCACAGATGCTTGTTATTAACGCGGAAGAAGAGAATGTTAAATACAAAGGGCCTTATTCGGGCCCTGGGGGGGGGCATACTCTCAAACACAGAGCACAGACTAAGGTACCCCCAACCCCCCCCCCCCTCCCCGTGAAGCCTTCACTGATGTTTGGTTACTTCCTGTTCCCAAGATCGTTTCTTTGATCTTGCAGTTAAATACAGACAATGGATTTTAACTCTTCAGATTTTGGGTCTTCTGGTGGGATCCTGCTCAGCCTATGATATGGGCTATGCAAGATCCATAAAGCACCAGAGATCCCAGGACCCCCCCAGGAGCACACAGAAATTGTAGCCCCTCCCTCTACTGTAAGTCAGAAAAATGAATAAATGTAATATCAAATGTAATTCAAAGGTATTTTGATGAGGCATACTTCTACCTGGAGCATGCCTGCACAAATTCTCCTTTTCCGACTGGATTGGTGGTTTTTCGCACCGTATAACAATAGCAGAACCCAAAGAAGGACATGCTGTAGGATTGGGTAGGAAGGAGACAAACAGCACCAGGTAATTAGTGGGGTTTACACTCCCAGACCATACTATGGGTCTTCTGAAGCGGCAGTAATCAGGGAGGCGTGATGAAACCCAGGCCACTCGGTCCTCGGGGAAACTGTAAAATGTAGAGATATCCTTAGGAGCGAGTCTGCAAAGCCGGCCTTTTGTTGGCAGTGAATGAGCTGCTCTTGGGTCTCCTTATTCCCCCACTTGAGGATCATTGCCAGACATTGGCTGCTCGCAAATAAAAGAGCATTTGTTTATCTCAGGGCTTTAGGTAGGAGTCCAGTCCCGTGTCTCTGTTTGTAGAAATTACTAATAGAGAAGCTGCCACTTGAGAGAATCTTTAGTCTAATGACAAAAGGTATCTGGGGCACAAATCTCCATCCTAGGCTGTGAACCTGTAAGATTCTGGCTGGAAATCCTCTTCTGCTGCCTGCAGGAGCTCAGCCCAGTGTTAGGCTGTAGTTAAAAGATAGGATTTCAGCATGGCCTGAAGACACCCAGAAAATATTGTACCCTTTAGCAGGTACTAAAGAATTATGGCCCCGAAGCATCAGGAGAAAATCTCACCCTTTGGCAATCATCTTCTCACATTTCCATAAGCGTTCTCATCACTTCCACGTAATCCGCTCTCCTCAGGGCTGCTTTTCTGACACTTAACACCGCATTCCCGTGGAATAGAATACGTTTGCCCAAAAACAAACAACCGTGTTTTCCGAATACCTGCTTGATTACGGGTCTGCGGGTAAACATTCTCCTTCCAAACCCAGGTTCCTTTTGAAAATTGAAAAGCGATCCGTAAGTTGCCACAGGTGAGACTTTGGCCTCAGCAAGCACGTTCCTGTCTAAATCCCTTTCTTTAAGTTCACCACATGTGTTTAAATAGGGTCCACCTGTCCTTAATTCCAGGGACCTCCTCTATAAAGGAGATTAGTCCTGACTCGTTCCCCAGGTGGACAGTGCTTACAGGTCAAGATGAGTAAGGATCTCTCAAGTTTTAAGCACAGAGGATGTAAAGGGTTAAAGTTTTAAAAGGCTGAAACTTTTCCACAACATCTGATGCAACTATATTATTAATTCCATTCTTCTCTCCACAGGGACCTGATGCCGAAAACTCTTGAGGGTCAGATTACCATGGAGAAGACCCCCAGTTATTTTGTGACCCGAGAGGCCCCGGCCCGGATCTACACCATGTCCCGGGACACCAAGTTGATCGTGGTGGTGCGAGACCCCGTCACCCGAGCCATCTCCGACTACACCCAGACACTGTCCAAGAAGCCCGACATCCCCACCTTCGAGAGCTTGACCTTCAAGAACCGGAGCACAGGCCTCATCGACACCTCCTGGAGCGCCGTCCAGATCGGGCTCTACGCCAAGCACCTAGACAGCTGGCTGCGCTTCTTCCCCTTGGGCCAGATGCTGTTCGTGAGCGGCGAGCGGCTGATTCGCGACCCGGCTGGCGAGATGGCTCGCGTGCAGGACTTTCTGGGCCTCAAGCGCATCGTCACAGACAAGCACTTCTACTTCAACCACACCAAGGGCTTCCCCTGCCTGAAGAAGGCAGAGGGCAGTAGTAAGCCGCACTGCCTGGGCAAGACTAAGGGCCGGACCCATCCTAACATCAACCCAGATGTAGTGAGACGGCTGCGGGACTTCTATAGGCCATTTAACATGAAGTTCTATCAAATGACTGGACAAGACTTCGGTTGGGAATAAAGGACACCTAGTTTGGATGGGAATAAAGGACATATAGTTTGGATGGGAATCAAGAGTTTTTTTCTTTATAAACAAAAGGTGAAGATATCGTCACTTGTGTAAACTGTACAGAAATCTATTCTATGGTAATTTATTTTGACTTTCCAAGCAATCGTCTCACTAAGCTGCCTAGTCACTTTCGTGCATCGTGGGTCCCATCCAGGCCTCACTGTTGGTAATTCTGCATTCGCTCGTGTGTTTTTCTTCCTTCATCTGAGTCGAAGGTGCTCCCCGGCACCGGGAATCAAGCAGGAATGAAGAAAATGGAACGGGTGACTTCATAAACAGACAAGACACTCAAAAAGGAACCAAAAATGCTGTGTTACGGGTATTTCAACCACAGGGCAGGGAAAACATTATATTTATCTGACGTGTAAAGTTCTTCTGTTCCCTTGGTTTATTTTTTTAACTGTCATTGTCATATATGGGTTTTTTTAGATCTCTAGTGGAAGTTCTGCTTGATTGGAGATGTCCCATAATTCAGCTTTAACACTGGCGTGACCTCCCCAGAGGTACATAGCCCACTTAGCTGAACCAGGATGCATCTCCAGTAATGTAAGGTAATGCTTATTACATAGTAGGTAAATTGATAGACTAATCCATACTCATGGCAGTAATTACATGGAGAGAACATCTTGGCTTCTCAGCCTTTGCCCACAAATAGCTGATCCATCACGGAATAAATGATCTGGGAGTGACAGGAAGGTCTAATTTGATAAAGAGACCCAGGCCTTAGGTCCAGACCATCTCTTATTCCATTGTCCGGTCGAAATGATTCTCCCTCTTACTGGAAAATGAGCAGATTCATCAGAAACGGGCCACCACTGGGTCACGGTGCCAAGGTCTCGGTGTGGTGGATGGATCTCCTCTAAGTCCAACGTTCGAGCCGATCTCTGCAGCACACCTTCAGCTAGTTTGGGAACCGACTCAATTACATTCGGAGCTTGAATGTGAACGTGCTTGAGACTGAGCAGCTCAGTAGCTGTAGACCAAGCCTCAAGTGGTCATGCTTGGCTTTTGTCTTCGACCCTGGATGACAGGGTGGTATGTATCTCACCAGTTTAGCCCTCTGTGATGGTTGCTGGTTCAAATCCAAGGTTTGCCAGCTTGGTTTCTCCATTGGCCCCTTGAACGAGGCCTTTAACTCCCAATTGCTTCAGGAACTGTCTCACCAAGTCTTCTCTGTATATCTCCTTGGATAAAAGTCTCTGCGAAATAACGATAAACGTAATCCCTTTATGGGTAGTGGGAGAATGCTGCTGAACTTTCCACTCATCTCTGTGGTCACTGAGATCTTTGTGTGGACATCAGCCCCGATTACATACAGGGAACCACCATAAGTCTGCATTCTGTGCAATGCAACGTAAAGCGTGAAAGTTCTAGGTGGAGGCTTATCTCCATGAACTAAAGTGCCTCAAGTATTGGTGAAACGAAAATGAAACAACAATTGGGCTTCTGTACACACTTCACCCATCTGGATGGTTAGAGGACTGTGTCATTCTCATGTGTTGCGCACAGCAGCTGATAGTTGACGTTTTGGTGTTGGAACAGAGGCTTTCTCGGGTATAAATCATTAGCAGACAGGCAAACACCCACATTATTTTTATGTCTAGCCTACAAACACTTCCTGTTCTGCACTTCCTGTTTTTTTTTTTTCTATTTCTGAGTGGAAGCATAGCTGCCATGCAGAAACTAACCCTGAAAATGCAGACCTTTAAAAGTTGTTAGAAATAGTAATAATTGTAATAAATAAACAGGTGCAAGCAGTGGAGTTTGAATGGATCACTGCTCTGGTTTATGGTTGAGTTTTATTCAACCCTAGAGATATGCAAATGTAACGTTATTTTTTTTGGTTTGGTACTGTTTGACTAAAAATGTTATTTCATACTGCAAATGTGTACATATATAGAAATGTTATTCAAGTATTTTGTGGTGTGTACATTTAAAAAAATGAAAGAAAAAACTTTTTACGCAATCAAAAGACAAAACTTTTCTAGAGTACCAAGCATTTATGATATGTCTTCTTATGAATTAATAAAGTATATTTTATCAAAACCACGATGTGTTTTTCTTTAACCTCCCGCAGTTTGTTTGCACCCACTGTTTGTGGTCTGGAAATGAACATGTTCGTCTCCGAGGGAGATTGAGACACAGATAGAGAGAGTAGCATGTTCTTTCCTGGGTGATCTGTTTTACTGACTTCTTGTAGGCCTGTCTGCAAATGCCATGGCAACACGGCAGCCAATCTGCCGTCGATGCAAGGACCCTTTCACTGCTCAAAGGATTATGGGTGTTCAGACACAAGCACCGACTTGAGAAGCCGCTAATGTCCCAAGCGAGAAAATTTGAGCTTCTTCTTTTTCCTTGCAAATCTAGGCCCTTAGGGTTATAGCTGCAATTCTTATGCTTGTGATATACCATCTGTTTCCGAGTTTCTGAATTCTGTCTACGAGTGTTCCGGGGCAAAATGGCTGCGGCAGAGGCTTCCTGTCAACACGTCATCCTCGATGTGCGGAGGACATAGCAAACCGCCATCGGGGGTGAAGAGATCTTCGCGGCAGAGAGATCAGGGCTTTGATGCATGCAACCCAGACTACAACAGTGCCCTAGGTTAGCTTATTCCTATACTCTGTCAAATTTCTTTGGCGGCATGTTAACTTGTGCACATGCAAACCTACCTGAGGGTGAGATTCTCCCTGTTTGTCTCTCACACCTTTCTCTGTTGTTTTTTTTGTTTCCTGCTACATTCAGCTAGTGCAAATTATCAAGCTGCCTTTTTTCCACAGCATTTTACGGTTTTACCCATAGTGCAGCAGTTCAGCATACGTTCTGTGGCCTCGAAACACTTACCTTACACAGCCTTACAGTGAAGCTGTCAGAGTGTCATGAACAGCGGTGCCTGCAGAAAAACTTACTGGTGGGGGGGGGGTGCGGATGATACAACTTATTGACCAGTAGAATATTTCCTTGGATGGCCACGAGCCTGCAAAACGGAGACTGGGGAGTGCTGTAGCCTGCATGAGAATGAATGTACATTTCCCATGAGCTCATATTCACTAAAACCAAGTTAGCACCCGCACATACATGTATATATTAGCACTTTATTAGCATTATATGTGCTATACACACATCCTTTTCACCAGATTCTTTTGAGTCTAAAAATGTCTGAAATGTGAAAGGCAGGAGCATCATCCGTCTCCCCAAAACTGCTTATCCAGTATGAGCTCATGCTGAGTCTGGAGGCTGTCCCAGGAGGCGCGGTGGAGGCTGTCCCAGGAGGCGCGGTGGAGGCTGTCCCAGGAGGCGCGGGGCACGAAGCAGGGAGCCCACTGGATGGCACGCCTGACCGCACACACACATGACAGAAAGCTACACAGACACGGGGAGGACATGCTAACTCCACACACACACACACACACTCACAACCACGACCCCAGAGGCTGCTGACCACAGGTCGGGCCATTTGCTGAACTAAAAGTATTAAACAGATTAAAATGAAATACAAGTGAACTTTTCAAGAAGCTGCTGCATGTTAGACTGACGCACATTAGACTCATAAAGTCATTCAAGAATGGGGGGAGTGAGGCACTCTGGGTAATGCAATGAGAAGACGCAGTGCATGCTGGGAGCGCAGTAAACACATATGGAGGTATACGCCAGACAGATGCCTCCCCCTCAGAGACATCCACGACACTTGGGATGCCACCACGCCTCACTAATGCCCCCCTGGGACTGTCACGTTCGGTGGTGTCA
The DNA here is from genome assembly GCA_019775895.2 of Stomatorhinus ivindoensis. NCBI lineage: Eukaryota > Metazoa > Chordata > Actinopteri > Osteoglossiformes > Mormyridae > Stomatorhinus > Stomatorhinus ivindoensis. The sequence goes on from JABFEB020000044.1 coordinate 14,488,922, forward strand.
CCTCCCAAGCCAGGCAACAGCGTTTGGCATGAGCCCAGACGAGCCAGCGTGTGGGAAGAGTTGGGAGATGCCCCAAAAACCACCAGTGAAATCAGCCCCGCCATTAGGGGGGGCCCTACACTGGGACAACAGGAAGTCACACCAGCAACATCAACGCTGTACAATAGCTAGTGCACCCCACGCAGCCTGATTTTAGCCATTCATGCGAGTAAATAAGACTCAACGCAATCCCTTAAAATTCAAATCTCGTTACTTTCATAACTGCAGGGCAAAATTCATCCCATGTGCGATTGGGGTTGCCGTTTGTTTTCTTTCCCTTTGCTCGCAGTAATATCTCGGCCTTGGCACAGCGCTGCCTCTTGTGTCAACAAGCCTGGAATAATTGCTCCCTTCAGAAGCGAGGCTGACTGGTGAACAACATAACGAAGCATGTGCGTTTGAGAAAAAAAATAGAATAATAATAATACCCACCTGAATGTCTGGCTCAGCTTGCTTTGTGCTGCCTGGTTGTAAATCATCACCTCGACCTATTAACAAATAACCTTTATTTACCTGCTCGCAGGTGATAAAATCAGCCTCTCAGCCAGCTGCAAGCTGGGTGCCAGGCCTGCAGGAAGGGCCCCCTCAGCGATTGACCTGGGGGGGGGGGGAATGAATGCTTGATTGCCGCCTTTCCAGCTGAGGGCTCGTCGTTTCTGCTGATGTCCTCTGGGGGTAGCTGTCTTCAGGCTGTCACAGGCGTTCACACAGCCTTGACATGTCCGTCTCTCTCTCTCTCTCTCTCTCTCTCTCTCACCATGTCTCTCTTCTTTTATTCTCTCAGCTTGTTATCTGTATCACTCTCTCAACTCACACTCCTCCTTCCCGATCTCTCCATATATCTCTTTTTTAAAAAATTACCTATCTCTTCTCATCTTCAACACTGTCGCAATTTTTTTTTTACCCAGGCTGCTGGGTCTTATATTGGCATGAGCACTTAATGTGCTATTTGCTTCACTTGTGAGTCATAGGTATATGCTATTGGTATATGCTATTGGTATATGCTATAGGTATATGCTATTGGTATATGCTTCATCTGACTGGTTTGCGAATGTGTTTCTGTTGTACACAGGCTCTCCAGTTTTTCTTCAGCGGCCTGTGAGTAGCACCCCCACTGACACCCCCCCGGCCCAACCCCCCATAAGGGTCCGATCGATCTTGAACCAGATATCCCTCAGTGGAAGGCAGGACTGGACCAGCAACGGCTGGACGGTTAATGAACCGGAACCTAGACCTGCCAGTGACTCACAGATCACAGAGAGGCCTTGAATGTAATGTATTATTCGAATTAATCTGCCACATGCTGTGCGACACCCACAATCATGGGTCAGGCTGTAGGTCACTATGGGGAAAAAACTACATCTTCTGTACCACTACACTATAATAAAGACCTCACTGTGACAGAAGCAATGCATGAAAGCAGGCAGGGAGATGACATTAGCTCAGTAAGTATAGCGAGATAATGAGGCTCACCTGAGTCGCCGCACGCAGTTTACAAACTGGGTAATTGCTAATTAACCTGGGGGGAAATCACAGCGATAGGTACAGTGCGGTTGGAATACAGGAGCTTTTTGTTTTCAGCAACGCCCGTCATCTGGTGCTGTGCACATGTCACGTCCTTTTCCTGTGGAGGACACTGTGAAGAACACTGTGAAGGAGACTGCGAAGAACACTGTGAAGAACACTAAGAAGAACACTGTGAAGAACACTAAGAAGAACACTGTGAAGAACACTAAGAGGAACACTGTGAAGGACACTGTGAAGGACACCAACGATAACCCTAGAAGCAGCATGTTCCTGCCACCTTTACTGCCACACCGAGCTCTGAGTCGGAGACGGAGAGAAAACGTGGTCCGGTGATACGGACCCAGGTTAGCAGAAATCATCTGCCAGGGGTGGAGGAATCACTCCCCAGGCATGAAACATCAAATAAGCACAGGATCACAAATGCCGATGGCTTGGGCTACCCTATAGGCTGAATGGCGCCCCCATGGACTCTAACGACCAATCATTAGGCAAAATGAGTCGCCACAACAGCTGAGGAATTATGGGTATTTTTGATTAAAGAAAAACCCAGATGAATCATGCAGCTATGAAAATCACCATAAACCTTAAATCAACTGTAAAAATAGTATGGTGCAACAGAAGATTACTAACGAAGCATATTTCTGAATAATTACATTAACTTTGATTCAGAATATTATGTGATAATTCAAGCAAGAATTTTTGCCATGAAATCATCCAAACTGACTCAAGTCATATTCCAATATAGGTAATGCTCCAAGTTATCAATTAACTGTTGAGTAATTTTCCTGGAAAACAGCATCCATGAATGAACACATGGGGGGCGTCTTCATCGTGGATAACAATGCATTGAGGTCAGTGTGGAAATAATCCAGATGTTCAGCAGCATGGATAACTGTTATACACAGTAAATCTATTTGCGACGCTACAAACTTTGACTGTGCTTGCAGGATATTTAAAATTCAATTCCATTCTAAATGGCAAAATGACGTTACATTAATACCCTGTTATTTAGAAACTGAGAATTAAGAAGGTGAGTAGGGGGAAAAAACACATTATTCAGTCTGGATGCTACGTATGTTACATTTTAACCTAACAAATCAGCTCCTTCAGTAAAATAGTCAATAAAAGGGAGCTATTCAGCACCCAAGTCATAAAATATGTGTGGGTGAAAATTTCATTGCAGTCATAAAATATAATGACTGCATTTCTAAACTGCCTTTTCACGGGTAAGCCTCTCATGCACAAATTGTTATTTATCGCACAATGCGCCTTTCGCCTCGGAAAACACAGAGGGTCCTTTTATCCTGAGGGTTGCCAGGTTCACTGAGCTTACCGGCTCATATCTAAACCTCTCTTTTGTGGAGGAGGTTTGGGTTCAAGCGAAGAGTTGTCAGACATGCTGAGAATTAATGTCAAGCTCATAGATCTTTATAAGTAAGCAGCTAAGCAATGGATCTTTTTACGGTATAATTTTTGGATGATTTTGCATATGAAAGGCAGTTTCGTCTGATTCCTGTAAATGTTCTTTAATCTCTCTCTTAATGGAGTAAAAAGCAAAAATTTTAATTAAAACCATGAACTGTTTTTCTTTGCTTCCAGTTCCATTATGTGTCATTTCATCTGGAGTCCGTCAGAGAGATCCATAGTATTGTTTTTAAAAGTAGGTGCAAATCTTGCACTGGCATCCTACAAATGCTTGGCAGAACAAGCCCTTCACATCAGAGACTCTCAGTCTCCATCCGCTTGTTCCCTCATTTCAAGTTGCCACATACGTGTATATCATGGAAAATCCCAGCTACACTTCTGGAATCTTTTATATCGAGCGGAATGTGGGGGGATTCAGCACGTCTAAGACTCTTAGATCTTCAATGAGGAGAAGCCAGTGGGTAGAGAGGGTGCTGGAGACTGAAATCTGAGGCCAGATGGGCCCACAGATAGCCAGGTCAGCTCCTGGTCCTGATGCAAGACCTCTGCCACATCGCTAGAAGATGTCAATAAATCATTAGCAAGCACGTTGCCCAGGCTGGATCTACAATATGACTCAGCTGCTGGGTGTGATTGCTCAGGTAAGAGAAATTGCAATACTCCCTAGATCTTAGACCCATGTGTGAGTCAGTGAATGTTTGATTTATGGTCATTCTGTCATATTTGCCTCATTTGATCTTGAGTTGGGTTGGTTCCATTTTTCTGCAGTTCCGCCTTCGAGGATAATCAGCCGACAGGCAATGAGAATGCTCACAAACACACACAAATGTCTGTCCAATCAGAGCTGGCTGTGGAGGCCTGACATCTAAGAGAAGCACAAGGCCACACCGGGACGCTAGCAGGATCTCCTGGGTGTACACAGAGTAATGATTCTGGATCTTTCTTCCTCTATGGGTCAGGTGACCACACTTGCCCCCGTTGGCCCTTTGCCACGCTCCCAATCTATCACGTCCAGAACATGCGCTTTCAGTTCATCTCCCCAGTGACAGGCGGACCCTTTGGGAGCTGCCCCAAAGCCCGGCCCGGCCAGGTCCAGCGAGCGGGGCGCTGTCCAAGCAGCCTCCTGGAAGGGGATTTGATGGTGAGGATTCCCCTCTGTGGAATTCCCCCGACGACACGCAGTAGCGGCTCACTGGTGTGGCCAAGAGCGGCCGAGAAGCTTCGGGTAACTGATAAACAGATGTCACCATCTCTACACTGCCGGGGGGTGGGGGGGGGATTGACCGGAACCCTGGGGAGGCAATGGCACAGGCTTGTCGACAGCTGTAGGAAAGGTGTTGTTTCTATCTAAACAAAGGAAAGCTCTGGTGGCCTGTTAGTGATGGAGGGGTATGTGTGTGTGTGGGGGGGGGGGGTTGTGAAAATGGCTGAGCTATGAATTGGTGCAGAACTGCTGCCTGTTTTTTCCATGCCGGCCCTTGCAGCTCCACAGATAAGACAAGCCACTTGGCTCTCTGGTTTTGAATAAAACATTTAAACGAGCTGCACGCTTGGAAGTGCATTGCACTGCGGCTGCTAGTTGTAGGGAATTAATTTCTTAATGTCTTCTGTGCGATGTTGCTCCCGTCCTCTGGGACCCATGTCCCCTATCCACTGGCCAGTGACGTGGGTTGTTGTCAGGGCGGAGGGCATCTCAGCCTCCCTCAGCGCTGATTGTCTCCAGACCTGGCGGGCAAATGCTCAGCTGCAGATATCCCTCACTGGGACCAGGATGAAATAGCTAGGGAAATGGGAGTAGACTTAGACTTACAGCAACAATGGGTTTCACGTCACTGACTAGCTCTTAACTCGTTATGAAACTGGCATCTTTATTCACCTGGATGCAAAACGTCTTATCGCGTTTTGCTGCAACGAAGAAGACTAATGGCACAGCTACTGCTACCCCGTTTGCCACAGGTTCTCACTCAGAACTAAGTAATTGCTAAACCATAGACAACTTTGTGTCACCACCCACCATTTCACCTACCTAATTCTTCTGTTCTTCCAATTTACACACCCAAGCTGTGAGTAACTTTCACAATGATTTATGTAGGATCTGAGTAGCCGCAAATTAAAATTGAGGGCTTGGGGCACGTCCATCACACAAAGCCAGACTCTCCCAGCCCACCCCCCCCCCCCCCACCAGCTCCTATTCTGGGGTGATAAGGGCAGGGAAGGGGGTACAATGGACACAGCAGGCTATGCAGTCATGGTTGAGAGGGGCAGCTTTTAGTGAGTAAAAAAAACTGGGTAGAAGGTTTTTGCATAACGGGCTGTGAATTTGCCCCCGACTCTTGGGAAACCCCAAATGTCAATGGAAAAGATGCTAAGGACCATTTTTTAGAGTGGGACAAAAACAGGAGTGGGGGAGGATCCTGTCTGTCAACCATACCACTTATCATAATATTGCACCTGTGCCAAGTAGGGACACAGTTCAGACGCACCACAAAGGGACACTAAACGCCACGTTGGATACCTCTCGTGGCATCAATGCCGCATCACAGTGAGGGGAGGGAGGGGGTCATTCATTAATTACAGGGTCATGGCTGAGGCTGGCAGGGGTGATTCACAGGAAACAGGCCATTTTCTAAGTTGAACAAGCACATTCAGAAAAGTTTCTATTTGAAGGAGTGCCATTCGGACTGAGCGCAGACCCCAGCCTGGAGACGCTTTGTGACAGGTCTGTGATAATGTCCCCCTTTAAGCGGCCAAGTCAATGTTTCCCTCTGTGTAAATGGTCACTGTTTACACTCGACCCTAATTTCTCTCTGTGATCTACCAAAAATGCGGGGGGGTAGCAGGGGTAAGAATTCATTAAAAAGGCTTATGAACTAAGGCATGTCAAATGGAATGACAAGACTATCTCTTGTGCTTTCTTCCTTTTCCTTTTGATTTCCTATGTCCTGCCCCTCCCACACTTTGTCATTATTAGTTTTGAATGGAAACGAGGGAATTTTTGGATCACGTACCTGATAAGCAGCAGAATGTCTTCTTCCTCGGGTCTCAAGTGTCCTCTGCTGGCCGTCAAACGCATCATATGCTTCCAATTACGACCGGGGATCCTCTAGATGTATGCGAGGGGGTGAAAATAAGCGCAGCACGACGTCCAACGTCAACATTTCTGAGGAGGAGAACTTGTGCATTAAGGAGGGATATATATATCACAGTATATGCATATCGGCCAAATATATTCCATAATCATTTATGCGGAGTCATGGTGAGTCTGGAGCCAGTTCCAGGAACATAGCGGGCCCGGGATGGGATGCCAGCCCACCCCAGGGTGTGTGCATGATTTAAGGCGATTCACCCCATCTGCATGTCTTTGGATGATTAGGGGAAACCCAGGCAAGTTTGGGGAGAAGATGTGAACTGGACACAATCCCAGGGAGCCCCTGACGGGATTGAAAGCCGCTGAGCCGCCACTTAGTCCTACACGTATCATCCTACATATGCAGCACCGGGGAAATGGTTGCTATAAAGAGGCTTTCAGGAGACAGTCTGAATACTGAGCCTGTTCTTTAAATGGGAAGAAAGGCGACCACTGCTGCATTGTTCATGGGCAAATGGTAATCTGTAAAGAGGAGGCTGTGCATTAATCTGTCTCGGGGGCGGGATGCTGACACATCTGCTGACGGGGCTAATCTCGGCGTTAATCCGTGTCGGCTCCCACTGGCGAAATGCGACCATGACCGAGGTGG
>JABFEB020000044.1:14511789-14537667 GCA_019775895.2 Stomatorhinus ivindoensis
CCCCCCCAGTCCCTTATGTTGACAAGCCCCAAAAACAAGAAAGCAAGCCTCTTCTGGCTACTGGCAGACATTTCCTAGAGACTTAAGGACCCATGACTTTCTTTCTTTCTTCCCCCTCTCTCCCCATTCATTCTGAAAGGATTCTTCTTCCGCCAAGATAAACACTCCATTTTGAATGCAGACATCGCTTGAGTTCCCTCAATCGCCAGCTCTTTGAGCTATAAAGACTTCATTGTTCCGAACAATGGTCATGCTCAGAGCTCTGATGCGATTTCAATGGGAGCGACTCACAATCTGCCAAAGTTCAATTTCAATGAGACATGCCACTCGCAAATAAAAGTATCAATTTCTGTTTGAGAGTCGGCCCTAACTACTCAATGAGTGACAGATGAACCAGCACTGTAATGTCTAAAGCTGTTACGCTAATGATTGATTATAGTCTGTCATTACCATAGGCTCATAGGTCAAACCAATAATTACAGTCCATGGCTGACTTTGAGAAAAGTCATACATTTTGCATTTAATATTATAAGGCAGGTTGCAAATTATGGATATAACTTTGAACTATTCCATAAAAGATGTTTTGGGCAGCATTGCATGTCATCAAGATCAAACTATGAAATTAACTATAATTGATTTGTTGATTGATTTGTTATTTTTTTTTTAGCCAAAGTGCTTGACCCTGAAGTATGGAGCAGGTCACTGGTCTCACAGTGGGGCATAAACATCCTCCATCAGTTTTCTACATTCCTCCCTGCGTCGTTGGTCAGAGACTCCTACAAAATATGTACGCCTGAAATGAGCTATGTATAGGTGCATATGTGGGGTGAACTGGATCTTATGCAGGATATGCCTTGTTATAAGCTAAAGTCACTCTTGCTATGCAGAAATCATGTTAACGTTCTCTCGCCATATTGTAAAACGTACAGCGTCCAATCATTGGCCTATTTTCTCCGATGATGTACAACCTGCGGCAAGGAGAGATCGTGTACTGATTGTAGTTTGTAGATACTCTAGATCATGGGTGTCAAACTGCAGTCCTGGGGGGCTCGGAGCCCTGTGTAGCTTAGCTCGTTTCCCGTTTCACCACAAATGATTCAGCTCAAGAGCTGTGTGGTAATTAGCACAAGGAGTTGAATCAGGTGTGTTAAATGAGGGGAAACCCAAAAATGTGCAGGGCTCCGGTCCTCCGGGACTGGAGTTTGACCCCCGTCCTCTAGATAATGTCATGTTGGGACTGTAGATTTATGCAGTATTGTGCACACAACAGGCTGTGGTGACTGCACACCCAGATTTGTAAACTGTAGATTAGAGACTGTGGATTATATTCTATAAAATCTGCAGACACAATATTGTGAAGAGAGGCAGTCGGATTACAGATAGTTTGGTATACTCTCTTCAGGGAAATAGTTGATGGGAGGCCTGATGAAGCTCCTGGTAAATCCAGCTTCAGTGTCTAAATACTTCTCGGTGATATTTGAAGACTTTGGCGGCACCGCCAGCTCTCCCGCAGTTGGCATTATCCAGGAAAGTGCCTTTGAGGCTTTTCAGGAAGTAAATTAGCAGCACTGGAGCCGCCCGACGCGGGAAAGCCCAAGAGCGAACCCAGAAATCACGGGCCCCGGTGCCGACGGCCGTGTTTTCTCTGGCTGGCCCAGGCGAGCTCTCGTTTCCAGCGCCGTGCGGAGGGGATCTCGCCGGAGGGCCCAGCGCTCAAAGACGCACCGCATTCCCCGACCGAAAGCTGTCGACACTTCGTAGCAGAGTTGCCGGCCAGGGGAACCGGACCGGCGGGGGTTCGGCGACGCCGCCGGCCGCCAACAGGGTCCACCCACCCGTATCCGTGGAGACTGGCAGCCGGGTGGCCCAAAGGCTTCTTCAACCGCACGGCCCAGATGGGGATCTGGAATGAGATCTGCCACAGTGCCTCAAATTGCTATGTGAGTGTGTGTGTGTGTGTGTGTATGTGTGTGTGCGTGAGTGCGTGTGTGTGTGTGTGTGAGTGTGTGTGTGTGTTTGTGTGTGTGTGTGTGTGTGTGAGTGTGTGTGTGTGTGTGTGTGTGTGTGTGTGTGTGAGTGTATGTGTGTGAGTGTGTGTGCGTGAGTGTGTGTGAGTGTATGTGTGAGTGTGTGTGTCCGTGTGAGTGTGTGTGAGTGTGTGAGTGTGTATGTGTGTGTGTGTGACTGTCAAAACTGGTTCTTCAGCTTTCATGACAGACCTGCAGGCATTATTCTGCTGGCTTGTCTACGTTTACATCCCATATCCTCCTGAGACCCAAGGAAAAAAGTGTCCTTCAATTCTAGGTTATTAGTCTTTGGAGGAAATAAGACATCTTACAATTTAGATTTTTTCAAATTTATTTTTATTTTTAATTTCACGGCATGTCCTCTTTAGTGTGCAACAGGAATAAATACGTTTCCTAATATCAGTGAAAAGATAAATGCAAAAACAACATGTCCACTATAATGGAGATAAATGGACGGGTGGGGTCTCAGGAAGTAATAAAACACTAGAGCAATGGAAGCAGATACCATTTATTCCAGCAGAAACTTCACCGTCTGTGATTGCTGGTACCATGTTTATGTCAGTGATATGAGATGTTTGTTATCAAGAGGAAAGTTTTTTCTGGTAATATCATTCCCACCGTTGAGATGGGGAATCCTTCACTCCGCCTGTGGTGTACCTGGTCCCGATGTCCGCGATTGTGAATACCACAACTTGTACAAAGATGTCTTAGACACGTTTCATAGACTGCAAAGCAGCCATATTAATGCTACCTCTTATCCGTGTTTACAATGGCAGTTTTATTCTTACAACGATATTAACGTCACCATGACTCACGGCTCTGTGAAATTCACTTGCCATCATACTGCACCATCGGCATTAAACATGATGTGTTAAATATGTCAAAACGTCCGCATATGTGAGAGTCTCTAATGCAGAAGGGATTTATTGTGAATGTGCTGCAGGGCTGCGGATATGCACATGAATTTCTGTGTACCAAGGTGAGGCGTCTTGACTCAAAAGGGCTGTGACTCAGCATCGGGGCACTTCCTAAGGTAACCACAGCTCCTGCCCCAACCCTCTTTCGGTGGCAGAATGACTGTCATGATCTGTGCCCCTGGGCAACCTTGGGTTGAGATAATTGGTGACACGGGTAGGTGAAGCATTTGGGTCAGGTGATGACTGGTCATCTACATGGCAACCTGTGTCATGATGTGTTGAGAAGAAACATGTTGGCTTCGTGGAAGCACTGCTGCAGGCTGCGGGAATTTCTGGTCTGTGGCTTTTGCTGAACAGCTCTCAGTATCCAGAGCCATGATAACAACAGGCTACTTCCCTGGAAAGATCCTCTGAAAATCTTTACAGCCAAATACTATGAGTGTCCAGTGATGGACTAATACCCCATGAAGAGTTACCTCAGCCTTTTGCCCTGCTTCAGATTCATCCCAACCGTGGACTGGATAAGCAGTTATGGAAGCTGCTTTGATTGGTTAGTATGAGTTAAATGAGTTGAGTGTTTTCTGAAGCATACAGCTGTTCATCAAAGTATCATCCCTATTTTAATAATTTTGCTTAAAAACATACATTGTCGCTAATGCACATTAATAAACCAAATAATATAGTGCAAGGCTCTTTGGCAAGTCCTAAAATAGCGTTTGAAAAGACAATTTTGATTATAACTGACATATGTCAAAAATGAATAAAAGCAATTTTAATTTTAAAACTTTAGAAATAATTGTAAAATTCTTTAGAGTGGGAAGCAACGTAACAGGTTAGGGAGAACTGCTTTTCATATACAGTATACCTTCGCTGACAGAGCACAGAGAGCGGTCTGGGAGTTTGTGGTGCAGCAAGATAGCCGTCCACTAGGGGGCACCGAGCAATAGACCTTCTCCAGCTCTGCACTGCTGCTGTGGCTCAACTTTAACTTTCTGCAGGAAACAGGGAGTAAATGTGCCTTGCAATTAATGGCCGAAGTTTCTCTAACCACAATTAGAGGGAGTCGAAATGAGGAGCAGGAGGCGAACGTTTGGCATGAGCGACAAGGATTTGCTCAATTCTCCAGCTGGCTGTGCAATCTCCGGCCTTTCTGCCTACATCGCTAAAGTACAAACAAAAATGGAATATAACTTATCATACCGACACATTAATCTGCAGGATTTATTGCATATTGTGCTCTATTTAATGATAATTGTTTTTAAAAGTTGCTTTACTATGGAAACTATTTGAGTCAAGATCATTAATATGTATTTTTTTACCGATTCATTTAAAATTTATTAGCGTTACCTTGCCATAGTTTCCCATGAAGGTCTCTTTAGACCTTCGCTGTCTGTTATCCATTCATTCCACCATTTAAAGCTCCACAGCGTCTGAGTTAAGCATCTCTCCTGGCATTCCTGAACGTTTGGGAGACTCCGAGGTCGGAGGCACGCAGAGGCGTCGTCGAGCAGCACATATGCAGCCCTGCGAACTAGGGCTCACACCTTCGCAGCCTTCAAAGCGGCCACTCAGCCGAAGACTAACTGACATTAGCACGACAATGGCGTTCGGAGTGGAAGCTTTCATTTACTGCAGATTTATTGGCCTAATAAAATTAAGGCTAAACCACTGGGTCAATTTCTTCAGCTTTTACGGCCATCTGAAGACCAGGATAAGAACCGGTAGTTTGGAACGAAAAAGAAGCAGGTCCAGTAGAGAGGTGACAAGTGGGATGTCTGGGCAGGGGTGAAGGGGTTTGATTTGTAAGGTACATGTCCAAGATACGACAGACATGGATCTTTCTGGAAATGTGAGAAATGCCTTTCCGCGTCCTCCCTGCTTGAACCTTGCTGTAACTTTATTAGCTCTGTCCATTGTTTGTTGCATGACATTGTGGTTTCCATGGCAGCGAAAGGAAGGGAGTGTCACTGCTAATTTGCATGATCAAGAGGGGTGCATTGTGGGGGGTTTGTCCCACTTCTTTCTGTGTTTTTATTGCTTTCCACTTTTGTCATGTGTGGTTCGCTCACTGGGTGGGTACTGTCAGCATGTGGAGCTTGAGGGCTCAGTGTTTTCTCTGTGTCTCTCTCTCTCTCTCACACACACACACACACACACACTCTTTCATGTCATGGAGACGTATGGAACACCTGGAGATGTCTTGAATGGGCTTTCTGGTCGAGATGTGGTTATGTAGCCAGAAGGCAGGTGCTTTGCAGCCTAGGCGTGGCTGGTTAGTTGGGTTCTTGAGCAAGTAACTTAAGATGACACCCTTTTACTGTGCTGAAAGGGATCATTTTTGCCGCCAAATGAAAAAGAGTCAGACCACCTTGCTTGTGATGTGACCTTAAAGAATTAGGATTGAACACTCGGGCAAGAAATGAATGGGATAGATTTTTCCATGCAAGACAAGGCACAAAATGGATCATTTATAGATATTTTTTGGTCCATCCATGATGATCAGACTTACTCCACAAGGTCCCCCTTCCACTTGCTTCAGTTCACGAGACTGATGGAAGAACAATATAAAATGATAAATATTGCGTTTATACACCATATAGAATTATCACATCACCGAAGAATGGTAGTGCTTTGGTAACTATTTAAAATGTAATAAATCGTAATAAGAGTAAGGGTAACATTTAGACAGAAAACATCTGACTCGTATCGATGTAAACCTCATTGATGTCATGAAGATTTGTGTTTTGTGTCCTCAAGACAAACTAACTGCCCCCTTGGCGACCCCAGCAAGTGATACATAAGCCTCTTGTGGTTAATTGTGTTTGAAATGGAGATGGTGTGTTCCATCTGGGGCCTCCGGAACGCCGCCGCCTCGCCTCGTACGCTTACGGCCTGTCTGTGTTCCTGCGGCGGCCCGTTTTTTTTTCATCGTTTCCTCGCATCTGTTGCTTTCTGGGGCCCATTGACGCCGGAGACGTCTTTCACGAAGACAAAAGATAATAAGGTGAAGCCGACGCAGAGGTCAGCTCTTCTGTTGGAGCGTGGTCACCACTTGTCAAACGCATTGCCCATCCCAAGATGGTCTCATAAATCTTAAACCTCAAACAATTACTTAAATGAAGAGACTGAAACTCCTAAAAGGACTGAAATCTCACAAGGGACAATGAGCGGTCTGTGTGACAGATCTCTGCCTTATGGTTAAAGTATTTTTTATGTTTGTTTGCTTGTTTATGTGGCCTTGACGATTTATCAAAGACCACAAAGCCGACGTGACCATTTATGCACATGGCTGTTTGCTGAAATGATTTAGTCTCTTTGTTTTATGCAGGAGGATTTCAGTTGGTGTTTATCTGAAATTCTTGGCTGCTGTGATGGTCATAATGCCCAGTAGGACTTCAAAAGGAAGATAAATGTATGTGGAAAATGTATATTTACACACGCACACACACACACACACACACACACGGGTGACCGGCCAGAACATTTTGTTTACTTTCAGGTCTTGGGTTTTGTTTGGGCGGGGTTAGGAATCATTAATTGTGAGGAAGCCACCACAAAAACGTGTGTGTGTGTGTGTGCGTGTGTGTGTCAGTGCAGGGGAGTGATGACTGTAGGACAATGGAGGAGAAAAAAGGATTGTAGGGATCTATTTAAGGAGTGGAGAGGAAGGATGGAATCTACTATTGGTCCGACAGAGTAAGGGATGCAGTCAGCAAGCCTCTGAAGCAGAAGTGACCAGAAGACGAGATCGTTATTACGGGTCCGACTGAGAACGGATCTTATCAGAATATAAGTCGTTACACGCAAAGGGCATCCAGCATGGATTCCTGATGCCCCCTATTGAAGCTCCCTCTACTCCCCATTGCTGTTTCTTATCCTGGTGGATCATTTCAGATAAGGTGACCAGCCTGTGAACCCTGGCCTTCAGGCAGTTAGCGGTGCCCTACTGAGATTAGCCGTTAGCTCTCTGTGTGTTTGCTTGTATCCCTTTACCGTTGCTATATAGCATAATTTCTGTCATCTAAGTAGAGGGAGGGTGACTGCCGATGGCACGCTGTCTCCAGAGATGTAGCGGGGCTGTGCCCTCATGCCGGAGCCATCTCACATTTGACATTCGCGTTGTTATTTTAAGAAATAGTTGAACTTGAAATTCCACAACCAAAATAAGTCACAATCACGGACTATGGTGCAGGGGGGGGGGGGGGGGCGCTTTTGAAGCATCGTTGAGAATGGAGTGATGAACGATTATGAAAATGAAAGGTTATATCAGATTATTTCAAACTTTATGTCCCCTCTCCTTGTTCAGAGGATTCCACAATCCAACGGTCACCACCAAATGCTTTATATAATTTAAGAGTTTATATTTAGAAGATGGACGATATCAAACATTCGATGATGTGTCGAAAGCTTAGAAACTAATGTGTGGGCTTCGCGTCTGTCGCTCCATCGTCCCTTCAAGGCCTTCGTTCGCTTAAGCATCACCTCAGAACTTAATTTATGGCTTTTGGATGCTACTTGTTTCACAAATCAGTTCAAGTGGTTCGTGAGACCAGTGAAGGTCGATGTGGAACCGTACTGAGTTAAACTTGTCCGGGTTGCATGCAAATAGTTCATGAAACACGTCCGGCCACCTGCAGAAAATACTTCCAACACTGTCCCTCGTATCACCCTGTACATTGTCAGTCAGATCATGCAGGATTAGGTGCAATAATAACAGCTCCGTACAACGGCGGCGTGGTGAGAGGCATCTGGGAAAGCACAGCCTTTGAAGTGGATCCGTAGTTGAGGTACATAGCCATTGCGTGTATATATACACCTGGGGAGTGATTTATGAATGGTAAAATGATCTTCTTTGTTTATTAAATAATTTGCTCAAGAGCTCAAGAATGACAGCACTCTTGCCTTAATAGAAGGAATTATCTAGATGGGAACTCAACTCATCGCTTATAAAATGTCCCAAAAGTATATCTTAGGACTGTGACCTTGAGGTTATGACTTCTTCCCTAATATTATATAAATAGCTGAATAATGCAAACCTTTGTTCTTTCACATTGGGGGGGGGGGGGGTGTGTTGTTTATGGATATTGGTTATGGAGGCAGGATCACTGCTCCGGGTTAGAATTCCCGAAGAGCCAAGGTGTCCCAATCCTGGACACTCACAGAGCATCAGAGGTTTGAACTACCCCTCTCTACCCAAAATTCCATTCTCCCACTGACAGGCCCATGGATTCAAAATTCCAAACTCTGCATTCTTTCAACCTACCCAAAATGCAATGCAATGCCTGAAACCAGTTGGGGAATGTAAGTTTAGACTGCAACAAGAACTGATCTCTCGAGTGGCAAAGTGCAGCATACTAGCTCTTATAAATCTCTCAAGTGTTCTCTCATGCAAGCACTATTTTTCATTCTTAGTCTTCAATAAAAGCCTGCAGTAGGCTTTCTGTGCTGGGTGTCTAAAAGGCATCCATTAATGAGTCTGCAATAAAGAGTCTGTTAACATCAAAAGGAGATGGAAACTGCAGCACAAGTGCCACGATCTTACTTGTGGAAAATGTGGTTTCTAGTGGTTGGTTTTATGTCATGCCTCATGTTTATAATTTTTAATTGAATCGTCCCATTTAAAGAGTTTCTGTACTGCCATTATCAGCACTGCAATTCATATTAAAAGTCTCTAGAAAAAAATAGATGTGTAGTTTGAACTGATTTGTTTAAGTATCCAGATGGCATGAAACTTCTCTTTAACTATGAATAAGTACAACATGGCTGAGCGTCTGGCTCCCTCTAGTGGTTAATAGAAAGAGCACATCAGAGTTGCTGACGTCTGCTGCCTTTCATTGTTTATAAATAGAGCAGTGCGATAAACTTTAAACAGGGCCATAACCTTGTAGTAGTAAATAAATGTTCTCAGTTTCGGGGAGCTCCGGCTTCATTCATAAAAAGTGCAAAAAATAAATGCTGTGAAATATGACCCAGGCCCTGACCTTCATGTGTAGTACAACTTTGATCCTGAAATCTTACATAACATTCCATTATTTGTGTGTGTTGCCTGGGAAATGTATTGACCAGGATAAGCGGCTGAAAGTGGAAGTATTATGCTTCTGCTTCTCTCAATTGCATCTGTACTTACAGGTGAGCTCTCCATCTGGTTAGATATCAGCACGTTAAAAAGTACAACTTTGGCTGGTCAAGACATTCTCTGAATCGGCCACCAGGGGGCAGACTGTTCAGCAAAACGACGAAGGGAGAAAGCAAGTTATACATACAGTATCTTCACAGAGACATACGGATATACACACACAGACACACACAAAATAATTACATTTATTCTTTAGAATAAGCTGCCAATTTATGCTTGGTGAAACATACAAAGTTCTCAGGAAACTGTAAAACAGAACCTGGTGTTGATTTTTCCTTACAAAGTATTTCGGAATCCACACGTTCCCAACTCTTGCACAGTAACTATACTGAAAAAATCCCACATTTTGGGGGTATTTCCTTAAATACTGCAATGGACATAACTTGCCTCCATATTGTAAGAAACTGTAAAGGTATAATTACTAAATATTTAGCACCTTTTAATTTTCGGAAAAAAAGAACACAATATTTAACATACATACACTTTCTTGACTGGTCATAAAGTCAATAAAAATACATCGGCATCCTAAACCAAAATGCTTGTTTTTGGAATTTGGCTGCTGCTTATTTTCAATAAACAGTTTAAAACATATCTGTCGTAGACAACTGCTTATACACGCTCTTTGGTTTAACAAATGCTTTAGGCAGTTTAAAAATGAGACAAATCAAAATGTAGATAGTTCACAATAAATAATTTTTTTAAACCACAATAAGTAATTTCAAAGCAACTTTTAACTAATGTACCATTTAACTAAACATTTTTAACATCTGACAAGGCGTCACAGCAATGCTATATACAGGTATGACGGATATAAATAGGTTTCTCTTATGATGTACCATTTACAGCCTCAAATGATGACATCATCTGACAGTATGCTGTTGTGGGTCTTCCTCTCTGCTGGTGACCTCGAGTTATTCCTAGTCACTCCAATGTACATTTCAGGCCAGGCTTCACGGGGGGGCCAGGATCGGCCTGGCCCACCCAATCATGAGCTTGGTCAACATCAAGGCTAGTCACTTGCCAGCCAATCACAGCCCTATTTATTACTGTAAATAGGAAAGAAGCAAGCCAATTTCTTAAAACACCCAAACACTCCCCAGCACTCCAGAGACTCCTGTGGTCCACCCGACATCTTAAAGTTGGAACAGGACCCCGTGCAGTCACTGTCAGTAATCATTCTTTCTTCCTCAGCACGAGGTACAATAAGCCACTGAACAGGGCCAAGGGAAAAGCCACCCAAGCTAGGAAGTATGCGAATCCAAAGGAATTACCCTCTGGTACCCATTCTGGACTCATCAGAGTGTAGATGATTGCTGCACTCAGCACCAGCAAGCCTAGTGGAAGACAAGAGGAAGAGTCAGAGAAGGTGACCAAGGTAGTCATCTGGAAGAGCAAGAGTCAGAGAAGGTGACCAAGTTAGTCATCTGGAGAAGGAAGAGTCAGAGAAGGTGACCAAGTTAGTCATCTGGAAGAGGAAGAGTCAGAGAAGGTGACCAAGTTAGTCATCTGGGAATGCAAAACACGTGACGCATATTTCTCTTGGTTAACCAGCAACAACCTCCGAGAGAAGCAAATGCTAAACTGGCTACATTCAAAACTAACCAAAAAGCCAACAGTAAACAAAACAAAACATTAACCGTAACCCATAAAAAGCAAATGATAAGCTGAGTCCATGCAAAACAAACTGTCAACCAGGGGGCTGTTCCAGGAAGAAGGATTTCATGCTTAGCCGGATAACTTGTCAGATTTAAGGTAGTCTGGGCTAAATGTAGGGGAATGAAAATAAAGTCCATTTAGCCCAGACTACCTTAAATCCAAGAAGTTATCTGGCTAAGCAAGAAATCCTCCTTCATGGAATACCCCTCAGCTCCAAGAAAAACAAGCAAAACAAATGATATTCAAAACAAATCAGCCAACTTCAAGAAAAACAAATGATCAACTACCTCCATTCAAAATACTCTGTCTAACTAAGTCCATGAGAAACAAGCTCTGAGGCTGTGTAAATATTTAAAATAACATTATCTTGCTCTTCATCATCGATCATTAAGGTTTCTTTAATGCTTTTAACAGGTTGTAAACGTGCAGCTTTTAGTTAGCGTCAATTAATTTAATTAACCAATTAACATGTGATTTAAAGGGTGATGAGTTTGCAAGCTTATGGTATTGGATGCCACTACTGACGTCATCATATTCGTGGTCATGTGACACATGAATGCAGCCAAAGGTTCTACTTGATAAGTCAGGGGTAGAAGTGTCAGGGGTCACACTCACTGGCAATAATATGGACGATCCCGGTGAGGATGAAGCGTCCGCCCTTCTTGAGGGTGAAGATCTGGCAGAAGAAGATGAAGAAGGCGATGCCGCAGAAAGACACAGACAGGACCATAAGGCTCTGCACAGCCAGCATCCACTCTGAAAAACAGCGGGGGGGGCGTAAACTCAGGCATGTCGGGCAAATAACTGGGCAGCAGATGAAGGACTGCCAAGAGCAGCTGGACATACCCAAGGAACCATGTCTGGAATGACCGGGGGACAGGGTGGGGCACAGGGGGGGGCAAAGGGGGTCGATTAGTGACCCTCTCAGCAGCGGATAAAGCACTAGCAGTTTACAGGTGGCCTCTGCTATTGCAGCCTTTAACTTTCATCTCATATATACTGCAATTCTAAATGGACAAACCATTCTCTATCAGATATAGACTATTTCTGTCTACTTCTTGTCATATCTAAGAAATAAACAGGCCTGACTAATCAATCCTCAGATTAATACAGTAGCTCTGTACAGTACAACAGTCTGTACTCCTAAAAGACCTACAGTTAGCTGTTCTATTTAGGGTGAAAGACTAGTTTGATGGATTTATATACACATCTTTGCTACCAGAACCATAAAAAACCTCAATCTAGCTTCTCTGTGGACAACTAACTGAACTAATGGTGCATTTCGCTTTTCGTATGAGAAGCTGGAACCGGTTTGATCTAGTCCGTTATTGTTTCCCAGAATTCACATGGTGATAGGCTCTGTTCCAGCTGAAGTATTCAGAATTTAAAGCTCCACTCTTCCTACACAAACCCGCTCTCGGTGGCCAGCAGCATGGCGTAAAAAAGCTATTTGTACCCCTACGGGGGGTCACGCACGTTGGAGCGCTGAGGGTTTGAGAGGGTTTGGGTTTCTCCGTGCGTAACTCGGCAAGGCCACGTCTCAGAGCCTCTCGTGTTCAGCTGCGTCCGCATGTCCTGTTTTGAGCCCGGCCAATGGCACTGGGAGCCTACCAAGAGTGTAGCCGGGGCTCCGCCCAGCGCTCACTCACATCGCAGGTGACCGCGATATTCCCAGACAGGACGACGATGAGGAGCAGAAAGGCCCACAGACCAGCCTAAGTGCCGTCTCTCCATTTCCACGACTTTGCTCGCCCGCATGGTGCATTTTCTTGCTATCATTGAATATTCAAGGTTTATGTATAATTTTATATGAAGAATCCCGAATTACTCATCAGTAGAGTAGATATTTTATTCATAAGTGTGGCTGGGATTTCAGTAGAGCAGCCAAGGTAAATTGTCAAGGACACAACATTTCCTGACCAGCTTTACAAGCCAACAATTACACTGCATCGACGTGCAAGGCACTTTATCATCAAGCCTCCAGTGAGAAATAGAGTTGGTTACAAGACCTACTCAATAACATAATCGACGACGCTGTTAGGTTTTGACCTTAGTGTTTTTTTGCCCCGGCAAAAGAAATGCTTCCAGATTTTGGCAGAGACTCTGATATGTTTAACGGACACATCAATACCTTACATAATTAGGAAGCATTTCTTCAAAAACGTCAGACTAATCTTTTTCCTGAACTAATGATGTGGATGTTAATGTCAACAAAGACTTGCAGCCCTTCCAAATGAGCCAACGCAGTTTGTACCATGTAATGCTTAGATATCCTCTACCTTGGGTGTGGTTTTGAACCAAGTTTTTGGGAAACAAAAAATAAAAACTCCTGCTAAACTCTGACCAGCAGATATTTTACCCAACATCAATCTGGAGCACAATCTAATATTTTAACTACGTGTGACAAACAAATGCATAATCATCATTATTTGTACCATTGTTCTATATGTACTGACCTGAAGAAAGGGTATTTTTTACATTTTCCCTCTAGATGGCAGCACTAAGTGACAGCTGAGTGCCGACACGCCCACTACTATTATCACTGTCCACATTTAACGTCTAGCTTACACTATACTTACGCTCGCTCCTTGAAAACTTCGACTCAGCAATGATTTCCTATAATAAAACCCGTAAGATTTCAGAGACCAAAAACCTCCGGATGCCCATTTGACGAAGCATGTCTGCCTGTGCAGTAAAAGCAGGCACTGGTTTAACGAACACTTACCTCCAGAGTAAGTGGACACACAGTGATAGCCTTCATTGAATGAGGAGCAGTTAGTCCAAAGGTCAGAGCTACTGCTGTCTCCCACTGTCCAGGCCTGAGGTATAAACACAAGATCTGTGCACCAAAGAGTATCTCTACCGCCGCATCTACACATAACTATACACGTTTGAGTGCCATATAAACACAGCCTATGCAAATATATCCTTGCACGACAACTCAAAGGCACAACAGCGACATTCCTTAACTTTGGAGGAAATAGTTTACACATCGGATGCATCAGTTTTCACAATAAATAAGCATTGGCATGTTTATAAAGGAAAAGAGTGCCAAAGGTAATTGTAATTCAAGCAGTTCTTTTTAAAAGAATCATTACTATGTTACAAGTAGCGAATACTACGATTTGCAAAACAAGTACTCACGCTGAAAACAGTGGAGACGAAAAGGAGGGTGAGAGCAGCCAGGTGCAAAACCACTATCCCAAATAGCAGGAGGAGCATTTTTCACAGCTGAAGAAAAGGAGATTTAGGGGACTGCAGTACACAGCCTCGTCAACGGGCGCCCAGTAAGCGTCCGATTGATCGACAATCGCCGGAAGATATTCACTTACGTCGAGGCGATAAAAAATAAACGCAATATTTTGCTTGTAAGCACACCCGAAAATTCATGCTAAAATCTGGTAAAACATTCAAATTATTAGAATTATAGGCTACTTAGCTGATTTAATAGAAACCTGGTCGTGCCACTTTAAAACTAAAAGACTCGACTAGAAGAACAAACAAAAAAAACAATTCTATTCAATTTTATTTTCTAAAAATAAAAATATAACCCCAGCGATACCGTGTTTATCTGTATGCAAATTTACATTAACAATTAATTACTCGAAATATGAACAGGTTATTACTAAGTGGTGCGTTTTGTATATTTTATTAAAATGGTTATAGGAGATCGGGCACAATAAAGTAAAATAAGTGAATAGTATTCAACGACATGCGAAATTATAACTGCAAGCTGCGGACAGAGATAAAATTGTGGCATACAATCCTGATATATTTTGAATCGGAGTAAGAAGTTCTTAAATTCTGAAATTCTATCATACAGCATATCGCAGGTCAAGTGCAAAATATAATCATGCTAGTATGTAGTAAAATCAAGCATTACTGGGCATAATACGTTTAACTTACTTAAAACGTGAGAATGTGTATTCCACAAAAGAAAACGACAAAAACGAAAAAGAAGAAGGAAGGAGAAGTGATTTTTATTTCCCACAGATATACTTCACGCTGCCTGCAGCCCCCGACCACATTAATTCTAGCAATAGCTCCCACTTATAGTCCCTCCATGCACGCGCCAGGAACGTGCGGACGTCGTCTCTGCGTCACAATATTCCGGCGTTCCAGTTGCAAGAATATCCATAAACTGCCAAAATCCCCAGGTCCGGCGAAGAATGTTGTAACATACAGCGCATATGTATAGATATAATTTATACTGTATATATGCACCGCAGACACGCTCATATATTGTTTGAAGGGCTGGAGTATCGCAGAAACTCACGGACATTCATTGTCGCCGCTGGTGCAGAAGCCAGTACAGCAATACCTGCCAGGGATTCCCGTCCGAGTGTTTCGAGTTCCGCCATGTGCAGAAATACCCCCCACCCCCTTTCTGTTCGTTATCGCTCCTATTGTGAATTATACAATTCTTTTTAATAGCAACCCATCTGTGTTTTTTGTGTATTGTTCTATGGAAACTCACAGGTTCATACAATATTTAAGCGTGCAATTTAAACCGTGCTTTTGCTGTGAGTGTAATGTTCCTCTTAAAGAACAAACAGCGCAAGGCTGTTACAGCCGGATAATGAATTACAAGAATTGTATTAGCTAGCTTTATTTATTGCAATTTTTCACATGATGCCATCAGCGCAGATAATTAAGAGGTGAGTGTAATGATTTCACACGCTTACTAATAAAAGCTGAACTTCTAGCCCTCATTTATTGCGTTTGTGTTACTTTAAAAAGCAACAGTTTCACGGGATGCCACAGTCCTTGATTTCCTTTCCTACTGCAGGATGTCGGTCCAGCCAAGATCTTAATTTATTAGGCTTGACTGAAACAGTAATTGAATGCCTCGACCCAAATTGCAAAATATTTGTGAGCACAGGGTTCCAAATCAGTCATAATTGGCATTTAACAAACTTTACCCTATTAGCTCCATAGTACAAGGTCCAGGTAATTTCCCAGTTGACCTCTGTCATTACACAGACTACGAGCATACAGATTAAAAATGTTTATTGGCCCATACGAACAAAGTTTGTGATACAATAGCTCGACCCGAGTCGTCCATCCAACATGCCAGGGTTCCTGCCCCATTCCTTCCACCGCACCAGGTACTGTACTTTCGGTACTTCCATAAAGTACCAAAGTATGGTACTTCTTTTGTGTCGGCTTTCCACTGGGGTAAAAACTGGCACCGGCGCCAAATGACATCACCAGTGATTGCCCCTGATTGGCATCATCACAAAGCGCGAACATGTTATTATGACGCTTCATTTTTCTGTAGTCCTGCTTAAGTTTTTTGATTTTCAAGCGGCATTGTTCAGTATTTCACGTGTGCCCCATTTCTTCCAAGCGGCTTGCTATTAGGGCAAATACTTTTTTATTCCGAGTCGTCTCAAATCTCACAGGATCTGTTCATCCAACCATATGGTGATTAAAGTCTGTGTTTCCTCGCTTGTCCATCCTTCCATTTTACTTTTTAAATATTTTTGTTTCTACTGCTTTTTATTCCGTTTCTCGCTGTTCGCTGTGTGTATATTGCGTTTCAGCTGCAGGGTATTTGCATAACCAATCCACAGCAAATACGATTGCAAGTCCCACCCCAAAGTACTGAAGTACCAAAGAAGTACCCCAGCTTGTTTGGCACTTTCTGTACTGGTACTCGACCGGAAGTCAATGGAAAAGCGAAAGTACCAAAAGTACCGTGGAAAAGCGCCCCAAAGGGGTCTGGACCCCTGACTGGATGGACAGCCTCCAGGATGAGGTGAAGAAGAAGATGGACTCCAATGCAGGGGGCTGGCAAACAGGAACCAGGGAACCTAAATGGAAACTCAACTAGAACCCAAGACACATGACGCCCCCCCCTCCCCAAAATGAGGACATAAGCAGCACAACACACTAGTCATGGAATGCCTCCCCCAAACACACAGAAACTGACTAACAGAAGCCCAAGACCAAGTCAATCAATAAAGACCATGAACACCAAGCCAGTACCTGCTGGCCAATAGAGAGACACAAATGGGACAAATCTAGGGAAGAGAAACACCAGCAAACGCCATAAGAACCAAACATCTGAACAGATGGCAGCTGAGCCCTATGGTCCAAAAACAGCGGTGGTGACTGAGCAGTGAGCACTGCTCTGCTTAAATAAGGTTGGGCTGTAATTGAATCCAGCTCAGAACAGGCTCAGTTCCCTGATTAGGGAACCTGGGGCAGATGTGACACTCCCATGTTTGAATGGAGCAGTAAAGTGTCCAGAGAATTTACAGCGAGCCAATAAACTGCACGTTGACGTTTCTGTCATGCGACCGGCTTGAAAACGTAAGAGTACAAACATCCGAGGGCAAAGAGAAAGGGTCATTCGCACGAAGAAGATCCCAACGAACACGGCTAAGCGGAGAGACGGCAAGTCGGGAACTTCTGTCATTAGTGCTGCAAATAAAACAGTAAGATTTCCACAGCATACTTAGTGCATCCCGTGCTGCCCCCTATTTGCTCTACCGAAACACCACCCCACATCTAATACAACCCGAGTATTTCTAGCAGGTATAAACGCATCTGACACAACCATCTCCAGCCATGTGCTAGATGTATGAAAGGGAAATTCCGGAAAATGTCCGGCCCTGATTCTCTGGACGGCGTCTGAAATTCATGTATGAAAACGGCTATATTGTACGGAACAATAACAGACGTGTAATTAAGTGTCATTGGAGTAGGATTTTTCACCACAGGTGCTGCTAGTCAGCTAGGTACCTTGTAAATTTCAGTGATGAATGATAACCACGGACTTGGAAAAACAACAAGCAAAAAAATCTGCTTAGAGAGGCATTTTTTGGCCTTGGGAAGGAATGTTGGAATGGAAGGGTGTGAAACCAGACCCTAGCATGCGAGATCTGTGGGGGGTCTTACTCCCTGCTTCCGCGTACAGAATGTGCTATAGCTCGGTATACTGTATATTAGCTGCCATGTTGCTGACGGCTGTAAATCGTCCTTGTGGCTGAAGCAAGGATCGCTAAGGGGCTAACTGAGCAAACGGGAGTTACGGCCAATAGGAAGGCTGGCCTCTCAGGGAGTCTCCCAGAGATTTTTCTCTTAGTGGGAGCGGAGCACTGAAAACCCCATTATTTCTCCTGGCACATAATGCCCCTGCAGGTGAGAGTTATGAGAACACGCTTTTAGGCCACTGGAGGGAAAAACTCTGTCACCGAGACAGAAGGGAAGATGGGGAAGCTGAAAGGTCCGGTTTATTTCGGACGTCATCTTCAATAGTCGCATCATCTACAGATTGTGTCAATATTGAGCCCTACAGGCACCTGCCTTTTAAGAAATCTTCAAAACAGCAAAGACCAATAAAAGTCCGTCAAACGTGGGAGAACCAAGATGGCTGCATCATGGCAAAAACTAAGCACTCTAATGTGTTGAAAATTTGATCATTCCTTTTTTATCACAATAAATACAGTATTTCCTGCTGCAAGGTGACCGATGTGTCACCTCCTCCAGAACAGCCGAAGGTGGCGCAGTTGGCAGTGCCCGGAAAAGGCTGGCACAGAAGGCTCACTATTGTGGTTGGCAGCAACACTGTGCTGATCCAAGCATTAATCCATCTTTCAAGAGGGATCATAGGAGAGTGCAGGCTTGCCATTTACAATTCATGGGATTACGGTGGACTACAGATCCTGTCCTTGTTAATAGCATCGACCCGGGCTATGAAATACTGCAATGACTTCATTTATTTGTTTTTTTTTTTTTGGTCTGGAGAGTTGCCTCAATGGAGCAGACTCTCCTGCCAATGCTTTGATCTCTTGGGCCAGACTTTCCTGCAACGTAAGTGAGGTTTGTTGGCTTCCCTCCCCTGTATCACGCATGATCGGCCAAGCAGTACGCCCATCAAGACTGTAACACCGACCAACACGGGGGAAATCCCATGGAGCTGCGTCCAGTCGTCAGTGTGGGGATCCTGTGGCATTCCTGGGCATCGCGAAGGATCTTAAGACATCTGGGGCTTTGGCCAGAGGCCTAATCTGTCC
Organism: Stomatorhinus ivindoensis; assembly: GCA_019775895.2. NCBI lineage: Eukaryota > Metazoa > Chordata > Actinopteri > Osteoglossiformes > Mormyridae > Stomatorhinus > Stomatorhinus ivindoensis. Next base: position 14,530,550 of record JABFEB020000044.1, read on the forward strand.
AAGGGTCCTCAAACTGGGCTCCTTTGGATTCGTTTGGGGCTTCGGTCCCCAATTCCCCAGGCTCATGGTGCATCCGGTGGCCTTCTCAGCATCTTAGCTCCATACCTTCTCCATGCCATTCCCAAAAAAAAAACAGGGAGCGAGCATCTCAAGTCAACAGACAATGGGGAGCTGAAGATGATGGCAGTGGACCTTGTTTACAAATACCAGACATTTGGAAAGAGTTTGCCGACTTGCATTGTTGACCTGTGTCCAGATATCTGTACCTTGACTCTTCGCATTTAGCAATAATACTGCCTTGTCTCTGATGCTACACAGAGAGGACTAGCTTTGGCATTGTCTCTAAGCCTTTTTTTAGTAACTTTACATTTGGGCTTGACTTTAGAGTCATCAGAGACAGTATGACCAACGCGCCCGTGAGTGTCATGCCAAAGTAGTAGCTCTTGGTCTTCCCTTGCCAAGTTGCTCAGTAACGTAGCCTGGTGACTCACTTAACATGGACAGCATGCACTGATCCATTCCTCTGATTTCACAAGATATAAATACACTCGAGGAGCCAAGAAAAGCCAGGCCTTCAGATTCCGGCCGTCGATTGAGTTCCACTCGCCCTCCTGGGAGGCTTGGGCCACAGTGTCTCCTTATCCGTAGGGTGAGCCGCATTGCTATGTAGGGGAGTAGAAGATACAGAGGACATGTTCTTTCTTTAAGTGGTCTACACGTTCTGCTTCGGAGGACAGCAGTTACTGAATTTCTCGATGTAAATGTGGGAGGGGAGATCGCCGCTCTGTTGTCCAACAGATGTAGTTTCAGCCTGAAAGGTGAAATTTGTCGGGGGGGGCGTGGTGGTGCAGTGATTCACACTATTGCCTCACACCTTTAGGACCATGGTTTGAGCCTCTCCCATGACGTGTGTGGGGTTTGCATGTCCTCATTGGGTTATTGTGGGGTTTCCCCTGACTACTCTACCCCCCCCCCCAAATTCCAGGCTATTCCCTGCCTTCTGCTTCTGCTTGTAGCTCCAGGATAGATTCTGGAGCCCTTGTGATCTTAAATAACGCAAGTACACAAGATGGATGGGTGGAGGTGAAATCAGCAACCAGTTTAATCATCGTGTCGTGCATCATACCTAAATTCAAAATTTCTTGTGTCCTAACCGGACAGAAAAAAAACAAAAGCACAAAGGAGGAGCGTTAACTGGTCATCAGCATCTACTAATGCAACCGCTGGCTGTGTGTTTGTAGGACGCTTCTGTCTCTGATTGTATTGGTCACATTTCTCAAACTGTCAGCTGTCTCTGTGGGGACAAGCAGGCCAGCGTGAGTGTGAGGGTGTATCCTTGAATATCTGTGGGTAAAGTCAAGAGTCACTCTGCGACGAAGCGACGTTAACATTCATAGTTCACTTTTTCAGGACACAACACATTGCACAAAGCATACCTTTGCAAATTAAGGCTTCTAGTGTCCTAATAATTAGCTTAGGGATTATTGTAAGGGTAAACAGGCTGCAAATAGACTAAATAATTCAGCAAAAACCGACATAGTTGTAGATTTGGGGCAGTGTAACTGCGTGCCTTTGCAGTCAGTCTGTGTGCAAAGGTGACCTCTTTTTGATTTGACATGCAACAGCCAGAAAAAATCTCACCGCAGGATATGTCCTGCTGGTTCAGTGCAGATTTATTAGCCTGGAGTCATATCAGAGATTGATCATGTCAATTTCGGTGCACCAGGATGTTAGCCTGTGATGGAATATGTGAGTCATTCCTATCTTCAGGAAGAGGAACGGTGAGGGAACTGAGTGGATTTTTGGGTGTTTTTTTTTTTTTTTTGGAGGGAAAATCTTTTTTTTTTTGGTTGATGCATGATTTGCTGTCTGTTTATGCCCCCTTTCCTTTCCAAGCTATAAATATTAAAAGTCGGCTTTCTAGGGCTTTAGGTGATGCGCGTACATAAATGTAAGCAAAGGGGCTTTTGGGTCGGTCTCATGTATCTCCCAAAGCAGACGTCGCCGTCATTAGCTGGTTTCGAAGCAGTCGGGCCTTGGCTCGGCAGAGACGTGGAGCAGTTACATCATGTCCTTTCTCCCCTGATCAAAAAGAATGAACTTCCAGCTGCGGGACGGACACAACCGACCATCTCCTTCACACGCAGTGTGACGTCAGTCAGGCCAGAGCTGCTCAGAATTCCTGCCCCCTCGGGATACCCACTCATTGTATTCACAGTCCAAAACTGGATGGAAAGGGAGATTTTAACAATCCCACAACAGGAGTCAGGGTTTTGCTGCGGGCAACTTAGAGGCAAAAAAATGTTTACCCCGAGTGCCTCTTTTTGGCCTGCAAAAGGAAGCTGGATGCCTGGAATAAAACTGCTCCACACAAGACAAGTACTAGATGGCACTTAATATCCTGCCAGAACACCTTCCGTGACCTTCGTGTTGTTTGACTTAATGTCCTGCCAGAACACCTTCCGGGACCTTTGTGTTTTTTGACTGTCTGCATTATAGCACCAATTTGCACGGATCCAGCAGCTATCTGGCAAAAAAAAAAAAAAAAACAATAACATAAAAAACAAGATAAGTATGCATTTTATTTTACAGACCAGTTTCACATACTTTATTAGTTTAGATTTACTCATAAAAATACATATCATGCTTTCAGCACCATATCGTGTACTAATTCCGGGACCTGTCCCCCCCATCACTGGCACCCCTCTGCTCTCACATGCCCTTCACATTCTGGCACCTTCTGATTTACAGATATCAAGCCTAAACTTAAGTAGCGATTAAAACCTATGAACAGGAAAGCAGGACTCTTTCCCCAGAAAATTTTGCAAAACACTGCTGTGAAGAGAGCCTTTATTTGTGCTTTGGTGTAATGCCCCAAATGGCCACTAGAGAGCCTTTATTTGTGCTTTGGTGTAATGCCCCAGATGGCCACTAGAGAGCCTTTATTTGTGCTTTGGTGTAATGCCCCAGATGGCCACTAGAGAGCCTTTATTTGCGCTTTGGTGTAATGCCCCAGATGGCCACTAGAGAGCCTTTATTTGTGCTTTGGTGTAATGCCCCAGATGGCAACTAGAGAGCCTTTATTTGTGCTTTGGTGTAATGCCCCAAATGGCCACTAGAGAGCCTTTATTTGTGTTTGGGTGTAATGCCCCCAATGACCATTAGAAATATTCATGACAAACACTGCATGCAATGAAAGTGCAGATTAGCAATGTGACAAAAAAGTTTCTTCACTACTGATACTCCTACAAGAAAATGAAGAGTGTCAGACACTACATATTTTTGCTCCTTATCGAGAGCCAGCAGGGAGCAAAAATGTGGACTGTCCAAGTGTACGCAAGGATTGGTTTTTTATTTGAGTGGAACCACTACTTTACCTCTTTGTGATGTTTTCACTAGAGGTCATGCTGTTTTCGCGCGCCGTGTCCTGGCAGTCCCCCCCCCCCACATGCCGGCCGCTCTCGGAGCCAGCTTCTGCCCCTACACATGGGCCACACTGCACCACACAGCGCTGCTCTGGTACGTGGGTGTCAGTGTGCTGGCAGGATGATATGAAACCCTACCCAGGCAGCTGGCTGCTCTGAGACACACACAAACACACGTACACACACACACAAACACACGCACACACAAACACACAAACACAAACAAACATCCTCTCCTGGCTTCTATTTCATCTTGCCGTCAAATAAATAAGTAAAACCACCCGGCACTAAGGGGGGTGATAGGCTGTCATCGGTAGAACAACATCTCCCACTGGACGTGATGTGGTGGAGCAACTGTAAGTCTCCAAAAAACAAGATAAAAGACGGAGGCCCTGGAAACTTGAGCAGTTTACCAGAATAATAACACCTTAAACTTGCAGTACCATCCAGCCATGCTGCCTTCAACGGCACAACCATCTGAAATCAACAGCTGCCACCCCTGACCCTGGAATGACCTGAAACGACACCAGAGTTTGAGGCGTATGGAGTGCGACACTGCTTGTTAAACTGTAATCAATGTATCTCATTATACAAAAAAACGATTTCGTTTGAGAGGGTATATAATGTTTACATAGGCTGAAAACCAGTGGGCTGTTCCACAGCGCAGGATTTCCTGGTTAGGAAGAGACTAATAGAGAGATGAGTGACATTCCTATTGGACAATCCTTACATTTGGCTTAAGTTATGTGCCTGCTGAAAAGATCCTGCTTTGTGGAATACCCCCAGGGTACCCAGGGACTTTAAATGATGGACATTTATTTAGTTGGCAGGTATTTTTACCTAAAGTAATGTGCAGTTGGATACTTTGTCCTGTGCGTCTCGATGACGACTGAGAACAGTATGACTACTTAGCCCCCAACAGGAAGTCTGAGGTATTACAGATTGCCTACTCCAGGCATAAAACTAAGACCCGCCAATGTATAGCTGAAAAAGCAGTATCACTCAGCCCCTGGAGGAATTGAATGTTAAAGGCTTTACGCAGGGGATCAGTCACACTGCCATCCACAGCACTTGAAACAAGAACCGTCAGATCATAAGTAGAGAGATCTAACTCACTGAGCCACACGCAGCAGCCCACACAGTCAGAGTTCATCCGCGACACCAAATCAGTCCTTATGTTTGTAGTAAGTACAAAACATTCTGCAGCACTGCGAAAATTTCACACTACTATTCATGGTTCCGCACGATGTCATATGTGAGAAGGTTATGGATGGGAATCCGTGCCCCCCCCCGTCAAAATCCACAGAAAAAAGCCTAAAAATGCTTTAACTCCAAGGGATAAAACAAAACTGAAGACAGACTCTGCGTCTCTCATGAAGAGCAAGGCGGCAAACGTGGGACCCAAAATATCGCAATCCGCTGTGAACAAACTGCATATATATGAGCTGAATTGCCTTATCGCTCAGATGTTAGGCTGCGCGTCAGACAGGTAACTGTCTTTATAGTTGCCAGACTATAGAAGTCAGTCAAAAAAAATCAATACGGCTACAGTCTTCTGTAAATGTATATTTTTTCTGCATCGAATAAAACCTTCAAATCTGGCACAGTTCTGATGTACAGATGTACCTGAGATGGGAAATTCTGTTGCCATAGCTACCAGGAAGAGAATGACATCTGCGGCAAGTGATAGCTGCTAATGAATGGATAGCGCTGGGATAGCGCTGGGATAGCGGTAGCTGCAGCAGCATTAGGGCTCCAGCTGTAATGGCAGTAATCGTATTAATTTTGAAAGGGCTACATTGTTCTGAGACTTGGTGGGGGCCGCACCAGCTTGCAGATACCAGCACTGCCTCAGTCCATGTTGGACATATGGATGCAAATCAGCAAGGGCAATGTTACCCAGTCCAGTCCTAGGGGATCCACAGACAGTCCATGTTTTTTGTTCTATGGGGTGCTGAATGGGAGCAAAAATGTGGACTGTCTGGTAGGAATCTGCGAGGGAGCAAAATTGTGGACTGTCTGGCAGGGAGCTCGGAGGGAGCAAAATTGTGGATTGACTGTAGGTCCCTGAGGAACGGATTGGGAATCACTGGTCAAGAAATAAGGCCCTTGTTTACCAAATGAAGAAAAAGAGAGCATGGCATTTATATACGGCGCCAGCCCAGCTGCTCTGCTCACGGAAATGCCAGAAAGTGGGCCGCAGTAGTTTTGATTGGCTCTCCTGGGGGCATTTTCTTGCTGGGGAAGGTGAGGCTTGTTGTTGTTTACATGGTATGGTTACCAGCTGGTGCAGGACCATTAGCACAGACCTCGGTGTTATTCAGCCCTGCTGGAATGCAGGCCTGCCGGGTAATGAACTGTGGGTCACATTGCGCTCATTAACACACAGTCACACCCCTGAACACTGGGGGGGGGGGGGGGGGGGGGCCCTGGGGGTGTGAGGGGGGGTGTACTTTGTGGTGACTGGAGGCCGTTCTGCGCTGGCGTGGTCTCAGGTTTCTGCACAGGCCTGATTTGGCCACTCAGCTCATGGGCAGGAATCCAGAGGCCTAGAATAAAGTATCAGCTGACTGATTGCCATTTATCAGCAGGTGGGTCTCTGCAGCCAATGGCTATACTGCTGTGCCATTGGCTGCCTGATTGGCTGCCCGAATTCTATAAGCTCTGCTTCAAATCAAAAGAGACTTTCTGCCATAAAAGGGAACAAAATCCAAATTGTAAAAATTTTAGCTTTCCAGTGTAGGGAAGGGGATATAGTGTTGCTGTAAGTAGTTCCTTGTTGTCTTTGCTATTGTTGTTGCTATTCTTGGGGGGTCTCCCTGGGGGGCAGAATGATTGATGATTGGGGGGGAATGAAGAGCCTGAACCTGGGGTTTGGCGCCACCTGAAGGCTGTTTGAAGGGATGTTTTTGTATTTCTCTCTCTCTCTCTCTCTCTCTTTCTTCTTCTTCTTCTTCTACTTCTTCTAAGTTAACATTGTACAGATTATGTGGCTGTGGCCAGCAATAACCATTATTAAATTCCTTACAGAAAATGTCGATTTCATTTACTGTGTTGCCAGAAATTGAAACAGTGAAAATGTTTTTGTTTCTTAGTTTATTTTTTTTTACCCCAGGGTGTACAGTATGAGTTTTCCCTGTCTTGTTCTTTATCAACTGCAGACGTAATGTATGTGCTGTTTTCAGTGTAAGAGGAAAATGTTATACAATGTACCCCCGCTATATTGCGGTTCAGCTATCGCGGGTTTTCTTCCGACGCGTCACAGTTCTCTGCGTATCGTGTACCTTGCTTGTGATCAGATTGTTTTCGTTTTACTTTAAGCCCTACGATGGCTCCCAAGCGTCCTGCACCTTCTAAGCCTTCTGGTAGTAGTTAGCCTAAGCGCCAGAGGAAGACTTTGACCATTCAGGACAAGGTGAAACTCCTGGATATGTTTTGGGGAAAAAAGCATTACGTGTCGTCGCTCGCCATTATGGCTTGAATGAATTGACGGTACGATACATCAAGAAGGATGAAAAGAAAATTAATATAACATCCACTGCATCACATTCCTTTAGTCAAATAGGAAAGAGGATGGCAACTCCTCAGAATAAAGCCATCATTAAAGTGGAATCACGGGGGTATTCCACGAAGCAGGATTAAGGGAAAGTCTGGCTTATTTCGAGAAGTCTGTCTAACTTAAGCGACAGTTCC
>JABFEB020000044.1:14544091-14557608 GCA_019775895.2 Stomatorhinus ivindoensis
AAGGTTGAAGTTGTACCAGAGTTCTGACCGGACTCCCCACAGTGATTTGAATGTTCCAACCCAGCGCACAAGCGCTCTACAAAACATACTTTGTTCTGTGATTGCTGAGATGTTCCCTTAATTAAAATGCTTGCCACGCCCCCAACTTTCATTTTCTCTTATTCGGAGGTTAAACTACTATCACAGGTTGTTTTAACGCAAGTCTTATTCGTTGCCTAAAACTGCGCATATAACGAAACATTAACCAAAAATACTGACGTCAGTAGTAAACTGCATTGAAATGGTGAGCGATCTTTTTTTTGACAAGTTTAATTTCGATTCTTACGTTTAGCTGACGGAATTGCTACAAACAATCGGTATAAATGGCGTCAAATGAAGGTGAGTTTGTTTTAACTTATTTCATATTTTATGCTGGGTTAACTATAGAAATATAGGCCTCGAGATATGCTATTAATGTATATTTTGCTGCCGTACCTAGTTGAATATTTTTTTTCTTGATTTTAGTCGATGTGACAGGAAGACTGAGAAAGTCGAGTATGGACGCACCTTTATACTGTAAGTGCTTTGAAGGCAACAACCTTGTACTGACTGCGGTGGCGGCGGTAAATCATCTTCCAGAGTAAGGGAATCGTCCAGATGTCAGGGGGCTGCAATCAGTTTGTATAAGACACTCGGCAGATGTGGGATGTCTTCGGTTTTAATATTTTCCCTTAAAATATAGTACATAAGTAGTAGACATCCCTGTGTTTCCTGCGCATTGCCTCGTTTCATGGTTTCAAGTTTTTTTTTTTTTGTCACGTGTTCAGAGTAGCAGTAAATTTTTTGCCACAGGTGCCACACGTCACTTTTATTTATAATTAGTGCTGCCATCAATTTTTCAGAGTACCTGTTTCGTTTGTTTTATTATTTTTAAAGCATGTCTAATAGCCCCCCTCACGAGGAGAAGTGGTTTGATTGGCGTTATTAAAGTCACATTTTTTGTTATTTCGCAGTCCTTGCGGAGTTGAGGATCGTGCTGTTTGGCAGCAAGAGTCCCTCACAGTTCATCGTCTCAAACTGTATCCTGGGACGGCAGGTGTTCATGCCAGCTGAATGCAGCCTTTCACAGAGCTTGAAGAATGTCGGGGAGACAGAGGGCAGAAGAGTATCAGTGACCAACACACCAAACTTCTTTGAGAAGGACCTTACACAGCAACATATCAAGAAGGAGCTGAAGAGATGTGTGTGTCTGTCTTGTCCTGGACCCCATGCTGTGCTTTTAACGCTGGACTTGGAGGACATCTCAGCAACTGATGTCCGTATTGTGGAAGAACTTACCAAATACTTTGGAGACGATATCTTAAAGTACACAATTCTTGTCCTGTGCCATGAGGGTAAGGAAGCAGATCCAAACTTGGATGTTGGACTCCAAAAAAATCTCAGAGAGATTATGGACAAGTGTGGACGCCGGTATCATCTGTTTAACAAGAATTCTGTGGGAGCTAAACCATTGCTGGAGAGAATTAAGAGTTTGGTGGCTGAAAATGGAAACAGATTCTTCACTAATTACAAATATAAGGAGATAGAAGGTAGCATAAGAAAAGAGGAAACATTCATTGAGAAGGGAAGAGAGAAGGAGTTAAAGAAAATGCTTCGTGAGCTAGACGGCAAATACGAGGGAGCGGAGCTGGAGAGAGAGAGAGACCAATATCTGAAGGGTGTCAGGGCTGAAATTAGAAAAGAAGCTGAACGGATCATTCTGGATCGACTTGGGGTTGTCCTTTGGGTTGTGTATTATGCTGACTGGGTACTGGGAGGGGCAGTTCAGGGGCAGATAGTGCGAGGAGTTATACGGACAGTGTGGGGTGTGGTAGGCAGGATAGCTGGAGCATTATGGAGATATGTTAGACGTTTTTATGCAGTTAACATCAGAGGACATTATTTTTAATTAGTGTAAATTTTTGTACAATAGTGGTGTTACTTATAAATGTTTTATTTTTATGGGAATATTTTAGAGCAGTGCCAGTTATTTGAGCGTGCCACACTCTTGGATGTCAAGTACAAGAGATTTTATTGTAATAATGAAGGGATGGATGGAGGGGAAAACGGTACTATGAATGCAGAGTGGGAAGTGAAGGAAGACGAGAAGGAAGGGGCCTGTTCTTGAGGGAATGGAGGTTCCTGACTGTATGGAAACCTGGCCACAATCAGACACAGGGATCAGGGCTGCTGCCTGACTGAGTGACGCCAAGCTGACTTCAGAGGTGCGAATCGCAAGAGTAACGTGCTCATTTTCAATATTTTCTGCAAATATGAAAAGTATACTTTATTTTATATCACTGTGAAAGCTAACAGGTTAATTACACGACATTAATTTGAAAGTCATAACTGCAAAATAATGTGTTATTTTGATACTCAAATGGGAGGACAGTATGAGCAGAGGTTTTAAATAGACTTATTCCTTCCTGAATCCACCCTGAAATAGGATGAATTATGTTAATTTTGTTTTTTAGTTTATTATAGTTTTGTGTATACACAGGCACTTTGTGACACTACAGAGAACTGAATTTCACTTTGTTTTGGATGAATGTCACACTGTCATGGTGTGTTGCTGAGGGGACATGAATGGAGGATTAATCAGTGTGGATGTAGCTGCTGTTGTCGCTAACCCATGAGTTAGCTTCTCACAGGGAAGCTGACTGAGAGGGAAAGCGAGGAAAATTTACTTGGATTATTGTGTTTTAATAAATAGATATACAGATATATTAAGTACTGTAATTTGCAATATTTGTTTTATTTTATTGACAGCAAATAGCTTAAAATTGTGATTAAATGCGTTTTCAGTGGTTACCAGGCTTCTGTTTTAGAGCCTTTGGCCTAATGGTTGTAGATTTACATGACTGTATTTATGGTTAATCGCCAAGGTGTAAAGATTGAAGGTGTTAAAAAAATATATCATTTGTCTTGCCTGTGTATAATACAATGCCCCGTCTTTTCATATTGCCATCTGTTCATCTGGCCTTTTTGAAAGCACTGAAATTCGGATCACGTTCACCCTAAAAACAAACCGCTCCATAGTTCATTTGGGATCAGACCAAGACCATCTACTTTCAAGGGTTTAAGTATGGTTCTTTTGGTCCGCACCCGAGTGTAATTACTGTATTCACGCCAAGGGGGAAATCGAACCAGAGTCCGTTTTAACTGGACTAAAAAGTGCAAATTTGAAAATATCCTAAAACACAATGCAGGTGACTTTCTGTAGCCTAAATCTGACTGTATATAATTATAACTGTTTTGAATGAACCTAAGTGACCCTGTGCGCTTGGTGTGGTTGCCCACTGGGTGGCACTGTTGACTCATTCCTCAAAGGTTTGAGGTTTGCAATCAGTGTTGCGTTTGCATGGTCCGTCGATGTTGGGTGGGTTTCCTCTGAGGACTCCGCTTTCCCCCTGCGGTCCAGTAAAGGTGTCTGTAATGATCCAGGGCAAGGGGTAGACTGGGATTAAAGATTGGTCTTGGACCACAATAAGTTTTGCTGGCCCGCCAGTAAAATGCCCACTATACCAGATGGCCTGTCCAGTACGGCACTGCCCGTAGCTTGTGAGTGTGTTTGTGTGTGTGTTTCTTCTCAGTGATGGACTGGCATCCTATCCAGGGTGCACACCAGCCCTGTCCTGTCCTCCCCCATAACCCTGACCAGCATAACTAGGTGGTAGATGTATAGATGTGATCCTGTACTGGACAAGCTATATGGTAGTTGGATAGATGGATGGAAATTCCAAAATATATTGCAGTCTCTTAATGCATCTTAAAATCTCCATTAGATGCTCTGAGAGACTCGTGTTGCCCAGTTGATAAGTGGCTTTTGTCTTTCGTCGAGCCTGCACAACAGACGATGGCCAACTTCAACCTGCACTCTAAGGCTGGAAGCACCTTCAGAGAGGCGGTTCACTGAGATGCTGACTGGTTCGCAAAGGGCGGCAACGAGAGATCCAGAGAAGGGGAAGACTGGGTGCTGGAGGAAATGGAGGAGGTGTTGGGAGAGCATGCAGGGAACTTTAAGCAGCACCAGAAAAAAGTCAGGGATGGACAAGGAAAGGCTTCAAAAAAGCCCGTCACAGAACAAAAACACAGAGGCAAAGACGGGATCAAAAGCGCGGAGGGACGGGTGCCGGAGCTGCATGTGGGGTGGGGGTATGTAGATGACGAGGGTGACGAGGACAGAACAGCGGGGCATTGTGAGGGAATGCCAGGCACTGGTGTCCACGCTTGGGCACGCACACACGCTCCGACAGCAGCGCGCCGTAGCGCCACACTGGGACCCATTCTTACCGGAACACTCCCTGGCCAACATCAGGACAAGGTTCTTAGGCACCTGACGACTTGTGGGAAGCCGCCCCACAGGCTGCCTTTGGATACTCTCCCCAGGAGTTGTGGAAGACGTGCCAGAACCTCTCTGCAGGTAGGATGGTCATCGAACTGCGAACAAACCATGTGTAACTTCTTAGCGACAAATAGCAGCAATAACATGTGATAGATGTAACTTGTTCAGTGTTTTTCTTTGTTACACTTTATTTATGAATCCGGTTCCTGGAATCCTGGTTCTCTGTGTGAGGTTACGTATTCTCCGCTTACTCCAGTAAGATCACTAAAGAAGCTATTATCCTTCTCTGTTTTTTTAACTATATTTTGGTTCTCTGGTTCTCTGCACCAGACTAAGTCAAATCCCGCGTAAGTGTACACGGTCAATAAACCTCATACTGACTCTAAACATTGCACACGTGACCTTCTATGTCCCGTGCTATTAGAATGTATCCCTGAATCCTGAATGTTAAATGTTAAAATGTATTCTACATTTCGCTTTACATTTATGTCAATAACAATCAAAAGTTCCGTTTCAAAATGAACTTACGGACTCACTTTCAGGTGTAAAGAAATAATTTTGTTTGCGATTATGATAAGATAAAGGCTTTTAAAAAAACTGTTTCATAGTAAGAGTGGCAACACGACAGTGCGGAGAGTGAGCAAACAGATAAACAGATGTACCCACTCTGGGGTCGCCGATAATGGCTCCCTCTATTCAGACACTCTTTGTGGTGTCGTGAGGTAATCGACTGGTCCAACAAGGCGTAGCTTGACTCCCACGGCCTCGTGAAAAGAGTCCATTCTTACAGGAAACCAGTTACAGCCCAGATTCCAGCCTCCTCTCTGCCAAGATATCATGATGCTTCTTGTAACCATTATTATGATGACCTTGAAATTAAGTCAGGAAAAGAGCGAAACTGGCAAATCGTACCTTTTTCTCTTTTTACTTTAATAGCAGTCATTACTGCTATCCTGAAAGATAATCTGGAGTGCTGCTATTTTGGCCTGTTTTCAGTCTTCATCCAACGTGCGTTTTGTGATGATTTTTGTGGACATCAGGTGCGAGTGAGGAAGAAGAGGAAGCAGAGGATCTTGGGAGCCGAAATCGCCATTGTGCAAATTCTACTCCTGTCCTTCCTGGGCTGCCACACCTGCCCACGAGCAAGAGAGAGCACCAGAGAGAGGTGGTGAGACCCACGACCGGAACCGCTCGACCCAATGGCATCCACGGGCCTGCAGCTGCTCGGCCTCATCATGTCCCTGCTGGGCTGGGTGGGCGGAGCTCTGGCCTGCACTGCCCCCTTGTGGCGGGTCACAGCCTTCATCGGCAACAACATCGTGGTGGCGCAGATCATCTGGGAGGGCCTGTGGATGACGTGCATCGTGCAGAGCACGGGCCAGATCCAGTGCAAGGTGTACGACAGCATGCTGGCCCTGCCCAGTGACATGCAGGCGGCCCGCGGGCTCACCGTGCTCTCCATCTTGCTGTGTGGCGTGGCGCTCGGCCTGGCCGTCCTGGGAGTCAAGTGCACCAAGTGCCTGGGCCGGCAGCACACCAAAGCCCGCATCAGCCGCGTCTCCGGTGCCCTCTTCGGCCTGGCCGGCTTCCTCTACCTGGTCCCGGTCTGCTGGACCGCACACTCCATCATCCGCGACTTCTATGATCAGCACGTGGCGGCGCCCCACAAGCGTGAGCTGGGCCCCGCCCTCTATCTCGGCTGGGGGGCTTCGGGGCTCCTGTTGATCGGCGGGGCCCTGCTTTACAGCGGCTCCAGTCCGCCGGGGGTGCCGTCCTCGCCCACGTTCAGCAGCGAAGATGAGTCCTCTCGCAGACCAGCAGGGGGCACGACCCAGGTTAAGGGGTACGTCTAAACGACGCCGGAAGAGCTCATCCGGCTCTGCTGGCACCTGGGACCCGGAATCCACTTCCTGTTTGTTCTCCCTACTCTCTTCCTCTTAATACCCATTTTACTTTTACTGTATGGTATTAGCTGTGGTTGAAGTGCGGATGTGGAAAAAAAAATGTGAAATCATTTTATTGCTCCACCGCTCGTTTCATAACCCCTGTGTGTGTTTGTGTCTGTATAAACCAATAAAGCCTTCCATCTTCACATCTTTTATGAGGTTTTATGAATTCCTTGAATTTTATAGAGACATGCTCAGCGCTGAACATAACTTCAGCCGTGAAACTGTCTTACACTAGTCAGGGATATTCCGATGCTTTTCATAAACATGGACATCAGACTGTGGACACACAAAAGGTTCCTTTGTAGGTCTCGTCGCTAAGCATTGTAATTTTGACAGGCCTCGCAGCATAAAGCGAGGGCGGGCGAGAAGTTACCAGCCATCCTGGTCCTCGCTGTGATCTTTTAATGCAGAACCCTGGAAGAATGGATCAAAGGGTGGATATATACAAAGGGTGAAAAGGCAGGATCGCATAAGAAGGGGCGACTTAGTGGGCTTGTCGGGGTCTTGAACTCTAGTGACTTTAGTGTTGAGGAATTGTGGAGGATCTTGTGGTCCATTGGAGGTGCTTTGAAGAGCGGAGCCTACAGGCCGGCTATCACGGTGATGGACACCAGGACATGGATAGGGGGACACCACTGGAACCCACTGTTGGGGAGGGTCATAGAGATGGATTAGGGGGAGACAAAGGAACAATGGACTGTCTATATGAACATCAGTGGGCAGAATCTCGTTACCCCCCCCCCCAACCCTAATGCCTAGGCCTGCTAAATCAGGGCATTGTGCAGTTATTCTGCAAGACACAGAGGACGAAGGCGAAGGTCCTGCCCACTGTCTCGCAGCATTGAGCCCTGGATCAAAGTTCATCCATACGATTCACAAAGCCCATGGTCACCCCCCCATCCCGCCCCACCATGAGTGTTTGGCAGGCGTGCCGAGCCCGTGTACGAACGTACGTTCCGCATGTGTTCTTGTGGGCACTCGACCGTGCCGTGGGAGTCCGTTTTTCACGACGGCCGGCGGAGAATCAGTAGATGTTTATTAATGCCACATAACTGACATCTCTAAGATTCCCCTCTGCCTCTCTGCTGAGTTAACAGACTGTCACTCTCCCGCCTCGCCTGAGTCTCCGTCGTCATTCAGATAATTCCCCTGTGGAGTAAAAACATGGACATATAGCATAAATGATAGGGACCTATATTATCCTATATAATCCACTACCAGAGAGAGGCAACAGAGAGGCCAGGTTCCAGAAACTACTTATATTCCAAGCTCAGCAAAGGCAGTGAGGAGAGAAAAACAAACGTGATCAAATGCTTTTAATTGAACGTTCAGCCACAATACAATCCCTACTGCAGGTTAATGCAAAGACCACAAAACTAGGGACTTACACTCATCTGGGAAGGTACTGGGGAGGTCTTGTACTCATCTGGGAAGGTCTTGTACTCCTCTGGGAAGGTACTGGGAAGGTCTTGTACTCGTCTGGGAAGGTACTGGGAAGGTCTTGTACTCGTCTGGGAAGGTACTGGGAAGGTCTTGTACTCATCTGGGAAGGTACTGGGGAGGTCTTATACTCATCTGGGAAGGTACTGGGGAGGTCTTGTACTCATCTGGGAAGGTACTGGGAAGGTCTTGTACTCATCTGGGAAGGTACTGGGGAGGTCTTGTACTCATCTGGGAAGGTACTGGGGAGGTCTTGTACTCATCTGGGAAGGTACTGGGAAGGTCTTGTACTCGTCTGGGAAGGTACTGGGAAGGTCTTGTACTCATCTGGGAAGGTACTGGGGAGGTCTTATACTCATCTGGGAAGGTACTGGGGAGGTCTTGTACTCATCTGGGAAGGTACTGGGAAGGTCTTGTACTCATCTGGGAAGGTACTGGGGAGGTCTTGTACTCATCTGGGAAGGTACTGGGGAGGTCTTGTACTCATCTGGGAAGGTCTTGTACTCATCTGGGAAGGTACTGGATATGCAGTGGCCGTCAAAAGTCTGGACACACCTACTGAGAATTATTTGTTCTTCAACAAGATAATGACTGTGAGCACAAACTGAGGTTATGTATTAAGTATTTTTTTGTGAACGAGGAAAGAGATGGAGTGCGGTGACAGATGGCCCCGCCCCCCACAATCCTCAGATCTAAATCCTATACAGCTGATTAGGGATGAGTTGGATCGGAGAGTAAGAGCAAGGTAGCTCTGAACTTACGGAAACTCCTTCAGGACTGTAGGAGAAGCATTCCAAGGGGCTCCATCTGAGCCAAGAATCTGCAACACTGTCACAGAAGAAAAGGCTATTTTGGAAGAATGTTACATTTGAAAACATCTTGATATGTTTAACACTTCTCTTGGTTGGTGCAGTATTTGATATGCATTACCTCATTGTCTTGAGGACTTATACCATAAGGCATGTAATATATCTAAAAGAGAAACAAATGCACTAAAAGCAGGTGCAGCTTCACTTATCCCAGAGGATACCATCCAAGAGAGTAAGTTCACAGGGAAGGGTCTGCGCTGGAGAGGGCTACGAATCTCCATACTGCAAAACACCAACACTACAGACAATGGACTGCAGTGTTCTGTGTACCAGACAAAGACTCAAGTAGGGGCTTAATGGCGTGAGGGTTAAAAAAAGAAAAGGAGAAAAAAATATAGAACAAGCCAGCCCAGCTACAGTGCCTAATTTTTTCGGTCACTTCGGAGAAATACAATCCCCATATACGGATTTGTCAGCCTGAGAGGTGTGAGGTCGACACACAAAGAGGCGCAGTGTGTAGCAATCGCGCCTACTGTTGGGGTTTATACTATATAGTCATTCGCATATGCGGTCGCCAGGGGGAGCGACCGACCATCACTCGTAGAGCGGACGGACCCAGCCGACGCGATCTACGGCACAGGAAACCGGAAGTGGAGCCGGGAGACTGCTGAAGCTTTGGGCTGTAAACCCGAGGGGCTGCGTCTCGTTAGCAAACCGGCTAAACGACATCAGATCGGCGATGGGCAAGGGGAGAGGCACGTTTGAGCGGCTGCTGGGTAAGGACATGTCGGCTTTAATGCTCTGGCGGTCGCCGAGAGCCCGCAGTTCGGCGCCTGCCGCTTCACCGAGCCGGGACTGGTGTCGTACCGATATTGTCTGCGTCGCTTACGGTCGGCCGGACGCTTTAGGCCCGATCGGCTGGTTAAATATTAGCCCCCGGGTTGCCTCGACCCCCTTCCGGCCCCTTTTAGGTATCAGAACCACACGTTTCGCTGCTCTTTAAGCCCCGTTCACGGCCCGGTTCTCTTCGGCTGTACGCGGCGTCGGAGCCAGCTGTGTCGGAGCCCGACGTGCCGGGGGCTGCGACGGCTGACATTTATGTATTTCGTGGTTTTCCGGTGCTGGTATTTCTGTGACACTGCGTGGTACAGCTGGAAGCGGCGTACTGCCCGGCGATGGCGGTGCTGCCCCCCCGATGAGTTTACCCGCACTTACGGTGCCTCTTGGAAAGAAGCTAAAACGCAGGTAGTGGCGAATAGGCCCGTGTAAGCGGGCTTTTAATGTCTGTACCTCGGGCCGCTGGCCCAGTACCGGGGTGTCATATCCCAAGTAACTGATGGGAGTCACCTGGCTGCGAGATCCTGATGTATCTCTTAACAGAAAGGGCGATCGACACAGTGGCGGGTGGGGCGGATCATTTATCCAGAGCCGTAGAAACCAATAATAAATATTGAAATTAATCATTTTAAATGTGATCCAAGACATCTAAATCGCCCAATACCCCCACTCACGTCATGCGGGTCTTAATTCTTGGCTGATCTCGGTCAATAAGCGTTATCTTCAGATAGTTGTACATAAGGAAGCTGTTTAGGTAACATCGCCCCACCCCCAGATGTGTATGTATGTATATCGGAATGCCATTGCAGTCTGACTGGCCCATCTCCAGTCCTTTGTGTCACGCTCTTATTATATTAGTAATGCTCTCATCAAAGTGGAACTCCGTGTGTGTTTATGTTTAGCCCAGAACAAGCTGTTCTGTAAGACAAATGGAGCCTTCTTTTTTATAGTGTAACCCCCCCTTATTTTCCTAAGCTGCCATCAGCATGCAGTTTCCTTGTTGCAGTCAGGTCATCACAGCCTTCATAAACAAATCGACAGCCACCATAATTTAAGGATGAATTATGAGCAATGTGTGTAATTTCAAGGATCGCCGTTTGTTTTCATGTGTCTGCAGCTTCTTTGCTTGTTGCTGTTGTAAGTAAACGGCCAATTCGCACTAGCAACAAGTGAAGCTGTTCGTTTTAGTCTGGGCTTGTATCAGTTACTCAGAAGGCGGCTTGTCACACGGATGTTTGATGGGTTTTTTTTTTGTTTTTACAGCCAAGCATGTGACGGCATGTTAAATGTCTCGTTCTACAGATAAGGCCACCAGCCAGCTGCTCCTAGAGACCGATTGGGAGTCCATCCTGCAGATATGTGATCTCATCCGGCAGGGCGACGCCCAGTGAGTCAGCTCCGCCTCCCCGCACTCTGACCTTTGACCCCACTGCCTGTGTAATTTTGGTGTGACGGCCTAGGTGTTGCTTTCTTGAACCATTTTGTGAAATTGGAGTGTTTTGTGAAGCGTTTACCTTTTAAATGATAAATTATTGTGTGTCAGTAGGGGTTGTCATGGGAGGGGTGGTACATGCATTTCAGAATCCAATTGGGGGGAATGAAAGAGTCATGACAAGCAGTAAGCCCATTTTATAGGTTAAGAATGGATAGAAGTGTGTATTTTCAATTGTGTGTGTCGCCTACTACAGGGCTAAGTATGCCGTCGGCGCCATTAAGAGGAAACTGAACGACAAGAACCCCCATGTGGCCCTGTATGGCCTGGAGGTGGGTCCTGCCGACCTTCTGACCTGAATATAAATAAGGCGTCGTAGGTGATTGGCGGAGCTGATTCACGGGTCCGGACATTCAGTTGGGTTAAACGTGCGTGTGCGCCATGCAGGTGCTGGAGTCTGTGGTGAAGAACTGCGGCCAGACGGTGCATGACGAGGTGGCCTGCAAGCAGACCATGGAGGAGTTGAAGGACCTCCTGAAGGTGGCCGCACCATTGCCCGATCCAGTGCCCCCCTCTTGCTTATCCACCCCTTTGCTTGTTTTTGCTTGAAGATTGTTCTAAAAAAAAGTAGATGCCCCGCATTTTGTAAATATTTTAAGAGCAGGACGACCAGGTTCAGGTACTCTTGCTCTTGGTATTCTGTTATCAGCCACCTGAAGACCAAGGTGAACATTACATCGAGTAAAATGTGTTTTTCCACACAGAACTTACTCTTTCACAAATCCGTTTTAGGTACATTATTCCGGTTTTACTTGGACACCTTACCCTGTCACAAATCTAAGCCGTTTTGTGTTATTGTTTTGTAGAGACATGTCACACCTCTGTGATACTATTGGCCGATAAGCAGAGAGAAATGTTGTTTGCTGAGCAATTGTGTGCTGGTTGGCTGAGTCATGTCAGGTGACTTATGACTCGCTACTCTGGCTTCCACGTCAGAGTGTGTCACATGATTACTCAGTCAGACCAGCTAGGGGAGTTCCTCAGTCTTTTCAGAGGAACATAAGAATAAGCAGTTTCAAACATCTACGCAGAGGCTGTTTTTAAGGTAATACTTTTAGGATTATTTTTGACTGAACAGAAACATGGCTGACGTTTAAGGTTAATGTTTAGGAAAGACTGAGGAAATGGTACAGGGTAGGAAGTGTACTGCATGTCGTGGCTTGGGTTTAGTTTTCAGGGGCAGCAGATGTGTGTTTGATTATAGGTCAGCCATTTCCTCTAGGTTTAGTAATGAAGAGCTGTTTCATATCTTCCTTGGTGCTATCTTCAGAGTGAGTAGAGCCTGGGGCGTAGTGAGTTTCTTGTACCCCAGAATACTTCTTTTGGCTCTTGTCAGGTGAGATCTGTGAATTTTTTACGTGTTAATTGCTTAGGCAAACAGTATTTTCGCAGGTCTACATAGCTGGTTATTTTACTGGCACAGATCCGGTTAAATAAGTTGCTTACGGTGGTATAAACAGACCCTAATCTACTACACCTCCTTCCCGTTTGCTTCTCTGTTTCGCTACGTTGGATTTGTCGTCTGCTCGTGGCCGTCTCAGTCACTCAGTCTGCAAGCTGTGATCTGAGTTCCTCTGTGATCCTCTTCCTTAAGAAGCAGACCGAACCTAACGTCAAGAACAAGATCCTGTACCTGATCCAGGCCTGGGCTCACGCCTTCCGCAACGAGCCCAAGTACAAGGTGGTTCAGGACACCTACCAGATCATGAAGGTGGAGGGTAAGCAGGGATCTGCCATTTTCTGCACCTCCTTTCGCCTCCGACCTTGTGGAGCAGCAGATGTAGAGGACTGTCTCGGCCCAGCACTCATGTCCAGATGGATAGACAGTGGAGATCATGCGTTTTAGACAACGAAAGTGAATTTATTCACTGTTTTCGCAGTCGTAGATTATTCAGCCTGGTTTCTCCTCTTGCAGGTCACGTCTTCCCAGAGTTCAAGGAGAGCGACGCCATGTTTGCAGCAGAGAGGGTGAGTTCTGTGCTCTTCAGCTCGCGGTTGACGGCTCACGTTCCGTTCCGATCCTTCACTATCTCCATGTGTGACACTCTAACTCCCTGGTTGTCTAGGCTCCCGATTGGGTCGATGCAGAGGAGTGTCACCGGTGCCGGGTTCAGTTTGGGGTCGTGACCAGGAAGGTGAGACCCGGGCCGAAAGCCGTCTGTCCGGAGCTCATGCTTGGCGGCGTTTGCTTAGCAGCGGTGGTCATTCGTAGCTCCGCATGGAAGATTTCATGTGGGAGTGGTGTGTGACTCTGTTAGGACACTGCCTGTGTTCAGAAGGTTACCGGCTCAAATCCCAGTAAAGCCGTCATTGGCCCCCTGAGCAAGGCCTTTGACTCCCAGTCTCTCCTGGGACTGTCTGACCCTGCTCTCTAACAGTTTAATGTAGCTTTGAATTAAAGTGTGTGCTAAATAATTAAAAATATAAATGGAACCTCAGTGAAAGAGTACTATATTTTTGGATGACCAATATTTTTTTGTGACTGAGAAAAGTCTTCATTAGAAGTTTGTCTCTTTCCACTCTCCGTACAGAGCTAAACTCCCCACTCTTCCAGCCAGTGTTCATTCCGCTTGCTTCCCTCTGTCCTCTTCTTATTGAAGGATTAATTAGTGTTCTGGTTGCACCCC
>JABFEB020000044.1:14558591-14571674 GCA_019775895.2 Stomatorhinus ivindoensis
CCCCCCCCCCCCCCCCCCGTCAGCGCTGCTGGGGCCGGCCGTAACGCGCTGTCACACTTCCATTCGCAGAGGCAGAAGCCCACCTACTCCGTGTACCCCAAGGCGGACCCCACCCCCGTGACCTCGTCAGCCCCCCCGGCCAGTACCCTCTACTCCTCTCCGGTGGTAAGAGGACATTTCAGCGGGAAACATCCTCAGCTGTGGCACGCGCGTCTCGTACCTGCAGCCTTCAGCTGGCTCTTCCTATCTCTGTTTCTCCCAGAATTCCTCAGCCCCCTCAGCCGAAGACGTGGACCCAGAGGTGAGGTGACGGTCTCTGCATCCCGCCCTGTCTCACGGTGTATCCCTGCGACCTTTAACCCCCCAGCATCTTGACCAAAATTGTATTACTATGAGGCGTCAAGAAATTCCTCATGGATTACGGACAAAGCTTAAGGATACACTGTATCTTAGGCCCTCTCGAAATATTGACCTGTAAGATATAGTAACCACTCTGGGTCACCTTTGAAATCTGGAACATTCTTAGGAACATGCTGCAGTATTAATTTAATAAACATGGAGAGCTAGTCAGGTGTCATTTTCAGTGCCCAGTTCTACCTGTGGGTTTGTTTTGCTGAAATATGTCCAATCACTATACTTTGGGAATGAGTGCCGGAATGTTCTCTCCACAGCTGGCACGATACCTGAACCGGACTTACTGGGAGAAGAAGCAGGAGGAGGTGCGCAAGAGCCCCACCCCGTCTGCCCCTGCCCCCGCACCATTGGCCGAGCCCCTGCCAATTAGCCAGCCCGTGGAGAGCCACATTCCGGTTCAGCCAATCAGCATCGTGGAGGTACGCCACGCCCCCTCAGAGCCGCACACTGTTTCGAGAATCTGTTTTGACCTCACCGCGTATCCCAGTGTGACCCCGAGCCTCCTCCCCCAGCAGCAGTACCAGAACGGCGAGTCGGAGGAGAACCACGAGCAGTTCCTGAAGGCGCTGCAGAACGCCGTCACCACCTTCCTGAACCGCATGAAGAGCAACCACATGCGGGGGCGTAGCATCGCCAACGACAGCGCCGTGCTCTCGCTCTTCCAGTCCATCAACAACATGCACCCACAGCTCCTGGAGCTGCTCAATCAGCTGGATGAGAAGAGGCGTGAGTGAGCCGCCACAAACGCTCGGAGCTCCTTCCAGCCAACCCCGTCGTCTGTTTTTAAACTCCCAGCCAACCCCGTCGTCTGTTTTTAAACTCCCAGCCAACCCCGTCGTCTGTTTTTAAACTCCCAGCCAACCCCGTCGTCTGTTTTTAAACTCCCAGTCAGTCGTAAGGGCGTCCATGTTAATCTCATGTCAGGTTTATTATCCTAAATGAAAGATAAGTAAGAAGATGTTTTTCTAAGGTGAAATAAAACAAGATAGAAAAGCAAAATAGACTAATCTCAAACTAAATGAAAATTAAGTATCGCTTTCAAAACGAACTGAAATGAAATCAAACAAATACATTTAATTCGTTTTTATTCGGATTGGTCTCGTTTGGCGAGGATGCCACCAACGTATCCTTAACATTTGAGACGGGGCATGAATGACATCCGGGGATTTTTTTTTACCATCCTCTTTACCTCTTTGTTC
This sequence comes from Stomatorhinus ivindoensis, assembly GCA_019775895.2. Classification (NCBI taxonomy): domain Eukaryota; kingdom Metazoa; phylum Chordata; class Actinopteri; order Osteoglossiformes; family Mormyridae; genus Stomatorhinus; species Stomatorhinus ivindoensis. The sequence goes on from JABFEB020000044.1 coordinate 14,560,205, forward strand.
TTGAGTATTGGGACTGGTCTTTGGCAGTGGAAGATGACGTAAGACGGATATATGACTACAGGTATGCAGGCAAGTGCACACATTGAGAAAGACCTCTCTGTTCCGGCAGTGTACTATGAGGGTCTGCAGGATAAGCTGGCCCAGCTGCGGGACGCGCGCGCGGCTCTCAACGCTCTCCGGGACGAGCATCGCGAGAAACTCCGCCGCGCCGCGGAAGAAGCCGAGCGCCAGAGACAGATTCAGCTGGCCCAGAAACTGGAAATCATGCGGCAGAAGAAGCAGGTGACCTGTCCGGCCTGATCTGGGTCACGCGACGCATCCGCTGAGAATGCGATCAGCCGTCCTGTTATCCGGACGTAGCTTTGGGGGCGGGGCTCGCGGCGATCGGGCGGTATGGCGAGGCCCGTGACGCCGTCGGCCGCCGTGTTGCAGGAGTACCTGGAGATGCAGAGGCAGCTGGCCATCCAGCGGCTCCAGGAGCAGGAGAAGGAGCGGCAGATGCGGCTGGAGCAGCAGAAGCACACCATCCAGATGCGGGCCCAGATGCCGGCCTTCTCGCTGCCATACGCGCAGGTGGGAGCTCTGCAGGGTGCCGGTGGCCGGTCACGTGACCCGCGGCCTTTCAGGACAGCTGAAGCTTTGAGCTTCTTCCATTTGCAATGAAACCAGTAGCATGTATGAACTTGATGCATGTGTTTTACATGACACGGGTCAGTACACGTAACTGAGCTATTCGTGTATAGAGGGATTGCTGTATGTCTCTCTTCCAGATGCAGTCCCTCCCACCTAGCGTGCCTGGGGGGGTAGTGTACCAGGCGGCGGGCCCCCCCAGCTACCCCGGGACCTTCAGCCCCTCTGGATCAGTGGAGGGTTCCCCCATGCACACGGTCTACATGAACCAGGCGGGCCAGGCTGGTGCTGCACCCCCTTACCAAGCCATGCCGGTCTCTGCCACAGGTGGGTGCCAGGTGTCTGGGGGGGGGGGGGGGGGTGACGCTGGCACCTTATTTTTGAATACAGCCATAATACGCAGGTTATGAATATGCAATCTAACGCCGTTGATCACTCGATGTGTCTGTAGACCCCAACATGGTGAACGCCTACATGTACCAAACGGCAGGTTCCGGCGGGCAAGCCGCACCCCCAGCCCAGGCCCCGCCCACAACCAACCCCGCCTACTCCAGCTACCAGTCCACCCCCACACAGGCCTATCAGGTAAGGGCTCTCGGGCCGTGTGATCTGGAGAGCGAGCGTACGGCCACTCATTCGCCGCCAGTTAAAGTATAACCAGGTTCAAGCGGAAGGACCCGCAGATCAGGTGAACAGATAGAGTTTCCCGTTGGCTGATTTGGTGCCGGTCACATTTGCATGCGGCGGAGTTAGATAAGAATGGTAAACATTCTCCCCCTCTCTCTGTCCCTTCCGTGTCCCGCCCCCGCAGAACGTGGCCTCCCAGGCTCAGCCCATGCCCCCCCTGTCACAGGCTGCCCCCTCCAATGGCATGGCATACATGGGTTACCAAGCCTACAACATGCAGGTCAGCTTCCAGTCTCTGTGAAGGGCGATCCGTGTTGTTATTCAGAAGGAGAAGCTGACCACCTCGCATGCCATTCCTAACACCCCCTCCTGTCGCCCTGGCCACGCCCCTAGAATATGATGTCCTCACTGCCCGGCCAGGACCCCGGCATGCCGCCCCAGCAGGCGTATTTGCCCGGACAGCAGCCAATGTACCAGCAGGTGAGATGTCTCCCGCTTTCCCCCCCCCCCCCTCCAAGTCCTGGTGGTCCTGGCTAATCTGGTTGAATTTCACTTTTCGTGTGCAGATGGTGCCCCCTGGTGGTCCCCAGCAGCAGGCGCAGCACCAGCCGCCTCAGGCAGCACCAGGCAGCACAGAGGCTCAGCTGATCTCCTTCGACTGACCCACCTGTCTCCACCCCCGGCCCCCCCACTGTCAGGAGCCTAGCACACTACACCCCAACATGCTCCCATCTCTCCCCTGCCCCCTGCTTGCCTCGTGTCACCACCCCTGTCTCCCGTTTCCCTGGAAACGAATCGCAATGAGACCGGCCCAGCCTTCCTGCTGTGCACCGCTGCTGTCGCCTCCCTTGCTCTGTAGCACATGCTCAAACGCTTTGGGATTTTGTGCGAGGAGCACAGTGTCGTCTCCCTTCTGTGTATCTAGTGATTCCTAAAAAAAAAAATTAAAAAATAGTTAGCAACATCATTAAATGAACATTTGAAGGGCGAGGTGTAACTTTTCTTTTTTTATCGAATTGCATGCTTAAAAAAACATTTTAAGGTGTGGAATATTACAGCACCTCTGCCACCGGCTTTGCTGTGATTGGTTGAAGTTTGGTCTAATAATGGTTTTGATTGGCTGATGTAGAGGGAATTCAATAGCTCCTGGAAGGTTCCATTTTCAACACCAGGAATGGAGATGCCCCAGCTAACCCATCTAGCCACTGCTGCTCGTGCCCCCCCCCCCCATCATAGTCTGCCCCAGTCACATTGACACACTTCACCTCTATGTGAGGCTTGTCACATTGCTGTCCACATGGTGGCGCAGTTGGGTTCAAGTGGTACGTAGCCACAATTCTCTGCCCCCCCCCCCCATAATTATTGCATTAGTTGCCTTGCAGGTGTATTTTTTCTTCAGCTACCTTTACACTTTTATTCATATTCTCTACCTTTTGTGTAAAAATTTGAATATTTAAGCACTACGCTGCTATTTCCATTGCTTCACCTTCAGACTTCTATGCATGTAGCAGTGAGAGGTCTGTCCTGTATACGTTCACCTTAGAGCAGTGTCCCACTGGACCGCCCATGTGACTAGGTCATAGAAAGTAAATCATTTCCAGTAGTAACTTGCGGGCTTATTTATGTGATGTCACACTGGGAGGGTCACCTTAAGGACGCCTTTCTGACACCCCTTCAGCTGAAGCGTTTTGTGCGTATTCGCCCATCTTTAATTTCTTGCACACTTTGACCTAATTGAGCCAGATCCACATTAATATAAAGGATATAGTTCCATTGTCCCATTGGCTGAGCTGTGTAACTCCATAGAATCTCCAGCGGCTAGACTTTAGTTGCTGACGGGTTTAGTTACGAACTTAAAGAGGCAAGCTGAACGTCAGTGACACAGATTTACATTAAGCTTGTTCACATGTGCCCAGCTCGTGGCTTCTATAACCTTCTAATGTCGTGTGAACTTTTTTTTTGTTCTACTTGTCATGCTGATCTTAGTCTATAAGATCATTCAGTAATTTTAAAATTATATTTAATAAATATTGTGTTCCTCTGTTTTTGCCTCTGATCGTTCATGCTTTATCTGGCTGTCAAACTAAATATTTGATATTACTCTTGTTTGGATCACGTTTCAGGAATCCTTTAACATGACGGGGAAATAAACGTCTGAAAATGGCAGGCATTTGGGCGGTCTGGCTTGTATGAATATTGAATACCGGGGGAAATTATTTTGTAGGTTTTGTAAATATGAATATTAAGAAACTTTCCAAACACTATTTCGCTTTTGTGCAATGTGCTAATTTAAACTCCGCCACCACTAGTTCCGTTTAAGAATCATGCAGTTTATAATTATGAATATTGTCCCTGGACCAAAGGCTCACAACCTCCAGCCATTAGCAGGCTGTTGTCCATGTAGACAAAACAGCATTTTATATAAACGGCTAATAACCTTCGTACTGGAGTAGAAGAATGAATCAACGAAAGAAAACACGTACAGGGAAATACGTCAGGAGATGAACTCTGCTTTCCTATGAATCTGACAATATTAAAATAAGCCTATTATTTTGGTAACTTAAAGCATCCAGTATAGGGTCGCTGCTTCTAAAAATGTGAGATAGAGAGATAAATCTGTATTGTCATTGTCACTGACCAAACAACGAAATTGAAATGCAATCGACTCAATGTGAGGCATGATAAAAGTATATCAAATACCTACATATTGCACTGAATATACAAATAGCGCCGATATGCAAATGACGATTCTATCTTGAATTGAAACCCATGATTGTTTTGGAATAAAAAAGACGTTCCCTTAATCAGCCCAAAAATCAAACTAAACCTGTTATTTAGCAGTACATTTCACTGCAGACTACCTTGGTGATCTGTGAGTGATTGGTCTGCTCACTGGACGAGAGGTTAACTCGGTAAGAGAGTCCAAGCACCTTTTCCAGAGCAGAGTTCAGGACATTGCCTTTCAGGTGCCATTCCAGGGGTAATCTCATTACCTTTTTAGTTCGATAAATGCATAACTTCAATGCGAAGCTCATTCAAAACTACAAATGAAGGGGAAAAACTACAAACTGGGGTCTTTGAATGTGCGGCTCATGCGTCACGGCGCGCAATGCATTGTGGGAGGAACAGAATCGACTGGCGGACGCCATGTGCGTTTAGGCGGTGGGACATACAGGTAGAAGGGAACAAAAGCGTGCTGGGGGAAAGATCAGGACCGCAGATCTGACACAGAATACCTGGAACATCGCCGGCATGATCCGCAGCAGACAGTGCATCCGGGCTGCCGTGTGGTTAGCGGCGAAGGCACCCCGGTGAGGACTTAGCGGTGCGGTGACGGACCAGGGAGGAGGTTCAAGGGCAGCGGTCTGATCTAGTACGAGTACATAAATGTTAAGATTTCCTCTCTGCAGGAAAATATGCCGCATTGCTTATGATTTCGTCAGCGTTTTAAATTTGACAGGAAAGCATCTTTATGTACCTAATATTAATGGTCTCTTTTGCATTGCTAAAATATTGCTGAATCTACATTGTAGTGTCGTTTATGTTTTATAAACTCAAACATTAGTTTTAATTTCCGGTTTAATTCAGCTGCCATGTTTTAGAGTAACCAGCAGACCACTTTAAACAGTCGAGAGAGTATATGAAGTCCGACGGCGAGAGAGATTGTGACAGTGACGGGTGAAAGGCGATCGTCACGTGTGATTGTCCTTGTGGTGCTAAGTGATGCTTCCATCTTTCAGGCAGGACCCCTGGGTATCAGGGTTTTGTGCTGCTCGGTGTCTGAGGACAAGTCCGGCCTGCTCCTCGGACGCCCTCGCCACGCCGCCGCTGGATGGGGCACCCAAACGATACTCCCCAAAGATCCAAAAGCTAGTCAATGAGATTGCCGGTCTCACGCTGCTGGAGGTGTCTGACCTAAACGAGCTCCTCAAGGTACGCGAGAACTGCCTCCTGGGTGCCACCGATTGTGTTTTTATCTTATGCGCTGGCAGATATCGTGCCGAGTGCCTATTTCATTAGATTCATAATATCCACACCTTTAAATCTTAATCAGCTGTTGCGTTCTTTACAGAAAACGCTTAATATTCAGGATATCGGTGTCCTGCCCACAGGGGCAATGGCCGGCCCAGTCGCACCTGCTGCTCAGGTATGGTTCCACCTAACTGCTAGTTTGAATAGTACTGGGCCTTATTTACCAGTTACTTGTCTTTTCTTTTTGGTTACTAGGGATGACTGGTCCTAATAACCCCCCCCCCCCCCCCCAAGTGTTCTAACTGAATATAAAGGGAGGTTTTTTTTCTTCTTGTTCCAAGGCAGCAGAGGAAGAGGTAGCACCAGTGAAGGAGAAGAGCCTTTTCACTGTGAAACTGACCGAGCTGAAGGCCTCTGACAAGGTCAAGCTCATCAAGGAAGTGAAGAACTGTGTCCAAGGCTTGAACCTCGTACAGGTATGGAGATGCTGTTTGTGTGACTTTGTGTGGGAAAATGTCTTCGAGGATGGAGACTTCTGGAAGCTGTCTTCGGTTTATGGGGATGTCATTCATCCGGTCTAGCTGTTTAGGAGGCTTGTTTGAAGATGTGTTTCCATTTGGTAGGGTTGAGTAGTATCTAGTGTTGGTCAGGAATATGAACACACAGAAATGTCTTAAGTAAGCAAGCTTTAATTATAAAGAGTGTTTCATAGGCATGTAGTCTCAAAGCTCTATACCACAAATTAAAAAGGAGTAAACAATCATTAATAATCATTAATAATTAAAATAACCGATAAAGATAATGACAATGCAGTTAATATCAATAGAAATCAAAACAAAAGCCTGATTAGACAAAATTGTTTTTTTAAAGGATCCTCAAACTTGATTATAGCGGGTGATTATTGTTTTACGAACATGCTGGAAAACCTGCATAACCATTAATGGTGAACTTTTCCCATAATGACTACCACGCAGGCAAAAAAGCTGGTGGAGTCGTTGCCACAGGAGATCAGAGCGAACGTGTCCAAAGAAGAGGCAGAGAAGATGAAAGCAGCTCTGGAAGCAGCAGGGGGCACTGTGGTGCTGGAGTAGACCCCCTGTCCTGGAGCGTTTCACCCTTTCCCGCTCTTTTCCGTCCATTCCCCCTCCTTACCGACACTCAAAGAAGCATGCGGAACACGGCGGCAGTATTCTCTCAGCGCCACGCGCTCTGCCGCTGCTCGACAGGGAGCGGGGGTGGACTGAAGCCAGGCTATGGATCTTGGGACGAAGTCTGGCCGGCTTGAGAGCTGATTGGCCAGGTCCAGCTACCCACATGTGAGATTTCATTGGCCAGGACTCTGTGTCCAAGTTTTTTGTCAAGTAACAAATAGGTTTTGTCTGGTACTGGAGCTCTCTGGACTTCAGGGTTCCGTTGCCTGTGGTGAATTAAACATGTGATTTGATACAGAAAGTGAGCTGTACTCTGTATTTGTGTTATCGGGTCAGCATTAAAACAGAAATGGCACTGAATTGTTTCACATCTTTGTGAGGGGAGTGCCAATGAACTCAGTTGCTAGTCTGATGAAAGCTCAAGCAGGGGGATGTTTGAACTAGCGCTGGCGGCCTTAAAGGGCAGTTCACCCTTTTTGGTGCTATCTGTCCATCTAGGTTGTTTTGCTGAGAGTTGCCTAGTTTTGGCCATAGAAATGTTGGTCTATGTAGTGAGCACCTTAATTTAGGAACAGTTTTCTTCTATCACACCAATCGTGTCACTGCACAGATGATATGAGCACCCTGGGACTTTCTTCTGCGTAGTGATTTCATTGGAGTGTGGAGTTGGGTCAAAGAAAATAGTTCCTACATTAAGCTGCTCACTACAAAGTCTGTGGATTATCATAAGTAACCGGGTCATGATGTCTGGTAAGAAACATTGCTGTTGATTTTTTCTAATGTATTTCTTGAAACACCACAGAAAGAATGCAGTCCAGTCCCATTATATTCGAGAGAAGACTGACATTTACATCCGCTGCCGATATCTCTAAAACTACCAAACCTAGCTGGATAAATGGCACCAAGAACCATTGTAAAACATCTTGTTACAAATTTGGGGTGAACTGCCCCTTTAAGAAATGTCATTCTGTGCTTATGTTATTTGCTTCTCAGTAGTACCCAGTTGAACCATTAGGGGGCACTGCTGCTGTTTTATTAAACATTACAACCTAGTATTAGCGATATTAAGTAGTCCAGTAAAAAATCTCAAGAATAGATTTCACCCAAAATATTTAGGCCTATTTGCGGTTTACTAACGGGTATCCAGGAAACTAAGATTACAGACGCTCCTCTACGTACGAACTTTGAGACATACGAACGAAGAAGACTAAGTCCAAATTGTATTAGTTGGGCTCCCGTTTCTTGTCTGCGACATCTAATTTTTTTTCTGCGTTCCAGTTCCGCCTAGAACGACTTCTGGCCGCTACTCCCACCGCGCAGCAGCGTAGCGTGCGTACTCCCAGAATCCTAGTTCTTAGTACTTGCGTACACCCTTAAAATGATGTTGAATAATGACTTATGAACTTTTAGGGGGCTTCAGCATTGTCCTATCTTTCTTCGCCTTTACAAGCGCCCTGTCATCTGTTGTACAGATCCGAGGTTTGCTTGACCTGCGGTTAAGCTGTTCTGTTCCAGGGTTGTCCTTCCATCAGACCAAGGAGACAGGGGTGTATGATTTCCTAGTCCACTATATTAGCACAAATTAAGTAAATATTCAACATCATCATTTTCAATTTTGTTTTTGGGAAAAGTATACTAATTTAGAAAATGTTATCTCGGTCTACTTTCATTCATGTTAACATACAATCCTCAGTTTCCCCGAATATTTACTTACTAATAGATTTTATCAATTAAGAACCAAAATTCACCGAACCAGCTGGAAGCTGGATTTGCTGCCCTTCATGTCCAGGTCCATACCTGTGCAGGTCCGCCTGGTCCTATAAGAACCGGTTGAATTGGTTCTTAGCAGAAAGCAGTCGCTCTGCACTGTTGTACAAAGGCATTCCATGTCTGTAGAGGTGTTTTTTTTATACGTGGTCATTCCAGGAGAGTTTCTAGCTATCGAACAGATCAGGGGCTAAGTCAAGTTTACCTGGGGCTTGCCTTTAATTTATTTACTTATTTATTGGGGAAGATTGACTGACATAGGGGCTGAAATACTCGGGGCTAGGTTTAAAATACTCGAGGTTATACCCCCGAGTGATCGGACTTAATGACGCACATGACTCATTCTGTAAATCTGCACCGATTTGCTTGCAAGCGACGAATCCCAATCTCATTTGATTACAGGAAATACAGGAAGTTTTGAGAAAGTTTTACTTTTCGAACCCCGCCCCCTCGAGTCCTTTCAGCTTTCTTTCCTGCTGATGAAAGCTTACGTCTTCCAGCGACTTTATCTTGCTTGTAGGTCCGAGACCATCTGAGCAGTAAATCAGCAGTAGTGTAGCTTTCGAGGCTCCTGCGTCCCCATCCGAACCGAAGCTGTCGGGCGGCGGAGGACAGGATTGCGTCCCTGCCCTTGAGAAGCCGCCTTTGAGAGGCATGTCGGAGAAGAGAGTGTCTCGCTGGTACTCAGGGGGCATCGCGTCCTGCGGAGCCGCCTGCTGCACACACCCGCTAGACCTCATCAAGGTAAGAGCATGATGAATGGTGGCTGTCAGTGTGAAACCAGGGGTGGCAGCAAGAGTTCATACTGACAGCCCGGCTGGACTGAGATTAAAAATCACTGCTGTCGCGCTACTGAGACCAACAATTTACAGGTAGTGTCCAAATCGAGAGCCGCCTCAGAAGTCACCGGTTAGTCCGTTTTAAGCATTTTTGTCGAACAAGTACTCTGCCCCCATATGATGGTTCAACCGGAGATCCCACGAATTTGATTTGTTATTTATTACGCTTTTCAAAATGCATTGGATGCGCAGACATTGCAGAACGTTTTATAGCCTACTTCTTCTTTAAACATTATGCTAACATACCCAATAACGCGACCAATTTATAATAATTACAAATTTCTATTATATAGCGCTTTTCGAGATCTCAAAGATGCATTTATAACAAACTTCTTGTTATGAAAAGGGTTCAGCACTTATTGTCACCGGCTGAGTGGCTCAGTATCAACTGAGTATGACCCCCCCCCTTTAGGAAAAAGGCTGTACGTGCGCTGATCGCAGCAGCGCAGGTGGCTGGTGAGTTTGGGTTTTTTGCAGGGTCTTTGGTCTCTGACATCTTGTTTAAATAAAGAGTGAGGACAAAGGATTACATGGAAACGAAGAAAGCTGTTCAACTGAATGGTTTCTAATTAATGGTTAATTTCAGTCGGCTACATTAATCAGACGCGACACCGCTGGTTATTCTGTTTGACGGTGTATCTTTATACTCAGTCTTCAGAATGATTTTTAGATTTAACAGAAAATTAGGGTTGGAGGTTTTGCCTGTGAGATTGGCTGAAGTAGGAACACCAGACACGCATGCTGAGGGGAGAGGGGAGAGGGGAGAGGGGAGTGTCCTAACTCTTGTGTAAATCAGGACACAAGAGACTCTTGTGTCCTAACAGTGATTGAGTGATGTAATCCCATTCCACATTCCTTGCAACATCCTATTAGATAACAGTAATCAGTGACTGAGAAGGCAAGATGGTCCTTTACGTGATTGGGCTGCCAAGGTCATGTGCCTGCTGCTGACCCCGCCCTCCCTGTCCCCAGGTCCACCTGCAGACGCAGCAGAAGGCGAAGCTCAGGATGACGGGGATGGCTGTTTAGGTGGTGCGGCACCAAGGGGTCCTGGCGCTCTACAGCGGCCTCAGTGCTTCCCTCTGCAGGCAGGTTGGTGTCACATTTCATCAAGGAACACAATACTGGTAATGGCAAGAGTGAGGCTTCCCAAACTCCATTTTTGATTGGCTACTTTATTGACACCCATTGGGTCAAAGCAGGCAGTGGTAATCCCACCCACTGTCAGTTTCCAAGTCTCATTTCACAATAACACTTAGGTTATTATGAAATATGTATGGAGTGGCAAAGTAGTTCAGCAGGTAGACTTGTTGCCCCCCCACCTTCAGTTATGGGGGCTCAAGACTCCCACCCTGTGTGTGTGTAGAGTTAGCATGTTCTCCATATGTCGTATCTCTAGCGTATGACTGTCTGTGTATAGTCGCCCCTCAGTATCCATGAGGCATTGGTTCCAGGACCCAAGAGGTGGAATTTCCAGGTCCTTAAAGTAGAAATCCAGACCATGGTTTTGTCCCAACCAATCAGTGAAGTGCACTTGGACTGTGACATTTTATGCTCAACTGCATGATTGAAACAAAACCTTGGTCTGGATTTTTACATTCTGGACCTGAAATTTCCACCTCTGTAGGACCCTCCGCAGACACCAAAATCCACAGATACTCAAGCCCCTTATATAAAATGGCACAGAATTTGCATATACCCTACATAGACCCTCCAGTATACTTCAAATAATCCATAGATTAGTTACAGTACCGAACATAAAGTAAATGCTTTGTAAATAGTTGTTGTTTAGAGAATAATGACAAGAAAAAAGTTAGTATGTTCAGTGGAGAAAAACACAGATTATTTATTTATTTATTTATTTATTTTAAAGAATATTTTCGACCGACTGTTGGTTGAATGCACAAATGCCAAACCTGTGTGTGTGTGTGGTACAAGTCAGTGGAGACCTCACCGTTGACGGTGTCCTTTTGTGCCATTGGCTGAAGCATTTAGCAATGCTCAATCTCTCATCCTCATGACTGATCACAGTCGCTGGTTCACTGTTTAAAGCCTGATAGGCTGTCTTTTTGCCCCGCCCCTTAGGGCTCATTGGTGGTTTCATAGTGACCCCAGCAGACATGGTCAATGTCAGGTGAGTCGTGGTGGCTGAATGGGTGGCACTGTGCCCTTGTGGGTTTGAATTCCACACCCCCTCAGCGTATCTAGAGCTACGCCCACTTTACATCACTGTCTCAAAATATGTGATTAGGCTAATTGGCATCTCTAAAATGGTTGTGTATGTGACCTGGCTTCATGAGACTCGAGCCCCCCTTATTCTCACCAGAATAAGCTATTAAAAAATAAATAGATGGAAAAACTTGCCATATTATTCAAATCACAGTCGTCGAGGTCCGAGCACTGCTGGTTTCCAGCCTTCCTTTACCTGTCAGTCAGGTGTGAAGCCTCTGACCAATCAGAATCAGTAATTATTAAACTAACTAC
>JABFEB020000044.1:14571774-14593056 GCA_019775895.2 Stomatorhinus ivindoensis
AGTAATTATTAAACTAACTACCTGGGAGAACTGAAAACAAGGCCTGGATTTGGAATCGAGGTCCAGATTTGAAGAACTCTGCTCTACGGTGATACAAAATAGCTGTAATTCACAGAATATCCGCTAGGTGTCAGTGATACCACATGAATGGTTGATATGGTTTGTGGCTTTTATAAGCACATCGGATGATAATCGGTTATGTCTTCATGTCAGTAAATTCTTGTCTGTGATGGGAGCAAGGGAAAACTTCTGATGATTTTATTTTTTTTACATTTACAGGATGCAGAATGATGTGAAGCTGCCACAACTCAGGAGAAAGTGAGTATTTTAGGTCTTGGAGCAAAAACGTGACTTATCTTGTTCTCTGAAATCTGGCCACATGCAACTGTGGAAGCTGAAGCTGTCTCCCCCACCCTGGCTGCTGAGCCGTTTGTTTCTATTCCACAGCTATGCACATGTTTTGGATGGACTCATTCGAGTCTGGAAAGAAGGCAAGATACAGACGTTGGGGTCGGGGGCGTGTTCTGAGTGGGGCGTGTTCTGAGTGGGGCGTGTTCTGAGTGGGGCGTGTTCTGAGTGGGGCGTGTTCTGAGTGGGGCAGGGTCTGAGTGGGGCAGAGCTACACATTGACCTTGCAATTGGATTAGTCACTTGAGGTGGGATTTGAGTGGGTCAAAGTCTGCAAGAGGTGGCTGGAGTCTAAGTGGCCAGTGTTTGAAAGTTTTACTGCTAGCAGAGTCTCCGTGTCCCCATGTCCCCGTGTCCATCGGTGTGATCCACACTGTCTGTCTCCACAGAGGGACTCGGGAAGCTTTTCTGTGGAGCCACGATGGCATTCAGCAGACGGGCCATGGTGACCGTGGGGCAGGTGATGGAGCGCTGAGGTGCATGTGCCTGAAGCAGATATGCTGCATTCTGCCTTCTAACACGCCTGCCTGTGCGTAGCTGTCCTGTTACGACCAGGCCAAGCTGCCTGCCCTCAGCACCGGGGACATGTCCGACAACATCGCCACCCACTTCCTGGCCAGTCTGATCGCAGTGTGTGCTCTTTTCTCTGATCCCGCCCCACTCACGGCCCTTAATGACTGACTGAAGGGGTCATGTGACTATGAGTCACCACCAACGCCACTTCCCTCCGCTCTCCGCATAGGGTGGTTGTGCTTCCGTCTTGTGTGTCAGCCCCTGGACGTGATGAAGACTCGACTGATGAATTCTGAAGGAGAATGTAGCGTGAGGCGGCGAGGCAGTGTGTGCCCGTGTGTGTTACGCCCTCTAGTGGCTCTGTGAGTGACCCTTTCCCGGCACTGCAGGGAGTCGTTCACTGTTTGACGGACACGGCTCGACTGGGACCCCTGGCTTTCTACAAGGCATGGAGGCTTGTGGAACTGCACGGTTTTCATACTCGCCTTACAGTGCCCTTGGCAGGCTGCGTTTTTCGCTCTGACCAGCTGACCGATCGTATCGCAGGGTCTGGTTCCCGCCGGAATCCAGTTCATCCCCCACACAGTTCTCACCTTCATCTTCCTCGCGCAGCTACACATCCACCTCGGCATCCTCGTCGTCACGTGAGCACAAGCTGCCAGCTGTGACCTCCCCACGGCCCAATTAGCCTGTCCTCAGTCTGCCTCCGAATCACTCCCCAGGGCACTGGGGGCCTGCAGCTGGAACTGGAAATTCCAAACTGAAAATACAGAAGATAAACAATGGCTACGTTAATTTTCCAAATCCTTGCCTGGAAGATTCCACTGCAGAGATGCCACTACAGGCATTTGTTGCCAGGCAGACAGGGTTACTCAATCTTTGGGTACCTTGGTGTCAACCCGGGTCAAAGGTCACCTCAGAGCCACCTTGAATTATGCCTTGGATTCCAGTCACATGCTGGATTCTGTTACCAGTCTCAGACCTCTGCCAACTTCCAAATCTGTTTTCTTAGGAAATTAACACAAGATCGCCTCTGATTGGTGGTAGGATTCCGGAATCTCCTGACACTCCCTAGCATCTACAAACCTTTCCCGTTCCTTAAATTTCTGTTCACTAAACGTTTCATGCGAGAGCGTCCCTTAATAAGTCCACTTTCCAAATGGACTGTCTGTTAATATAGTCAGCTTGTCATTTTGAAACTGAACCTGTAGGGGGCGCTGAGGTTCCGTGGAGATGCCCGGGCTTTCTGTGTGAGCTAGGTGAACAATGTGCGTTACAGAGCAGTCTGCTTATCCCTCCCTATGATCGGCCTGGCCCCTGTTCCAGCAGCTTCAGTGATGCTCACCTTTCTGTCACAGTGCAGAAGGTCTTCTGGGCATCAGAGCCCAGGTCCTGTTGGTGACCATCTAAGGAAAGACAGATGTGTAGTCTGGAGTTTTCTGCTTATCAGTACAATTATGTACCGGTCTGTGTCACGATAAAGGTCATACATTCAACAGATAAACACACTTATGCCAGAGACGTTGTGTCACTGGTGGTTGTATCAATGTCTGAAAAGTGTTTGTCTCTGATGTTTAAGCCATTTTTAAACACTCCTAAGACATAAAATCTGAATGGGATTTATGCTTTTGTTGACACATGACTGTATTTCAAAGTCGGGTGATTTTCACACCGTGTGCATAAGAGCTAATTTGGAGAGCAGGTGGACTCTGGACAGCTTAGAGGAGAACAGGAACATTCTGGAACATTCTGACTGATTCTGACGTTGGCTTCAGTTTTGGAACTAAAGTGATTTAGAGAATACAGTGACTAATGGCATTCTGTCTGTTTTCACACAAACCCTGTTTGGTGTCCTGGGCTATGAAGCGCTACACTGGACCCTGGCTAGATTCTCTGACAACCTGTCACCCCTCAGTCACTACACCTGACTTTGTCACATCATCACCTGGAAGACAGAACAACAATCGTTTAAAAAAACTCAGCTTTGGCAGAAATTCGGGTAAATCATTTAATTTAGAGGGAATCGGCAGGACTTACCATCTGGTCTGTATATAAACTTTTTTTTTCCCCCAAACAGCTGCAGATTTTATCGTTAAAGATCAAAGAATCCTGTTAATTTATCTTCTTTTTTTGACAGGGGAGCTTACATTTCACACTGTCGTGTTTACAAGACTGGCCTTCCTCGTAAGATTAATTATGGCCAAATTATGCAGCCAGCGCATTGCGAAGCATAAAGACACTTTAACCCCGGGATTCGTTTTTTTTTTTATTGGGCCCAATTTACCCGGAAAAAAAGCAAACAGATTGTAGCCAACATGGCGGAACATCAAAGAAAAATGAATGCTTGGAAAATTTATGAAAAGAGAGGTCAGAGGAAAGCAAACTGTGATTTGAAGATGAATTTTGGTCAGTTTTCTTGAAAAGCTACCAAAACTATGAAAAGGTCAGTGTCTTCTCATTTTAGCAGGCAGTAATGCAACATAGATACATTTTAAACTGTTTGGATATGTTAATTATTTAATATTAGATCCGTTTTTTTAGAAGGCTGCCTATCTCACTGAGTCACTGAACATCTAATCAGCGCTAAGGACTCAAACTAACCACACTGTCCACGTTCTGTCTAGAAATGTAGATCACATTAAAGGAATTCCATAGTTTAAAAGATACCATTAAATAGCCCTTCCCTTCATCTGCGTGTGGGCTGATTCCGTCTGCTATTCTCTGACACATATCGGGATTATGGAAATACTGTGCGCTCTCTTTTAAAGAGAGATAATAATGTTCTTCAGACCCTTCTGAGTTAAGCTAAAAATACAGCCTGTGTTGGCTACGTAAATTCAATCTCCATGTTGTTCTTTATAATGGAAAGCTATCAAACTCCTTCTCAAGATGAAAAATCACCAAGTCTGAGTGGCTATGTGCAAGGAACCAGCTTCTTAAGGTATGCTGTTCTCTTGCTGTCCAGCATGAAGATCTCTGACATGTTGGTCTCGGAGAAGTTATCTAATTGCAGGTTGTCAGAGGTGATGTGGAGGTGAGCTGTGGTAGTGGGCCCTCCACACCAGCAGAGGGCGCTCACAAATTGGTCCTTAAGGCACAAAGCGGCGCATAATTTTCGAAGTATCGGCAAAGTTCATTTTCACGGCCGTGCGGGCATTACTTTTGTTGAAAAACTAAAGTTCACAGCTTACTGTTATTTTGGAATAAAACTTGTTTTTTCGTGCATTTAGAGAAGTACTCTTCAGCGTGATAAAGTTTTTTAATGGCTTACGGGAGCAATTTCAGAATTCTGAGGCCATTTGTAAAACATGTAGGGTTGTTGATTTTGCAGTTCACTCCAATTTGGGCCCATCTGGCCGGAGCCAGCCCCCTTCCTTTAAAAGCATCACGCTCTGAGCTCTGCCCCCTTCCCTGCTGTCATCGCCCATGTTTCCCTGCACTCTAATACAGTAGACAGGCCCTTTGGGGTAACTGCCATTAAGACAGAAAATTGGAACTAATGAATGCACCAGAAATTGCACTAATCCCTCTCAGAGAAACGGGCTCCCGCTGTAATACTATCCCCATAGACCCCTGTTCGCTTTGCTGATTGGCGGCATTCAGTCAGAGGCGGATAGCTGATAGACTCGCAAAAAAGTCATTTGCTCAGTTATTACATTCAATTATGATCCTTCATATATCTATATGTATAATTGTAAAGCCCTAATATAGCCTTGTTATAGTCATTATGGTCAGATTAAATGATAGTCAGCATTGTCCGTTTCAGGCAAGTTAACCTCTCTGGTGAACAAAACAACTTCAAGCCCTGATATTACTACTAATTCATTTCCACTCAATTTTCCTTTATAACACACCGGAAGGTTCCTCCTACCCAAGGTCCAGGTCGAATCTCAAATGATTGCCGGAGGACAACAAAGTGTCAAACATTGGATCCAAAACGGCCTTTTCCTCTCCTCTCGGTCTTTGGGCAGAGGCAGGTCACATACTGGTTAAGGACATGGACTCATAATTTGAAGGCTGTCAATTTATGTAAAGGTCGGAGCTCTGATTCCAACTCTTTGAACCAGGCACTCAATCTGCAGACTGGGGAAGAGTGCCCCCTCCTGGACACATTGTGCAACTATCTGCTGCGCCCCTATTCTTATAAATGATTGCTTCCTCAGCCGATCGTTCCAGTTAGCCCCTAATGGTTCGACAGTTAGACGCAAGCAGTGTCACAGATTGCTTTTGCATGCATAAGTCATTTTGTATTTAATGTATAATCCTGTCAATGAATCTAATTAGAATCCGGCTAGCTGTTGTTTTTATTGATTTGTTTACATGAAATGATCGCGAAAAGATTCTGGCTGCAACTGAAAGGTGTCAGCAGGTTTCGTGTTTGCTCGTCATTTCCAGGAAGGCTTGGTAACACGCAAGAATTAGGTGAATAGTAAAAATAGTAATCATTACTATTTAATTGTTTCCAAAACAGCACAGAAGTGTGGGGTTCATATGCCCCAGAACTCGACACACGAAAACTCCCATAATCTCCCCCCACTCCCGCACCCAATGTAAAGCCCCCCACCCCGCTGTGTTCCCGCATTAGCCAAAGTGTAGCTCGGCACATAAGGAGATTGTGTGATGTTTGTATTCGGACACATTAAGGGGATATTTGTGTAATTTATTTTGCATCCCAATCGCTCCCCCGGGGTTAACCGGCTGCCGAATCGCAGCGATGAGCGTAATTTAAAACAAAAGCAGTCTCACATGTTCATCTGCGAGTGTGTGCCAGGAATAACGCAGGCGACGAAGGCCGACCTGCGGTAGAAATTAAAGTCTCCTGCGCTGGACGGACGCTGACGTCATTAACGCTGCTGATATTAGCCATGAAAGGCTGCCCCATTAGCCAGCGGATGGCAGCCGTTAGTCAGAGGCTGTTTTTCAGTCAACCCCCCCTTGAATAAAGGTAATGTCCCTGGCGCTGCGAGACTGCTCCCCACAGCTCAATCCACCTGGCACTGTGCAGGCGTCCATCTGAACAAACTGCTCGGTAACACTCCAATACGAGAAACACAGTACCTGTTATTTCATGAATTAGACCTGTAAATGACTTAATTGGCTTACACGCCCTGGACATACTGGAAACCCAGCCAGTTTCTTTTATAAATTGTCCAATAATTCCACCAAATGGCTTTGGCACATCTTGACATAAGTTGGTACTTATTTAATAATTAGTAAAGATAATTATCACCCCAGAAGTAGATTCAGCAGAGAAATTCTCACACATGTTCACAACAGTCTGTTGTCTTGGAAGGAAACACAGGTAGAGAAGTGGAAAATCGGCTCAGATTCCCAGGAGAGGCGATAGCTGTGAAAATTATATTTACAGACAAACACACTTAATGAATGTGGAGGGTTTGCGTGAGTTGGGAACAGGTGCATCGCGGCCAGTGGCCATGAGGAGAAAAGAAAGCAGGTTTATTTTATAGTTCTGACACTTCAAACTTCATAATTCGACACTTTCCTGGCAGACTTTGCTTTGTGGGATTCTGTGCGATACTTTGAAAGCCCGTTCTGCTATTTTTAATGGGTTTTTGCACAAAATCTCTCCCAGTGAAGAGATTTCCATCTCCTTGTACGCTTACTTAATAGCAAAATGAGCAGGATCTGTAGGAACATCCCGATGGCCATCTACAGTCTCAATTTTGTGTCCAGAGATGAAGCGCAGGATTCAGGCACACAGACAGTCTGTCCCAGACCCCATGATGTGAATGAGGGCCAGAGGCTGGTGGTGGGGGGTTCTTTTCATCCAAGTCTCCTGTGCTAAAATAATTATGTGGATTGTAAGCTGCCTTACCTGCTGCTTCAAGCGTCAGTCTGTAGTCAGTTCAAACATTTTCCTTGGAACCCACAGGACTGATTCCCTGAGACCTTCCAGTTAGACTCTTTCCTTGGACCCCGAGTCCTCAAGGGAACAGCCAGCTGCAGATCTCTCTTATTCTGAGAATAATCATGAGATGGTATTGGACCAGGAGAGAGAGCTGTTTGCTGCAGATGCTGGTAGTATTTTTAAGTGACCCTCTGACCCCCACATGCCTGTACTGGAAGGGAATGTGATTTTATGCTTGAACATTTCCTTCAAATGTCATACCTTCCTGAGTCACTTCCTAACTTAGCCTTTGGGAACTGGGATGTTCAGCTCCCAAGCAACAGGCAGCCGTTGCCATGGCAGCATACCCTGCGTTGATCCCAGAAGTAGGTGGTCTTATAAATCCATCTCTCCGACCATTTTCCATACTGGTTTGAACCATGTAGGGTCTCGGGGGTTCAGAGCCTATTCCAGAAGCTACAAGCACAAAACATGGATTAACTCATGACAGGGCAGATGTTTCCACCCTACCCTACCTCTGAGTAATTTCAAATCTAGGATTGTCTGACTCCCAGATCTTGTTAAATAGGGATGTTTGGCATTACGGCAAAGAGCTGTTAATGCGCAGTAAGGCATTCAGTTAGCAGCATGGTTTACAAGAGCCTGACAGATTGTCAGTCAGCTGCTAACTAAACAAGCCTGACGCCAGTATCTTCTTCCTTATATATACACTTCAAAACCCAGCTCAGCGTGCAATAAGGAACAAAGTAACATATTGTGAAGCTCTTTACGTTAAATCTGGCCAACGGGAGAAGCCTTTGGCCTCATTCTGCGGTCCGTCACTCAGTAAATTCCAGAGAATTCCTTTAGAGCCTAAACTCTGTTCCAGTAGTCAGCTTTCTGTCATGCCAGCTTCCAGCTTGCAAACAGCCGCATTACACTGCCTGAGGAGCCCTTGGCAGCTGAGGGAAAAAGTCCCTGCTGGTCTTTGCTTCTTGGCCCATCCCTCTCGGTGGACGGGCGCCTGAGCTGGTACCCAGCATCGAACTGTCTCTGTGCATCTGTGCGTCGTACGTCCTGCCAAATGTCTTATTACAGCCCTCGGGGGCCTGACCGGCAGCAGGGGTTAACGCTGTCTGCCAATGAACCCCATAACACAGCCTCCCTTCCCTCCATCCCATCATGGAAACTGAATTTAGGGTTGCTGTTATTAAGTGTTGCGCTACCAATATTCCAGACATATTCCAGCAACATGCCAGACCGTTAGATCCTCTAAGAGTGATGTTCCCCATCGTCCTCCATGTTTTCCTTCCCTCTATCCCATGTCGTTATTTTACACCTCCATCGCGTGCCCCCCCCCAGCTGTCCCTCACCTTCCCCCTTCTTCTCCATCTGGCTCTCTCACTCTCCCCTACAAGAACGCCTCGACAGGACTCCTGGAATGTGTCAGTCAGACGAGCCGCCAAGGAGCGGAGTCACCGGGTTGAATGCAGCTCTTTGTTTGTAGCGAATTACCTAACGGCGGGGAGTCCGGTCTCTGCGTTCCAGCGGGGCCAGTATATTAAATACGCTGGTATACCGTGGCAGCAAAGCGTGCCTGAGCCCGCGGAAAGAGCGGCTGAGAGCAGCTAAGGGAGCAGTGGAGAGAAGTGTGAAAATGGTCAAATTTAACCTGGGAACATCTGACATACCCTCCAGCTACTGTGGTCGTGGTGCATCAAAGTGCTGTTTCCTCCTGATTTTGGAATAACATTAATTTCCAGGTCTGTCCACAATAAGCAGTGAAAGCATGGATGGATGGATGGATGGATCCAATACTAGATCCAATAATCATTTAACCCAAATGAAAGATCTCTTTGGTCATGCTCATTATGGAGTTCTGGACCTTCAGAGAGCCGAAATCCCAGAAAACCGAAGTGCGATTCTTACATGATCAAAGAAAAGCAGGCCTCTCATTATGAAGCTTACATTCCTGTCCTCATGGTGGTTCACCTTGTTTTCCATGTTCCTCCAGAACATCCAAGAGTCCAAAATGGTCGACAGGCCGATGGTCTTCGGTCAGGTGCATCAGGAAGATCCCAATCTCACTGGACTACAACCCTACAGATATGATCATTCCACACATGCACGTTTCTCTCACGAAAGAATGATCAATGCAGGGCCGATATTATCATTTCTACACGCACACTATTTGTGAATCGTAATTTATCAGCCTGATGGGCTGGTCATCAAGCGTCTCTTCTCTAGAGAATTGAAGGTGGGAAAAGGAGCAATTTTGAAACCACTGTCACAGTTTTTCCCCCCATAGTCTCAGATACTAAATTTCCTTCTCTAATCCTTGTCTCCCAGAAATCATGTGAGCTCCTGCCTTGCAGGCATAGGTGAATGACAGTGACATCCACTCTGGTGGGAATGGGGTTACAGTGCCCCTGACATAGGGACAGGAAAATGGGATTGGGAGGAATCTTTAATCAAAGAGCCTAATTTGCATCTTGCCTCTATTGCCACATCTCCTAAGAAGGGCTTTCAGAATGCAAGGCAGAGAAATGCCTTTTTCAGCCCAGAGCAAAGAGGTTGTTTGGATTCATCAGTCGGCCACATGAGTAGCTCTTTTGTAGCAAGCATCCTGAGAGGTTCATGTTCAATCCCACCCCACCTGCCAGCCTGTTCAGGGGCATGAGGAATGAGGCAGAGGAGACCCAGGCGGGATGCCAGTCCATCACGTGGCACATCCATGCCCACCATTTAACCAACTGCAGGTCACTGGGCTTTAGGGGAAAAGCTGAGCATTTGATGGAAACTCACATACACATACAGTTGATTTAGGATTTGATCCCACAAACCTGGGATTTGACCCCACAAACCACAATGCGTGAGGCACTTTGGCCTTAAGGTCTGTTTACTATCCGTCCATCTCCTCTGTACTCCTGAAGATAACTGAGTGCTTCTGTTTATATGCTTGTTATACCTGTAAGAATTTTCACCTTTCAGATGAGCTGTTGATGTGTATTAGCACACGGGATTTTTATTTGTTTATTTGGGGTTGGAGGGAGGGGGGTGTCAATACTGCTTTGGAGATATGACCTAAGGAGCTGTGCTGAAATAACAGCCAAAAAGAAAAATTAATTGTGTTTCATATGCTGCCTGAAAGCGATGCTTTTTCCTGGATGTGTGAGTGTATTTTTGTTAATGAAATACGTTTCCTCCGACTTGCCGGAGGCATGTAGATTCG
Organism: Stomatorhinus ivindoensis; assembly: GCA_019775895.2. Classification (NCBI taxonomy): domain Eukaryota; kingdom Metazoa; phylum Chordata; class Actinopteri; order Osteoglossiformes; family Mormyridae; genus Stomatorhinus; species Stomatorhinus ivindoensis. The sequence goes on from JABFEB020000044.1 coordinate 14,581,776, forward strand.
CCAATACTTGGCGCGCGCGCGCGCGTTTGTATAAGCACCTATATTCTTCGTGTTGTCTTGTGTAAGTCCTGTGTGAATTAACACTGAACCAAACTTAAAAGATGGGAAAACAGCATATTTTCTGAGAATAAAGGCGCCCTCTTTTGGTCAGTTGTATACTTTAATACATTTGTGCACCGTCTCTAGTATTGATTTCAAATGGTATTCCATAATATTTATTGTTAAAACTATATACGACAAAATAGTAGTCTATAACATATTGTTGTATGTAGCCTATAAATGTAAAATGTATGTTTTTAGTATTTCTCCGGCAACACATATAGGCTATTACATTTAAAACCTGAAGGTAAACCATTTAATCAGTATTCAGTAACTCGCTGAAGTTTAATGTTGGGGGCAGGAGGTAGATTTGTGCTTTTCCAATGTACGGAGATTATATTAGAATGACGGTGACACCTGCACCGGAAATTCAGTAATATTTATTAAGGAGTCAAAAACGTCCCTAATAGAGAAGGAAAAAGGCTGGTGATTGTGGTATTAAAGTGAAATATTATGCGTGAGTCGAGCGCAAGACCCGAGGGTCTGGTAAGGTCTGAAATACACTGCGACCTTCCGTAGTTTATCTGTGTATCAAAGCTTCAGCTGATTAGCAAACCAAAATACTTTTTGTCTCGTAACTGCGCATTTCATTTTATTTAAAAATTTTATAGCTGCAGGTTACACACACTAAGAGACAAGGATAAACAACTCACACATCAAATGATAAAATGCAAAAAGCCCCGAATAAAATATGATGGCTTATTTTATTATTAATTTCCAAGAAATCATTTTCCACGTGGCTTTAACTATTAAGCCCCATGCAATTCACTCGTATTTCACAAAGATGTATATAAGAAGCGTTATAGTTAACACGTTGTCGGACTTCATTCAGTAATTCGCCTTGATCATTCATTTTCATACTGTGTCATGGACGGTTCTCGGCGCGTGAATATTCCCCTGACTTCCGTGTTCTATCAGAATGCGTCTCATCTCACGAACGAGTACTTGACCACCGGATCTAATATGTAGCGAACCTACAAACTAGCAGCAGTTTTTAAACCAAATGTTATCGCAAAAAGCCACAGTATCTCCTCAAAACTTTGTAATATTTGCTTTTCTAAAAGTTCTGAAACTGTGACCAACCTTCTTGGTGTCTACTGTCGATGTTTAACTGAATTTGAAGTACATGTACAATTCTGAATCGCTTCAAACAAAATCGTGGCTAAATAAAAATACCTTCACCAGATTCAGTACATTTGACTGAACCAGTTCACAAATATTAAGGTAACACATTCGTGTTGACTACGGATCCTTCGCATTTAGAACAGGAAATGTATGCTTACTTTGAACGGACTTAGAATTAGATTGTGTTAACCTGTAGAGTTTCTTTTATTTAAGAGGGAAAATATCGAAAGAAAAATGAATTAAGAACTATTAGTTAAATAGACCCAAATATCCTGTATAAACGAGAAACTGACCGTAAATGGTTTATTACACTATTTTGACTGCTATATCGATGTAAGAGACGTAATTAATGATTTAACATAAGTGATTTAGCCTAAGACTGCAGACGCTTTTCTCGGAAATTCATGCATGTGTGAGCGGAGATTTGTTACCAGCATCCAGTAAGTGTTATTCCACTGCAATGAGCGATGATCGCACCGAACTAAGGTGAGTTATTAGCGGAGTTGCTGGGGGTGTGGGGTCCTCATTGACGTCACATTGGAGCAAAGATTGCAGTCTCTGCGGTGAGTCCGCACGTACCGAGTCTCAGCAACAAATACATCGGGAACAAGATCCAAAACAACACATCACCTTGCCAATCACTGCTTTCTGCTCTAGAGACACATTGCGACTTTATTTGCACTTTTGGCACCGGAGTTGGATTGGGAATGCAGTCTAATCGCATGGATACTAATCGGTCTGTGCCGTTCATTAGAAGATGAACAGGTCTAGACCCGAAGTAGAAGACAAAAGTGTAACTCCATGTCCTGCAAGGTAATTTTCTTCAGGTGTTTTATATTTCGATTGTTCTTTTAAGTATAGTTCGGTGTGCGCAAACAGCGCAAAGCGTATCGCAGAAGTTCAATGACACTGAAGCGAAACTTGTTACCAGGTATCTATTAGATAATCCAGCTCTAATTTAATGAAAATCAGAGGAACCGTGAAGCTGAGATGGGCAATGCTGGTTGTCACAGCTATTTCTGTTTAGGGAAACTTGTTCATAACATATCATATGGTGATTTCTAGCATCTTGAATGTAGCGCAGCAGGTTAGCAGGTCGCTGTCCGAACTCCTCACCCTTAGCAGGAGGTGAACCGTGCTGTTTGCTGTCCAAACGCTTATCTCGTCCATGAATGTCACCGCTACGAGTAACATGCAAAACTGATAAGGGTAGGAAAATATGAGTATAGCCTATATGTTGTATAGCTCTGTCTTCGCCTATAATTTGGGACAATGTCAAACGGTGGGTTGTTGGTAACGTCTACGCCTTGATGGTCACCGTAGAAACCCCCCCCCCCCATTCATTGACTAGTTACGAAGTAGAACTGAGGAAAGCTTGTGGTCAGTCATTAAACACATTAAACACCCCTGGGAGAGTTAGGGTTAAACGGTAACGTGATGGGACTCGAGCACAGGGGAAAGGATCCCTAACAATAAACTCAGTAAAAAAAAACTCACACACAGAATCTTAACACGTCTATTTCTGTGTAGCTGAATATTGTTTACGGTTTACAGTCTAAGGAAATGTTTAAAATCTCATCTGGGCGCGCCTGATGTCTGAACACTTGCCCGATCATTGCACGTGTGTCGTATGTTAGACAGACCGTGCAAAATCCGGATTTTGGGAGTTTGCGAACAAGTGCCTCTTGTGTATGTAGTCCGACCAATTTAAACACATTTTTATTGACGGATAGACTATGAAAGATAGCGGCCATTCAGCACTGATTTCCTGTAATCGTACCTGTTACCTGTATTAATTGTCCTTTATATCTGAACACTTGTACAGATGTAGATGCGCACATGGTCTTCGTCTTCCACTGTCATTTTAAGTCGTATTTTTCATGTCCTTAAATATACAAGCAAGTTTTGGACATGTTTCTTCAGCATCAAAAATGCAAATGAATAGCGCAATATGTTAAACTTTCTAGTTTCTGTTACATAATTGTTGCCTAAACCAGAGGATCTCAACCAGGGGTCGGCGGAGCATAAAATGCCATTTAGGTGTCTAACGAGAAAAAGGGGGCCTACCTCACTGAAAAGAAATATTATGATCTTAGACTTACATCGGCCTACGCTGCCACACATTAATGAGCTCCTAACCTATGGTCAGATTTCATTTGGTTTAAGAATGCATTAAGTCCCGTTTTCTAAGTCATACAATGAATGAAAGTTAATTGCAAAGATCTTTGATGTTTACGTTATATAGACCTTGGCGTATATAAAAATTGCTAGACTCGTTGAGCAGAGTAGCAGACGAGTGCGGAAAACCACAATAACGATCTGTTTGCTAAGAAGTCGAGGGAAAAACCGACTCCTGCTTCAGTTTGCACGGTGCAGACTCCCCTTCTCCAGATCTGACATGCACGCTCCGTGCACCGTGTCCTGATGACTGTGCAACCCTACGGTGAGGCATACGGTGACCTTGACGTATTTGGCTTAGAAAATGCGCTTACTGATGGGGAAACAAGACGATTTAGTATCGATTCCTGTTCCGATATCGGGGGTTGAACACGGTGTACAGGTCTTGCTGCGACCACAGGAAGCGCGCTGCGGTCAGCGGGGCCAGCGAGGCGCTCGTTGATAGTGCTGCAGACGTGCGTCTGCTAGCAGCGTCAGCCCTCCTGGGAACGAAAGCGACGGCGATGACCTCGTTTAATGCCACAGTATTTATATATGGGACTGATACAATCGTCAGCTATTGCCAGAAGTCGCAGCATCCTAGGTGGTGTGCTATTACATTACCTGTGGCAAGGGCTGTGTAAAGTGAATAATAATGAACCGCCCTTACAGAAAACCAGGTGAGTTACTATTTATTTAAAATACACACGCAGAGATATGCAGGACATTGTATATGGTGGAAAACTTAAGCAAAACTATCTGTCGTAAAGTTTTAAAACTCACAGTTATTGCTCGCCTTTTACTTCGTGATGGGGGAGAAATTGAAATAACGGTGTCCCCAGGAGGCCGGTAATAACACAAGATATCAGTGTAACTGTGCGATTATGGTGGAAGGACGCTGGAAGGGGCGTAGAGTTTTCACTTTAGGGTCAAGGGGCCAGCGCAATTGGCGGGTGGAATGAAATTGTCGGCTGTCCATTTAGCCCGTGGGGGCAGCTTTGATGTGGTGAAAACGAGGCAGAGCGTGTTTAACATGTGCTGGGTATTGAGACTCCTCAGCTCATAAATTATCCTTTACAAAATAATAATTTACATTCGCCCAGCGTTCCGTTGGGACACGCATTCTGGCAGGCGAGTGTGTGATGTCATATACATGGTTTTACGTCATTTTTAAAGGCGCACACACTCGTGTTACATACTCCTCGTACATCCCTCCAAGTCGTATCCTTGGTACTCCTGTCACCTTTTCTCTCTCTCCAGCCATCTGCTGGGGCATGGCTTCAGCTTTAGTGAATTTACAGAACATAAGAGCCCCAAAGTCACACTGCACTGACTGGGCTTTGTTACTTTAAGGCTGGGCTATGGCCAGATGGGTAGATGATGCTAACCAGAAGCCCTGTCTATTTGGGGATGCATCAGCAGGACTTTGAGGGGTCTAAGTTCATTAGACGGGCTCTCTCTCCTTCTCACCCTCCGCAATCTCGAATTCCGTGCATATCTCACACCAGAGAGGTCCACAGGACTGTTCTGGGAGCCTGATGATCCCACAACCTTCCTCCCTCTCCAGTTTGGTCCCACCCCCTTGGCTGATAAGTGTATGTCAATGCCTAAACGCGTATGAAATGTGGCCCCGGGGCCCCTGTCTCTCTGAATCGGTCTTGTCCCACTTTGGGTGTATAGCTGAGTGGGTTAGGATGCTGTGCTTATGATCAGAAGGTTGCCAGTTCAAATCCCAGAGTTATTTCACCACTGGGTCCCTGAACAAGGCCCTTAACCATCTCCCCCCCAGTCGCTCCAGGGATTGTCTGAATCTGCGTTCTGAAGAACGCTTATGGTGTTTTAGGTAAAGACGTCTTCACAAATAAATGTCACATTTTTGAACTTGCTGCCGTCTCCAAACTGCTCTGGCAGCAGTGGAATTATCTGGATGTCGCAGGTGTTTCAGTGACTGTGTGTGTGTGTGTGTGTGTGTGAGAGAGAGAGAGAGAGAATATGTCCGCCACAATGTAATAAAAACCCGATATTTTGAAGTTGTGGGAACCATTTTTCAGGTCCTCACAAAGATCTGTGAATGGAATCAAACAACTAAAAATTCCTAAAATCTCATATTTTGTTTGGTTACCTATGGTTAAGGTTAGGACTGGGCAGGTGTTAAGGCCGTCATGTTGCGGTTAGAGTTTTCCCCAGAGAAATGCATGGAGAGTCCCCACAAAGATGTAATTACAAACCTGTGTGTGTGTGTGTGTGTGTGTGTGTGGATTATAGGAGGCAGTTCAGGGTAGCAGGGTAGTAGCATACCTATCAGATATCTGATAAGATAGCACTTCATCTTGTCTTCATACCAGTATTAATGCCTTTTCACATAACGGCTACAATTTATTCAGCCCTGCTTTAGTTCCATGAATAAAATAATGAGCCTTAATTATAATAACTAATAAAATTGATCTTCCTCAGGAAAATGTGGCTTGAAAATGACCAGACAGGTGGGATGATGACTGATAAGACGCCTGGATGTGGTGATGCGGAATATGGCGGAAGGGTAGAATGGTGGGGGTTAGGGTTTGGAGATGCACCTGTTTGAAGTTCTGCTAAGTTTTGTTTTTCTGAGAGATTTTCTAAGAAACCCAACTGTACCTCTCCACACACACACACCTTCTGTAGCGAAACCCCCCCCCCCCCCCCATGTTCTTCTGATTGGCATAGAAAGAAAAATAACCAGGAGTGATCAAGTGGGGTTGAAGCCATCATCGATCTGGGGATCAACCTGACTGGGACCTGTGATGGCTCACCTCAGGGCTGTGACGTCACAGGCAAGAATGGGTCATGGGCGGCGTCCCTGATACAGCGGTGAAGCTCAGCGTCTGCGTGACTGTCACTGAACTCGCTGAACCCTTCGAGATGCACGATTGGTGATTCCTAAGATTTAAGAGGACATTGAGCAAATTAAACTCCAGACGAATTATATGAAGTTGGTCTGTGAGTTTAATCGTGTCCAGGGAGGACGTGGCGGCTGGGCTCATGTTTCTGCGACAGCGATGCATGCATTATGCACTAAAACCAGCCATCATCCATGTCCGATAAACGTTTTTCCGGCGTTTATCGAATCGACATCGACCTCGCCACTTTGCCAGCCTTTTTCCTCCACAGCGGGCGATCCTTCCTGCCCGACACGTGCCCGGCTTAAACGGATCAGCGCCAGGCTGATTAAATCTCTCCGCATGGCCTCTGAGAACAGCCCCCTCCACGCTTGCATGACAAGGGCCTCCTCAGATTCCCTGCTCGATCTCCGTGAGGAAATCATGTTCTGGGTATCCATTAGTACCACGCCCTTGTGCAACCTTAGGTGTTGGGGGTCAACGGTCAGAGGTCACACACACCTCTTGATCTGACTGACAACCATTGTAAGGTTGGGCCAATGTGCATATAAGTGATTTATGGGAAGGAAATTGCAAGCTTTAAGCCATCAAGTGAACTCCACTGAGATAAGTATTAATCTGAATATTAGGGGTTGTGTGTGGCTCTGTGGGCTAAACCTGCGTGTTTGTAATCAGCACGCCTCAGCACGCCTGGGGGCCCTTGAGCAAGGCCCTTAACCCCCAGCTCCCTGGGCACCGCTATGGGTGGCTGCCCCTCATGGACAGTACACTCTACAAAGAGCAATTTGAGAGAGGCTTAAAAACAATTTCCCCATGGGAATTAAATGGGAATGAATAAAGCATCAATTATTATTAATGTGATACATTGTTGCTACATTATTGTGAGGAAAACCGGGGCAAATAAACATGTGATTTTGGAATGGGCTAGAGATGTATTTGGGATTCACTTTTGGGGGCTAACAGGGGGCAGGGGGGGGACTGAGATGAAATCAAGGTGCTGTCAGAATAAACAAAGGTAAAAGTCTCCTTTCAGTGGGTCGAAGATGGAAAAAGAAGCTGCATTCCCCACATAAGAGCCTCGCTGCATGGATGGGCATGACATTAAAGGGGGTTCTGGTGTGGGGGATAACAGGGCAATGGAATATGCCAATGTATACAGAAGAGGGCGACGGACCAATCAGAGTACAGAACTGTATTCATCATTCTACACGTTAGTCCTGCTAGACTCAGCTGGGCTGAATTGGAGGAAATTTCATTCATCAAGTGCGAATTAAGGTAACGGGAGCGGGTTGGGTGATGCCTTATGTGTCCGGCAGAAGAAACGGGAGTTCCAGGGAGAGGTTTGAGGAGAGTCAGCGGATGGCGCATGAAGCACAGTGAACGCATGTCCGACGTAGCATAACTTTCGGCACGTTTGGAGTCTCTAATGCTAGGTGATGTCCGTGCAGGGACAAACGATCAAGCAGGTCGGAAACTTCTGGAACAGGTGGAGAGCTGTCATCATCAGCAGTCGGACTCTTCCATCTTCCCAGGAACGGCAGGGTTGTGATGCTCCCCCTGCCGTTGCTGCCTTGTTGGCGCATCTCACCGGAGCATTTCCACAGAGTCCCGAATTTGCCATGATTAAGTTAGCATGTTTTTAATTATGCTGAGTTCAGGCTGTGCCTAAATGAGCTTGAAAATGGCACTACAAGAATGACTCTCTAATTTAATGTAACTCAGGAGGCTCCCAATTCGATTAGAAGTAACGGTGCCGTGGTCCGGCTGCGTCGAGGCTACTGCCCCGTGGACGGATGGGGCGCATGCTTTTCTCCTAGGCCTGACCTGCCTGTTACGCAATATAACGATGCCTTCAGGAAAGTTCACTTCAATGAACCGCCATGTTCAAACCATGACAAGTAGATTACAGTAGGCACACGGGGACAAAAAGCACCTTCACACCTCAATACAAAAAAACAAGCCTAATCAGTAATAACCAAGATACTGCGAATTCAAACGTATGGACGTTCCTCTTCTTAAGAACTTTCAACTTACGAACTTTCAGACATACGAACGAAGAAGACTGTAAGTCCAAATTGTGTTCCTTGGGCTCCCGTTTCCTTTCTGCAGCATCAATTTTTTTTACCCTGCGCGCCAATTCCGGGTAGTACGACTTCTTCGTACTTGCGTATACCCTTAAATGATGTTGAATAACAACTTCGGCTGTTCGGAACATATCTCAGTCGTAAGTAGAGGAGCGTCTATATTAATAAAAATCCACTGCCTGCCTTGGTCATCATCCACCTCCTTTCACAGACTGATAAATTCCTGGGGTGGAGGATAATATAATGGGAGCGAAAGACTCGCTTAGGGATGAGTTTAAGATTAGCAGTGCTGGATTGTGATGTCATCCAAAAATACCGCCTCCCCCGACCGGCACAGATCACTGCGCTAAGGTGAGCCGTCTTCTGATTTCAGAGGACTGTGGGTACAAGCATTCCAAATTTGTGACCCCTTTCTCCGATAACGAGATTCAGGTGTAGAATGTGAGTTGTACCGAGGCCTGGGTGTGAGTGATCGCCACCGACGAAGTGGCCTCTCTGTTTGTTTACCAGTTTGGTGGCATTTAGAAGATCTGCATGGATTAATTTATTGGCATAGCTGTTCCCCGTGACCTGAACACCTGCTTCGCGATGACTTCATCACTGCTGCATGACAGGGTTCCCTTTCGAACACGCCCACAGGCTTTGCTTGGCCTGGTGTGCTGATTGGTTATAGGTTTTGTGTGTGTGTGCGTGTCATTGTTTTGTTGCTATGTCAGCTCAGGGTTGTCAGGTGACCTGCCGAAAAGATCACCTGTGAGCAAATACTAGGAAAGGTTTTAACATCTTCAGGCCGTGGAGGGGTGGAGGAAGAGTGTGAAAGACAGAGAATGAGAGCGAGGAGAGAAGATGGAGTGCAAAGGAGCTAGGGTGAAAGTTATTAGTCTGCAAAATATTTACCGGCTTCACAGCAGGTTGGGAAATGTCTTGTTTGCCTTCAGCTGTCAGGAAACACAAGGCACCATGTCGCAATGCTTTGGCCCAATTTGCAGGCGAAGTGTAGGTCCATCATCGACCCCCAGGAGTGGAGCAAGGGGGAAGGGGGGGGGGGTCCTTTTGAGCAGCACTCTGTTCCGGTTCAGCCTCGACCTATAGAGTAACCGGCCGTTCTCGCTGTTGCGTGCAGTTCCACTGCAGGATGGACTGTGTTACACCAGAATTAAACAGGAAACATGCAAATTCTAATAATAAGCCACTCTATCACAAATGCAGAAATTATACAATTAATTCAACTAAAAATAATACTTGTAGGTAGTTCTGTGACATCACCCAGCTAAGCTGCTGGATTTGTTTTCCGCCCCCACTCTGTGTGTGTGTGTGTGTATGTGTGTGAGCGGATATACCTTACCTTATGGGGACACAATGTCCCCACAACATGATGAATGCCCATTTTTTAACTCAATTTAGTAAAAATCTGTGACTGCAATGAAAACACTAAAAATGCAAAAAGTCTTGTATTATGCTTGGTTACTTCTGGTTAGGGATTAAGGTTGTCATAGTTAGCGTTAGCATTTTTCCCATAGAAATGAATGAGCTGTCCCCATAAGGATATGTTTACCCGACGTGTGTGTGTGTGTGTGTGTGTGTGTGTGTGTGTGTCCCCTACGAAGGACTGGCTTCCCATTCATAGTGCCCCTCCGTCTGTTGCCCTGTACTTCCTGGAATCAGCCCCAGAATCCCTGTACTGGAGAAGTGATCATCCTTATTACACCTTAAGCATCAAACCCTAAACATTTGCACCCGACAGGTGATTTTCAGACCTTCCCAGGATCAGCGATGTACTGGTCACTGGAGGGGTCGGACGAGGTAGGAGAGGGATGTGTAGGTATGCCAGCCAGCCATGCCGCACCGATCGCCTGGTCCTGGTACTGACTGGCACTCTTCAGGCAGCTCTTGAGGGGAGAGCTCTTGTGCCCCCCCCCGGTCCAGTCTGGCCTCCTGGGTGCCCCTGGGAGACATAAGTGCTGTTTAGCTTACATGAAAAGCTTATTTCCTTTGCCAGAGTGGCGGCGATATGTGAAAGCGGTTATGGGCTCAGCTCGAGAGAGGAACGTCACCAGTCTGTCACCAGTTGTTGGCTTCCTGTCCAGGGTGTCCTTCAGCCAGTGCCCTGAGCATGCTGGCTCTATGTGTTCCCCCCCCCCTTTTTCAAGTTATTTTTATTGGGGTGGTTTCTGAAATCGTCAATAATGGCTGTGTGTGAGGCAGAAAATAACAACTTAGTACCCCACTCACCTACCGAGCTCAGTCGGGTGCTGGCTGCGTCGGGTCTGTTTAAATAAGAGGGGACAGTGACCGGGGGGTGGCTGAACTTGTGGACTTGAGTGTTTTTTTTGGGGACTGTGTTTTGGGGCCACAATCACATGGAATGTCGAACAGGATTTAGCTGGCAGCGTCTTAGCTAGCAGCGTGTTAGCTAGCAACGCATTAGCTAGCAGTGTGTTAGCTAGCAGCATGTTAGCTGGCAACACATTAGCTAGCAGTATGTTAGCTAGCAGCATGTTAGCTGGCAACGCATTAGCTAGCAGTATGTTAGCTAGTGGCACATAAGCTAGCAGCGCCTTAGCTAACAGCACATAAGCTAGCAGCGCCATAGCTAACAGCACATAAGCTAGCAGCACATATGCTAGCAGCGCCTTAGCTAACGGCATATTAGCTAGCAGCACGTCACCTGCAATTTGCTTTGGCACCTGACATATTGGGGCAGGGAAAACTGCTCCCAATACATCAGACACCACATGGGCTCTCGTTCCTCACATTCGGATGTCATCTTTCAATTCCTGCCCCATCTCTGTCGATCAGCAGAAGCAGTGCAGGTGGTTTGGAAATCAGATCTACCCTTTAAATAGGTAGTTAATTGGTGGTTGATCTAAGGTTGATCTAGGGGGGGGGGGGGGGGGGGGGGGGGGGGGGGGGGGGGGGGGGGGGGGGGGGGGGGGGGGG
>JABFEB020000044.1:14595509-14607331 GCA_019775895.2 Stomatorhinus ivindoensis
GGGGGGGGGGGGGGGGGGGGGGTGGTGATAGACTGTTGCATCACATGACCTGGCCACCTGACCTAAACACAGTAGAGATGTTTTTTTTTTTACCAGGGAGTGAAGGAAAAGCAGGTAATGAGTGCTTAGTGGGAACAGTTCGGACAGCCAGTCCCTGGAGAAATGTAATATAATATGAAAAATATTTTTCATGTCTATAATTATTCTACAATGTAGAGAACAGTACAAATAAACATTTTTTTTTTGTGTGTGTTTTGGCTAGGTGTGTCCAAACTTTTGCTGCTGTAAAACGTTTGCCTCCAGTCCGGGTACCTGAGATGGTTCGGGTCTCTCTGAACTCTAACTGCTTTCCTGCATTTTCTGTCCGAAGTCAAACACCGCCGATAAACTGAGACATTCATGCAGCTGTAAATGCATTACTCATGGTGAATGATGTCATTTTGGTGTGGGTACGAGCCTCCCTCACCTCTCTGGAGTCATTACTGGATAGACCATGTTTGTTTCATGGCCGGGGCTGGACAGGGATTAAAAATCAGCCTTGCACTTTTGCCCATACTAGCCTCCACATATACATGCCTACGATAAAATTTGCCGACCCTCAACCTCATCAGCAGGGGTCTTAATAATTATTCAGGGGGGTGGGTCACCTGAGATTAGCATGACAGAGAGATCAGATCATCATCACACCAGGAAAATGCCTGCTATGCCAGATGGGCCCTTTGATAGTTGTGAACCGCAACGTGGTTGGTCAGTTTGTGATGAGGTCATCCCTTGGTTGATTGTTTGTTTGTTTGTTATGGCCTTAATAGTCTTCTCCTTTACGCCGGCTGCCTCTGCTGAGACGTTTTGAGTCGACATCAAGATAACGTTGACCTGCCCTGATTCGCGTTTTGCTTTCATTCTGACTGGGCCTCGTTTGTTTTCATCTTCTCACAGCTGTGATACTGGGTGCCTCTTCATCGCCATCGGCGGCACGTTATCCTGGCCCCTGTTGTGCGGTTTTGGTTTAACCCGTGAGTCAGGCTTACATCTGGACGTGCCCTCATTGGCAAATCCACGTGGGTCTTATATTCCCAGAGGCAGCGGGCAGCCACTGGAGGCCGATCTGCGTGGTGAGCCTTTGGTGGCCAAACCTCTATGCTCCCACTCTATGGTCTTGCATTTGACCTTTACCCTTCCACAGGATGAGGTAATAACCCCAAACGGACACCGGCTGCATTAATTCAGGCCAGTATTCTGTCTGTAAAGGGTCATGCCTCCTCCTTCCATTCTAGTACTGGATCATGGTGACTCTCAAGGCTGTCCTAGGAAGCACAGGGGACTCAATAAGCGAATACAGTACTACGCACAAAGCCTGTCAAAAATGTCAACATCTGAGATCTGTAACTTCTAACCAGCCGGTCGAGGCGACGCATCAGACACGTGGTGCAGTGAAGCCTGAAGCCACTTTACCGAACACCTGCGTTCACCGAGTGGACCATCCAAGGCATGCAAATCCGGACACGAAGTGCGTCACGTATTAATTAGCTATGCTAAATACTGACGTGGCGGATTAATGCATATTCAGTTGAAGGAGGAGGCTGCCAAATGTTATCATTCCTGTCAGGTGGAGGGACCTCTGTGTGAAACGACGGCGGCAGGGAATTAGGGTGAGATAGACAAAAAACAATGACAGTTTGAGAATTTATGTATATATAGTTACCTGCATCTGTTAGTTACACAAAACCTACAGTTTATTTTCTTATGAAGCTCTTTGACACACTGAAGTGCTTCTTTCCACAAATCCCATCTCTGCTTTGAGACATGCACACTCAAGAGTCAAACCTGGGTTTTAACTACAGGGCTAGGGATTTTTCTAGTACCTCTGAGGATTTTTTTAAGAGAGGGTCCTGGTTCAGCAGCCCAACGGTGATATAGCTATTCTGTTGAGGCTGGGATTTGAACTGACAACCTTCTGATCACAAGTATGGAAACGTAAGCCACTGAGCCCTGCGGCACCCCCTGTATCCCAGAGTATAAACCATGGGCAGATTATTTACAAGTATAATCACATGCCATCGTAGAGGCTGAAAGTACAATAAAATCTGTCTTTGCATATCCCATCTTGCTTTCTCACAGCAGAGAACAAGGACTCGGCTCAAAGTGTGGGATCGGTCATTTTTCCAGGAACCCTGGAAAAGTGTTTGGGATTAAGGGCTTTGCTCAGACGGTCAGGTGATGTGATTGCTCTATCACTCACAGGATTCAAACCAGCGACTGGACACAGGCACACAGTCATCTAACCGTCTCCCATGAGGTCATGCCTGTATTATAAATACTGAGCATTATTTATATGTGATTTATAATGTTTTGACTCCTCTTATAAGACCATTTATTCACAGCAAGTGTGATCCGCATAAATCCCAAAGGAAAGGCAGTTTTTCAAAGACAGTTTTGAACTGACCGTCGATCAATAGCAACCTTTGATTTTTGTACCTCAGCAGTCGATAAAAGGTGTTTTCGTGGCCGAGTGTTATAGCGTGCCCTGCAGTGCATTGTGGGTACTGTTGTTTTGGCTAGTCACTTGTGGGACGGACAGTATGTCACTCACCATTGGGTCCTTAAGTAAGGTCTTTAACCCCTGCTGTTCCAGAGATTGTCTGATAGTTAAATAAATGTAAATTCTTGTAGCTAGAATGCAGGAATTATGACTGTAAAATTGTGTGTAAGGCGAGTTAGGTGTGGATCATTTATCTTTGGGTGGCAGGAATGATGGGTCTGCTCCTTCCTTTGCTGTCGTTTTCTTTAATATTAAAGGCCAGTGGGTGACTTCAGAAGACTGCAGTGTATCTCAGCCAAACCCAAGCCAGTATCTTGTATGTTAAATATTAGCGGACAGCTACCACTAACATGCTACTGCTCAGCGCTAAGGAACGACACAGGTCACGAAACAGGCCCCTCCCCGTCTGGCGAGACGTTTCCTCTGAGTTAATGTAGAAAGGGGGGGGGGGGGTTGTAGAAAGGTGCATGCTGTGGAGAGAAGAAGGATCTTCTGTAGTGCAGCACAAGCAAATGTTGACAAATATGTTTTGATAAGCTCATTAGGTTTGGGGAGGTGAGCGGAATTTTACACAGTGGGTTTCTCTCTGTCTCTGTCTCTCTCTCACACACACACACACACAATGATGGCGGGTTTTTCCAGAATTCTTAATTTACCTGAAGCAGCAAAGAGCAGGGAGTGTATAATTAGTTAGGGTGAGTTAAATATTGATAGGATGTGATGAATGGATCCCTCCCCTGTAGCAAAGAGGCAGAGTTGGAAAACAGGCCAGCGATCTGCAGACATACAGCGAGTAATTAAACACACTGCTTCACCCTTTGGGCATCTGATATAAACAATATTTCTGTACAAGGCACAAAGACAAGAAGAATTAAATTCCATTAAATAATGGAAACTTTTGGCTAGCATATGTTAGCATGTTTAGGCTGAGGGATCCATGCTCAAGTTCTCAATGAACCTCAAGCAGTTAAGTTGATAGGATTAGCAAAAATACAGTATGACCTTGGTTCTTCAAATGAAGTATGTTTGCTGGGTATCAAATGAATAGGAGTATAATTAATGGATGGATGAGTACATTGTAAATAATCTTTGGTTTGTTCACATTTGTGTTTCTTATTGAGAGGACAGCCTTTCAGTAGCTGAAATGTGTGGGTTTCAATGCTGTTCGATAGTGCGACTGCCCGCCCCCCCAGTCAAAGGTCCTGATCTCTCCACCTCCCATGTTCTGCTGTAGGTAAGTGATCTGGGACTCTTTCAGAGGCTTGCAGATGTTTCGGTGAGCGGCAAGGCCAGGCAGGCAGCTGCTCAGCTCCCGGGAGATGATCCAGGGGTCCCTCTGAGCGACGAGTCAAAAACGCCGGTGGCCGGGTGTTTATCGAAAGCAATTCGGGTTACACGGAGACGCCGTATCGTTACCAGACGTGTCACAACCTCATGTAGAATGCTGACAAGATCGGTCTTAGACCGCCAGTTCAGTTCCAAGTACCCATTATGTAATTGCCGTGTACATTGTGGTATTTTAAAATGTCTACGAGTCCTGTGATTACACTAAAAGCATTTGATGAGTTGAGGCCAATCTGTAGAAAGCAGTCTCTTAATTCCCTTTTCAGACTCCTGTCTACGGCACACATCTACTCGCATGGAAAAATGCGTCTGTTCACCTTCAACCGAGCGTTTTATTTTTTTTCGGCCGGCTTGTTATGAAGCAGACCCCGTGTGTGGGTGTGTGATTATTCTCTGTTTTTTCTTGTTACTTTTCTCTCCATTCAGGTTTCGAGGTTGTACTCTCAAAGCCGGTCACATGACTGCTGTCATATGAGTGTTGTGAGGTTCAAGGAAAAATGCTTTTCGAATATTGTATTGGGTTGCCGGGAACTGTCGAGTTACATCAGTTTGATGCATCGCGTCAGTTAACTAACTGATCTTTTGTCCCATGTTTTTTTTATTAATGAAATGAATGTGTATGTTACTTGAGTGGGTCTATGCACTTACAAATGTTTCTGAAGATCTGATTAAATCTTGTTGAGTTACACTCGCTTTCTCACCCAAATAATTGCTGCCAGTTAATCTCACCAATAAAAATTCAGACCGCCTTGTCTCCCTGTCACCCGGCTTCTGTAACAATCTTCAGCATGGGCTTTAACTAAGTAAATAGGCTTGGGGCAAAGAGGGGCTGTGGCCAAGAGTCTGCTGCCACTTCCCAAAATGGAAGAAAAACGTATGTGATTGTCTAACGTCTGGGTTTGGGGGCTTTGGAGATGAGACATCTTGCTTGTGCTCCCTTCTTATGTAACCAAGGAAGCATGTGCATATTTGGGCCTTTGCTGAGTAAAGGGGGAAAACCTACTTGTTGCCTGGACACCAGGCTGCCTAGGGGAGCTTCTCCGTTCCATGAGCTGACCCGAGTCCCTTCACCCCTGAGCCTCGCTTCCGTAAGTGCCGGTGACCCTGAACGGGACGAGAGACAAACTTCCT
Organism: Stomatorhinus ivindoensis; assembly: GCA_019775895.2. NCBI lineage: Eukaryota > Metazoa > Chordata > Actinopteri > Osteoglossiformes > Mormyridae > Stomatorhinus > Stomatorhinus ivindoensis. Next base: position 14,600,524 of record JABFEB020000044.1, read on the forward strand.
GGAAGGTGACCCTAGGCCTCGGCAGCCGTGACCCGAGGCGTGTGCGTTTCACTTATACCTCACCTTCTGAGTCTTGTTTCCTTGCCTGCGCCTGTACGTCGAATCCACCGTTGTCGTCACAGTGGGAGGCCGTGCGGACATAACACGACACTGACGCCGTGAGCGTGATCTTCCTGCAGAGTGTAAACCATTTTCCCTGCTCGGATACAGTGCAGGCATCCTTGACGCCGGCAAGTTATATACAATATCCCAGACATTTGTTTTTTAGCGCGAGAGCGAGTGGGGATTAGAGCAAAGACCCTAGAGCTTATCTAAAATCTTTGGAGAAGGAGAGTGGGCGTCAGGGAGCCGCTGCCCATAAGCTGGAAACTACTGCAACTTCCGGAAGAGCTGGAGTGCCTGACACTAGTACCTCCTTCTATAAAATTGTCTGTCTTGCATGCTACAAGCGCATGGTTATTCTTCCAGGAGCACACAACAGTCTGTTTTAACATATAACTACATAAATGTATAATAATATAGCAACAATCAAGGGTCTTTTGGTCTCAGCTTGTGTCAGGAAGTACCAGGGCTGCTTATGTATGTCATGCTTATGAATAGACGCGATCGCCACAAGATCCGCTACTTCTGCTTCGATTGGCTGTCATTTTCTCCCAGTCGGCACGCAACCCTCTCATTGCATTTTTTAATATGAATCGAGCTCCACACAACTTCATCTGCTTTGATGCCCTGAGGCTGCAATGTTTGTTCATGAGGGTCATTTAAACCGCTCGGCAAGGCCAAACCCAGCTGGCAGCTTCTGTGTAATAGAAAAGTACCTGTAAATGCTGGGAGGCAAATCACATGGAAGGTTCTAGAATACTGTTTAAGGTCAATGGTTTCTCTCTCTCTCTCTCCTCGTCCTTGTGTGTGTGTTTCTTTTCACTGCTGTGGCCTTAGCAGAATAAGAGAAAAAGAGCTGGAAAATTTAGCAATAAGCAAGAGTCAAAAAGATAGATATATGTGAGAAGAATAGATGGATGACTTGCTGAGCAATACGAAGGATGTGACACATTTAAATGAGAGACCATTTGCTCGTAACTATTGTGGGACAACTTGAGGTGAAAAAGGTGTAGCGTTGCCCACTTGTCCGGAGAACGTCCACTGGCTCAGAACCCCAGAGCTCTACCAAGGAGCAGAGGATTGACATTTGGGTCAGCGTCCAAAAAAGAATCAGAATTATTTGAAGATTGAGCAGCTCACATACCTCGTGGACAATGTTCCCACCGCTTCTCATCATTGTGAAATTATTCACAACGATTTGTGGTGCACCTTCACTTGATGACAGGTTGGAGTGAAGATGGGTGGCTTACTCAGCATGAGTTAGTCTTATTGCCAACCAGTTATTCAATATCTGTGGCGCCCCCTAGGTGTATGGAGGTTCTCAGCCTATTGATACTTCTGTTGGGCAGGTAGAACTCAGAAAGTTGCCGTGGAAACCAAAGAGCATAATTGTCATCTGACTCATTTGCGAATATTTGTTTACCCACCTCATTTTTTTATTATTATTTTTAATTATTTACTGGCTCTCTGGGTTTTACCTGTTTCGTGTGGGTTGAATGGAAACAATGGCATTCTTCAGGTTTCCTTTTCTTAATCTTTTTAATCGATTTGTTGACTTTCCTCGGGGGGGGGCCTAGCTAGTACCACGGGAGATGACTACCAAAAGCCCTTGACTGTCTCTTCGCCCAACAGGTCATTAAGCCTCTGGATTCCCTTCCAGGCCATTTTACTCAAAGCCCTTTCTTAGAAGTCGTTTAATAATTGCCAGTACTGTATAATAAAGATGGCGGGCCGGGCAGAAAGCCCATGGTTAAAGATGGGGGGGGTTGAAAGAACACCAGTTTCTCTTTCCTAGGAACACGGCGGGAATACCCCGGACAGAGTGCCACCCGTGAACCAGAAAGACACCAGTGACGACTAAGCACATGTTGTTGGGTTGTAAGGAATCTCCAGAATGACATGCATTCTTTACCTGTTGGGGAAGAACCTACAAAACTCTAAAGGTTAGGGGACACTCGACACCCGTCCCAGGAGGTATGAGTCCACAGCATTACCAGCATGGCACTCTTACTGTCCCCGTTTTCATCCAGGGACCTTATGTATCTGTGGGGTTGGCCCAAGGCATAATCAAACTGAGCATCTGCTTCGGGCCCAGAGGCCGCCAGCCGCCCCCCCCCCCCCCATCACCCGATTTGACCAGCTTGTCAGAATGGGAAGGAAGATGCTAAATGACAACTAGGTTAATCAAATGTTGCTTAGGGCTCTGAAGGTTGGTATCTCAGAATAAGAGAGAGAGGTGTGCTTCTGCAGTCGTGCGTAACAACGCTTGCGGATGGTGGTCTTCCTCTGTGTCGGAGGGTTGAGTGGCTTTCCGGAGCAGCAAGAGGACAAGATTCCTGAACCATTCCTCATAATCGTACCAGTCTGGGGCAGACTAGTCACACAGCGTCATTTTCTTGTTTGGACACACAGCCACGTCTTATTAATGTAATCTGCTATTAAGGACGGGAAAAGGGAACCCAACATCAAAGGCGTTTTTGAGCGATGGTCTGGTCCTGTTATCGCAGCCTTTTCCTATTTTCAGACGCAGTCCTGCTTCGGAGTCACCTTTCAACTGCAAGGATCGTGCAGTTAAATCATTCGAGGCCCTTGGCAGTGCTGCAGTGTGTCTTTTGGCTTTCCCCAGTGTTCTGTTGCACTGTTGAGGACAGAGGGGTTTTCTCTCCCCCCCCCCTTTTCTGTAAGTAACTCTTTGTGATTTTTTTCTAGTATTCCCACAATACCACGGGAAAGGAGTCTCACGGTAAATCGGTAAGGGAGGGAATCTGCCAAACTCACATGAGTGGTTTTATGCATAAGCAAATCTCACTGCATATCCGCTTTGCCAGATTGCCTTCCTACTATCAATCACAAGCTAGTGAGGGTTTCTGAAATTTCCCACTGCAGTGACTGCGTATGTCACTGCGGGTGACGGCCCAAGGACACTCTCTTCAGGGCTCTCACAGAGAGACTCACCTTTTCTCCTATCTGCTTGCCACCTGTTCCTGCAGAACAGCGCCACCCGGAGACTCTGAGCTCTTCAATCACCTCTTTCAGCCTCAACAGCGGCTACCAAACACCGAGTTCAGGAGATATTAGCCCCCTTTAGCAGGTGCGTTTAACTAGCACATCCGCTAAACCATAGTGTTCCACGCATAGTGCCAATAGCAGTGACATGACCCAAATGCTACCCACAGAAGCCACTCCAGTAGTGTCAGCGAAAAATGTGTTGTTCTACTACAAATTATCGCTCTGCACAGTATTGGAATCTTCTCTTTAGTTCTTCACTTCCCCACCCATTATAGCAATCGTCGTTAGGTTACCAAGGGCTTCCTGTGATCATTAATTGTTTTCTATTGCTGGAGAAATTCAACATCAGTGTGGGTTGGCCGGTTCCATTTAGATGTCTTGCAGGGGCAGTGATCTAAACACATACCTCTCCGTTCCCCCTGATAAATGTACAACTGAGGCCTTTGAGCTATATTAAAACCAAGCTGGAGGTGAAGTAATGATGGACACTTGCAAAGCTTTAACCACCCCCCGCCAATCCCGTCTTGGTTCAGCCTAAGCTTATGCAGGTTCACATCCCTGTCAACGGTCATCTTCGATATGCTGCGGGGAGATTTTCATCTTGCCACATGTTATGAATCTGGGAGCCTCGCAGACGTATGGAATGGCCCATATTAGCTTTAAACATCTGGCCTGGTAATGAGGGGTATGCCTGTCCCCAGCTGAGTTCAGCGAAATTGTTTGGTCCAATATCAAATCCAGGAAACTGCCAGTGCCTGAAAACTGTTGGATCTGAAGCTATGCATCACTTGGAGAACTCTAAGGAGAGAAAGACACGATTTCCTTCCCCAGTCCAAAAACATGTACTTAGGCGAATCGGTGTCTAAATTGCCTATTGCCTGCCCAACCACCCCAACCTAACCCCCCCTGGGCTAGTAGCTCTGCGTCTGCAGTATTTTCTTTTGACCTTTATTGAATTCTGCTAGGGTGCTGAGAGGTCACTCCTCAGGGACAGGGTTAGACCGCACAATTTTGGGGGAGCATTTTAGGTTCCGAAAGGGTGTGCAGGAGCTTTCAGCCTCTGTGATAGTAAGGAAGGCGTGTGATTTAAGGTTCAGACTCTGTGATAGTAAGGAAGGCGTGTGATTTAAGGTTCAGACTCTGTGATTTATCAAATGCGAACATCAGTTGGAACTTTTGATCTCTGAACGTTGTTTGTTAAGAATGAGATGTCCAGAATGACCAGGCAGCATTCTAGAATGAACATCTGTTGCTCAATATACATGGAATTATGGACTTATGCTATTGGTTGACTGGTCTCACCAACCCTTACACCTCCACTCCTTCACGTTGCATTTCATTGAGGAGCTCTGCTCTTCCAGGTTGTCAGTCATCTGTGAGTCCTGTCCACTTCTCTTTCTCTTCTCAGCCACTGTCACTGTATGTATGTCACTGTCACTGTATGTATGACACGGTCACTGTCACCGGTCACATGACCTTAAAATCCCGCCTTCTCTCGAGCTTAACTGACTTACGGGGATTTACGTAAGAACTGTGCTCACTGCTGTAAGTAGTTATATCTGTTGTCTGTTTTAGTAATGAGTAATGAGCCCAATTACCCAGTCATTGCTTTTAGCTGATCGTATCTCGCCGGGCCTGAGAGCCAGTGGGAGTTAATATGTCGACAATGTAATAATAAGCTGACCCTATTTCCTTACCGAGGGGTAAGATCTTGCGTATAATGTCTGCCAGATACGTCAAAGGGCGGCATTTTTGCCCACCCTGGTTTGCTTTGACAATGCGTCTCAGCTCATTTATTATGTTTTTTTGTGTTTTCTTATTGACCTTCCGCACCCAAGCGACGTTCCTCTCCAAGTGACTGGAACGGAATGGAATTTGAAACGTTTTCGCCAAAAATGTTTCCGCAATAAAGCTGTTTTTTGCAGAAACGTTTCAGATTCCGTTCCGTTCTCCAGCATCGGCTGAAGCTGGGAATTGGGGGGGTCGATTCCGAGCTGACATGAAGGGCTACAATTTCTGTCCATCTTTTCCTTCATTCTGTATTTCTCTACATTTCTGTTCTTTCCGCATTCTATTTATTCACCCACACAGTCAGTATTTAGATTTCATTCAGAATTGCATATTCAATTTATTTTCTAGTATGACTCCAAAGAACAGCAAATCAAAAATTTAAATTCTCTAGGAATGCTGTCAGCTGGCAGAAAATAAATATGAAATGCGTGTGATGATGTGCTCTAAATGTCAATACACAATTGTACGCTGCAGTAAATGCTCATAAAAATCTAATAATGAACTGGTCTGTTTTCGTGTGGATGTAGAAGATTGTGGTGGAGAGCAGGGACTATTGTGGTGGAGGAGGCGGGGCATTGTGGTAGAGGAGGCGGGGCATTGTGGTGGAGGAGGCGGGGCATTGTGGTTGAGGAGGCGGGGCATTGTGGTTGAGGAGGCAGGGCATTGTGGTGGAGGAGGTGGGGCATTCTGGTAGAGGAGGCGGGACATTGTGGTAGAGGAGGCAGGGCATTCTGGTAGAGGAGGCAGGACATTCTGCTAGAGGAGGTGGGGCATTGTGGTGGAGGAGGCAGGGCATTTTGGTAGAGGAGGCAGGACATTGTGGTGGAGGAGGCAGGGCATTCTGGTAGAGGAGGCGGGACATTGTGGTAGAGGAGGCAGGGCATTCTGGTAGAGGAGGCAGGACATTCTGGTAGAGAAGGCGGGGCATTCTGCTAGAGGAGGCGGGGCATTGTGGTGGAGGAGGCAGGGCATTTTGGTAGAGGAGGCGGGGCATTGTGGTGGAGGAGGCAGGACATTCTGGTAGAGGAGGTGGGACATTGTGGTGGAGGAGGCAGGGCATTTTGGTAGAGGAGGCAGGACATTGTGGTGGAGGAGGCAGGGCATTCTGGTAGAGGAGGCGGGACATTGTGGTAGAGGAGGCAGGGCATTCTGGTAGAGGAGGCAGGACATTCTGGTAGAGAAGGCGGGGCATTCTGCTAGAGGAGGCGGGGCATTGTGGTGGAGGAGGCAGGGCATTTTGGTAGAGGAGGCGGGGCATTGTGGTGGAGGAGGCAGGACATTCTGGTAGAGGAGGCGGGGCATTGTGGTGGAGGAGGCAGGGCATTATGGTAGAGAAGGGGGGCATTGTGGTGGAGGAGGCAGGACATTCTGGTAGAGGAGGCGGGGCATTGTGGTGGAGGAGGCAGGACATTCTGGTAGAGGAGGCGGGGCTTTGTGGTGGAGGAGGCAGGGCATTCTTCTAGAGGAGCCGGGACATTGTGGTGGAGGAGGCGTGGCAACATGATCCAATTCTCTTCACAAAAACTGACCTCTGTTTTGAATAGCCAATAACAGAGCCCCCTGGCTGAGATAACCAATCCAGAGTTCTGAGGCAGGACCAGAGCCCTTTTTTGTGCAATATTTGGGTTTAAACTAGATGACCACTCTCATGTAGGCAGTTTAACATGGTTCTTATTGGAGCAAAGTTGTTTGTTGGCTATATATAGAAGGACACTTCTCCAGACACAAACTGGCTGGGATGCATCAAGCCGGTCTCCTGATGTCTGTCTGTGTATAGGTAATGCAAAGGGGCTCCGTCCCCTGATGTCTGTCTGTGTATAGGTAATGCTAAGGGGCTCCGTCCCCTGATGTCTGTCTGTGTATAGGTAATGCTAAGGGGCTCCGTCCCCTGATGTCTGTCTGTGTA
>JABFEB020000044.1:14642503-14662549 GCA_019775895.2 Stomatorhinus ivindoensis
GGACTTCAGGGTCCCTGTACTGCCCCCCCCCCCCCCACACACACACACACACACACACACACACATACTACTGGTCTTCCAGCTAAACTGGAAAAACTGAGGGTGTAGTCTTTGAGGAAATTACACGCCATTCGCTACTATACATTCCAATCCACGATCAGATTTCCCAGCCCGAATCCTAGAATTAACCTATATAAACGGGTCTTGGGTCTGCAAATGCTTAGTGCAAAACTAGTGACCGGTCAACCAATCCAAGAAGCCAAACCGCAGATACTTAATTAAAAATTCACTGGCACATCCAATCATATTTGTGAGGTAAGTATTGATTGGTGTAAACTGCAGAGTGCACTGCACGCTTGATAATAGCGTTACGACCTATGATTGAGGTAAACATTGGGTCGCAGTGCAAAAAAATATGAGAACCACTGTTCAAAAGGGCTAAAATTCATACAGGACAATGGGTCCCACATCCGCCGAGGTCAACAACCCACCCCCTCCGATTAACGGGGTCCGGCAGAACCACCAAAGCTAAGTCAGGAGGTCAATGAAGCTTTGCACCATCGCGAACGTAAACATGGAAGCGGGGGACATTATTTTTACTTCCTCTGTTTATGGTGCGATATTATTAATGACATTTTACAGTGACGTACAGGACAGACGTTTATGCAGAGACTCACAGTGTGTACAGTGCAAAACACAGGACAGCAGGGCTGTGGATACCCATGGTTTATATAAAGAACAACATAGCGTTTATACGCCATATGTACGCAAATTATAAGAAATACAGTAATTCATAAGAGGGTGCAATAAATATAGTGACTAACAATAAACAGATAAATAATAATGAGTTAGTGCAGAATTGCTTGGGTTGTCTGGAATCTTCTGTGGTTCAGCCTTGGACGGTCATTTGTGTGCGTGTGTCTATTGTGAGTTTGGGTATAACAATGACAGCGTACACGTGACAGATACTAGTTTGCCTGTGGGGCCAGTGAAGACTGACAGCATCATTTCTCTGGCTTAGGACCCATTAGTGGTGCTGAATGAGGCACAGTAACTCTGAGTGGCCACACGGAAAATGCTTCTGGAAAGAGGGAATCGCCCCCCACCACCACCCTAACCATTAACTGAAAGGAAAAAGGAAATCGTGCCCTTTATCTGCAGGCAGAAAAACATGCTGCGAATCTCCCTCAAGGCAAGCAGTGAACAAATCATTAAGGGCAGCCAGGGAACTAAGGTGGGAAGCTGGGAAGCCGTGTGTGTCAGTGAGAGAAGGGTGTGGACAGGGTGTGGACAGGGTGTGGACAGGGTGCGGGAATGAGTCTAATGTAAAATGCAAAGGCGGGAGACAAACATGACAGCTCCGTTTGCGGTCATGTAATCATGTAATACGGGCAGGTTTTTATGAAACATTATCTTTGTTATTAACAAGAAGCTTAAATGCAGACGCTCTTTGTGATTGGCATGATGGTATTTCGACTTTACGATGGGTAAATGTTTTCCACAGTAAATTACATGAGATATTCAGCACATTGTTATAAAATAGGCTTTGTGTTCATGATTTTGCCAAACTGTAGGCTAATGTAAGTGCTCTAAGCATGTTTAAGGTAGGCTAGGCTAGGCTGTTTGTTAGTTTAGGTGAACTATATTAAAATGCATTTTCACCATACAGTATTTTCACCTTACGATATCGGTGCAACACCATTGTAACTTGGGGAGGGGCGTTAATGTGACCAATGGCCGACTTTAGAAAGTAGATTTGTTTGGGTTGTAGCCTTGTTTTACTTCATGTGTTTAATTGCATAATGTCTGTTCATTTCACAGTTGAACGGCTTACTGGAAAGACTCGGGTTAAGCACAGAGCTCAGTGCTACGTAACCAGCCTGTGCACTTCACTTATGCCGCCGTCCCTGTTGACTTTCTTGTAGCTTCTCCGTGGAATATCTCTACTCACATATGGGAGAAAACCACCATTTCCTGCAAGTGTGTGAGATTATTTGGATGTGAGCATGCACTTGCATTACGTACTTTCTGAAATCTACAGCCATTCTCTCAACTGTTTCAGCGTTTAGGACTCCAATAGGTCAATGCTGCCCTCACTGGTTATCAATGGACATTACAAGTCCATCAATGACATCATAACGAGGTTTTCCTCCTTTCCCCTTGCATTTAAGGTAATTATATAGAAATAAGTTTTTTGTGTGTGTGCGTGACCTTCTGGCAAGAGAACATTGGGTACAAAGGCCCCCCATAAACTTCACGAATCCGGCCGAGCTACGCTCCCCCCGGGCTTCAGATGTGACTTTAAAACCCAATTTGCTGGCCAATTCGCTTTGTTCCGTGAGCATCTTGCACACTCTCTCTGTCGATCGTTACGGGAGTTCCTGAGCTACACCTGGAGAGCGGTGTTGTCCGACTATAACCAGTTAAAGGTGTGAGTCGGTCGTGGTGTCAGAGGGTCCCTGGGGATTTGTCCAGCGCTTTATACTAAGCTGAAGGATGTGGGGCAGAGGCGGAACGACAATGCAACGCGGTCCCCCCGGGGTTCACGGTGAACAGAGGCTGCCCTGTTATCTGCCAGCTGCTTGATAGTCACAATTCAATATTTTACTACTTGTTTGACAATTTTGTGGAGAAGCTTGCATGTACTTTGTGCTCAGGGTCACAAGAGTGATCACATGTCCTACTCCAACTGCGAATGTGTGTGGCCATATTCAGACCAGCAGGACCCCTGGGCAAGAGTATCAGCATGCACACTGTCGACTTGTGATTCTATGTTAATACGGCCTGGGTGTGATTATGGACACAGCATTAATTGGGCTGTACTGTCTGTTGACTAAGCTGAGTGAGTCACAGTCGAAACCTTTCATTTCTTGGTTCGGTCCATTTGAGGGCCTTTTGGAACCCCGGCATGTCCAGTGGTTTCTTCTGGGCCAGATATGGAGGCGTAGGCGTAGATTTAGATGGAGGGGAGGCGGGTTAACCCCCTCAGTAATATCACACATAATACCCGGTTTACAAAAACACATACAGTGGGTACGGAAATTATTCAGACCCCCAATTTTTCACTCTTTGTTATATTGCAGCCATTTGCTAAAATCATTTAAATTAATTTTTTCCTTCATTAATGTACACACAGCACATTAGTAATTAGAGGGCTGATTGTCTGAAGGGTCCTCACACCTGGGTTTGAACAGTTCTCCTAAAGCTTATCCCACAAACCTGCATGCACACCGGCCCTTTAAGGATAAGATTGCCCATCTTGTAATTGTAATTGATTCTTTAGAACTCTACGGGCATGCTGAGTACTGATTCTGTTGCATCTACCCTGTCATTATATGTACTAGCTATGAACATAATGAAGCATGTATTGGGATATTAAACAGGATCTCTAATTTCATTGAATGTATTGGACTCCATGTATATATAGCAAAATATGAATAGAATTTCTAGACATGATCTGCTGGAATTGTGTCGTTTCATGAAGGTCCTCATGCTCTTCAGACATCTGAAAACGTCTCCCCTCCAATTATCCTCAATACTGGAGCCCCCGAGGGTTGCATTCTGAGCCCCCTACTGTACTCTCTGTACACGGATGACTGCTTAGCCTCATCACACCCCACCACCATCATGAAGTTTGCTGACGATACTTCAGTAATAGGCCTAATCTCCGATTACAATGCCAGCGAGACAGCTGAGTGTGCACTACTGCACAAAGCAGGCGAGGAACTACAATCCCCTCTTCATCGGCGGGACCCTAGCGGAGAGCGTGGGCAGTTCCCGGTACCTGGGCATCCACATCACACAGGACTTGGTCTCACCACGCCAGCTCGCTGTCTAAGAAGGTCCAACAGTATCTCCTCCATCTGAGGCGCTTCAGAGATTCCCGCCGGCCTTAGAGGGTGCTAAGGAATTTCTACTCCTGCACCACTGAAAGTCTCCTGACAGGAAACATCTCCGCCTGGTTTGGGAACACGCGGGACAGGCGCGCTCTCCAGAGAGTGGTGCGATCAGCCACGCGCATCATCAACACCGAGCCGCCTGACCTGCCGTCTTTCTACACCAAACGGTGCCGAACCAAAGTCAGGAAGATCTCAGCCACCCCAACAATGGGCTCTTCTCCCTGCTGAGGTCAGGGAAGCGATTTCCTTCCCTAAAGACCAACACAGGGAGAATGAAGAGAAGTTTATTCACTCAAGGTATTCACTGCCTGAACCAGGACAATACCCAGGATGCGAGAGAGTGCCGGTGATGGAGTGACATCATCAACCCTTCACTCTTTTCCCCCCAACGCATAACGCTGTGGGCTAGATTATATTATACACTAAATACATCTATGCTCATATCTCATCGTTCTGTAAACTCCATATTCAATATTATTCTATGGTGCAATATATATCTTTTATATCTATATTTTATATCTATATTTTAGGTCTCACTTGCAATATAGCACATATATATTTTTATATCCCTGTCTATAGTATAGAAAATATTATATCTAATCTCTTTCTATCTTTTTAAAATAGTTTTAAATAGTTTTTTACCCATTTTTCCTCAGAGCATTGCAATAAGCATTTCACTGCAGGTTGTAGTATGTATGATGATGCATGTGACAAATAAAAATTTGAATTTGAACTTTCATGTTGTCCTGAAGTGGGCCGAGTTAGCCGTCACTGCCGCCCACGCATCTGAGCTCGTTCCCCACAGAATCAGGGCGTCTTCAGAGCCCTCTTGTGCGGGGCTTCTCGAAAAACATCTCCACAGGTGCATTCCCACAGGAACGTGGCCCAGAACCATCCAGGTGGATCCTCCCTTTCATAAACGAAGTTGCGCCTCTTCGACTTCCCACTCGCGAGGCCGCGGAGAAAGTCACTCGGTCTATCGTCCCGGACAGAGGTAAGGCTGGCCTTTGGCCCTGCGGGGACAGCGGAGAATTACGGAATGCTTTGCTTCATGTTATGGTCAGCCACATACGTGTTTGACCTGGAGAATTAGGTCTGGAGAGCTTTTTCACTGATTATTGTCTGATTCTAAGCGAAATGGCATAGTCACTCGACAAAATGTCAACATTGAACTAAAGGAAACAGCAACTAAGGGTGAAGTGACCAAAAAACTGAAATAATTTTTGAAAGACCTACATGCCAAAAGGATAGAGGACTATGGGTAAATCAGACTAGTAGCTGGAAATAGGTTTGCATTGATAACAGTCTTAAGTTCTGTTTGCACACAATGGTTATAATGATTGTAATGTAATGTTTATGCTGTTATTTATAGCAAAATTACAAAACATGGTCCTCAATCCAGTTTTATTCTCCAGTTAATGAAATCCAACAAGACATTGTGTTATTTTCCTCTGCCGAAAATGTATTTGGGGATAAGGAAAATCAAGTATTTGTTCACAAGTTATTCAAAATGTTGTGGCAATAAATTGCCTTTCCAAAATCATTTTCATGAAGTAACATATTAAACCAGTTTCTGCCACAAAAAGAGACAATTACACAAGCCTGAACTAATTATAGCTTCACATATGTCATTTTTGTTTGTTACTTATGTACTTGAAAAAATCTGGACAACTCATCCTAAGGGACATTGTGACAAACAGCACTGTTCCCCCCGGAAGGGTCCAGCGTCCCCCAGAGTCCAGGCCAGTGCTTCTGTGGGGTGGATGAGGGACCAGAGGGAGAGACTCTTGGAGATTCTTAAATCACAACGCTGTACCAAAGGGGACCAGAGGGGGCGCCACTCACTCCAGTCACGGAGGGGGCGGTGCTTCAGGTTGGGGGAGTGGCCAAAAGACTTATTTATATTAGCAGCCCCAGGTACATACCCATGAGTCACATTAGTCATTTATTGCACCAGTTCAAATCATGAACGCCACTGACGCAACATAGCACCTCACACTTCTGGCATTTACAAATGTTCTGTGCAGGAATTATTAGCTCAGGTAAATTTTAATATCCCCACCAATATGTTTTGAAATTAATTTAATTTAATTAATTATTATTTAATGATGATTATTAATTAATTGTTATGCCGACTGGTTGGTTCCTCCAAACTCATTTGCGGAATCCCCGTGAGTCTGTTAATGTCAGACTGACATGGGATTCACTAATTACCAGTATCACTTAGTAACCTGGGTCAGAAGGCTCGTCCAGCGAGCTGCACCACCAGGTAATGTAAACTATCGGTAGCGAGGCTCTCCTCACGGCCGATGAGAGAGAGTCACGCGATATTTCAGGCGAGTTTGAGGTTTCAGAGATATTAGCCAGATTGCACAGAGGCAGGGACTATCGTGAGCACTCAATGAACGTAGGCTGAAGTTGTGTAAAAGACATGCATTTATTAATGCATAAGATAGACATTACACCTAACACAAACACGAAATAACGGAATAGACACAAACAATGTAATTATGGAAATGCTATGACCGGATTTAAATGGGTAACCTTAAAAGGGACATACTGTTCTGCATAGCAAGCAGCGACCCTAAAGTCATATAGCAGGTTGTGATCCTACATCTGGTTAGCAAGTATGAACCAAGGCAGTCGAGTGAAAACGAGGTACATTTCCCTAGATTTCAGAAAACGGATTGAAGAAAACTACCAAGCACAGTCAGTAGCGGGTGAGCGGAAAGCGCAGTGTTTGTGTCCTCTCCAGCACGAAGATCGCTCACCTTTTATTGTGGCGAGCGGAGAGGGGCGGGCCGTTCCCCGATCAGGTCCCTCCTTCCCAGGGGTATCGGAAGGCATGTTTGTGAAGAGGCAGAAGACTCATTGTGCTTTTGTTACATGGTGGGGCGAGTCCCTCAGGGCATAATGGCAAAACAGTCAGATCCTCATTCTGCTGTACAAACACTGTCATGTTGCACCTGCTCCTGTCCCAGTTCGTCGCCAGCAGCTGGTAAACAAGGACCTCAATAACGCAACACAGTCCATTGTACATACCAGTGAGCTTTGTTAAGGTTCTTTTTTTTCTCATTTTATTTCTGGGATTTAATTTTTTATTTGTATGACAGTGTAAAATTCTTTGCCGTTTGACAAAAGCCCTGATGTTTAACCAGACATATTGAGCTATTTCAGATGTTTGCTCAATGCAATAAAGTCATGGAAAAAACAGTCTGCAAGAATTTTGATAATTTTGGATGTTTGTTTTGTGTATTAGCATGTTTAAAATATAATCTGCTGGTAACTGACAATGTATGGATGGATGAAGCACATGTGATACTGTATTACAGCTGACAGATGTTTTAAGAAGTGACCATGAAAAAAGAAATCAGGACATCAAATTGTGGAACACCAGTAACCTTACTTAATGACCTTGCCCTATTGCTAATACCCATTATGGGATGAATCGGTCTATCAACTAATCATTGGTCTATCATTCTTGATTGCACTTCTTGGTGTCTCCATTAGAACCTGAGTATCTTTTCGGATCGCAGGAGTGAGCTATGAATGGACAGCTTGTCCTCAACTACACCTACAGCCTTGTTGTCAGCAGCACACCGCTCCCTGCCAACAGCACGATGAACAGCATAGGCAACGCGACAGCCAAGCCCATCAACGTCTTTGACGGCTGCGAAGAGATGTCTGCCGCGATTCTGTTCGACCTGTGCGTGCAGGTCTTCAACTTCTTCCTGGGCTTGCCTGCCAACATCCTGGTCATGGTGACCATCTACAGGAACCGACGAGAGCCTTCTACCTCGGACATGTTCATCTTCCTCCTGGCTTTCATGGACGCCTACTTCGGTGTCATGGTGCCAATCTCCTTCCTGAACCTCTACTACTGGCAGAGTGTAGAAGGCTGGAGGGCCATCAAGTTCGCCTATGGGATCAAAGACACTAGTGGCCCCCTCTTCCTCTCCTGCATCTGCATGGACCGCTTTCTGGCCGTGCTCTTCCCCATCACCTTCAGCCGCCTGAAATCCCACAAATATCGATTCTCCTGCTCTGGGCTGGTCTTGCTGCTCACCTTCACCTATGCCGCCGCCAAGACCTCGGACAGGGTTCCCCACTTTGAGAGGATCTTCACAGGGGAAATCCTGACCGTATTCACCCTCATGGTGCTGTGCAACCTCTCCATCCTGTGGGCATTAAAACGCTCAAGGGCGGGCCGTGACGAGATGCACCCGATGAAGAAGAAAGCCTTTAAGATGGTGCTATCCATCCTGGCCATAATTATCTTCAACTACCTGCCGCCGGTGGCCCTGTTTCCCTTCCAGGATAGCTACAACCCCGACGTTTTCCGCTGCTACGTGCAGCCGGTCGGCTTCGCGTTCGTTAACATCAGCAGCAGCATGCAACCGCTCATCTACCTGTCCCGCCTGGAGAAGATGCCCTGCGTCAGTGATGCCTGCAGACAGAGGTGCTCCCCAAAAAAGAATGACGAGGCTCCGCCCGCATAGACGCACCTCCACAAGAGGGCGACATTGCTAATGAGAGAAAATTACTAAAAGTTTCGTCGAAATGGATGCTACCCTCCTATCATAGGATGGGGTCACCTTCAAAACTCCAATTCAGAATTTCTCCCAGATGTCATGAATTATCTCTTTAAAAAACAAGCATAACATAAAGCATAATTACTGCAAGGCTATATTCATGCTGGACTCTTCTCCAATATGTTCTGACAATTTCCTGATTATTGCTATTATTTTAATACTTTTGATATTTTTAAACCACGTCGAAGGACAGTTATTTTGCTGTTATTTTGCCCTATGTTTGGCAAATGCTGAATTTATAACGTTAAAACGATTGTTTGTATATGTCACAGGTAATCAACGAGTAATTGCACAAATTAAGCCAAGGAAATAGGTTTGATTGAAACCTACAGACGTACAGCTACCAGAAGCCATATTCCCTGTTTTAATATTAGCTTTTTAAGAGTCCAGCTGTAATTTCCCCCCCCCTCACAGATGTTTGCTCTTGATGCAACCAAAATTGACCCGACTGCCAAATGTGCCCTATCTGTTGTGGATTCAGGAAATTTGAAGTGAATAAAATCGATTTTCCTGTTACATCTATGTTAACCGAATAAGCATGCATTACTGCCAGCCTTTCTTTGTCTTTTATCATTTTTCATACTTAGGCACAGTAAAAATTCTCGTTTGTATTTGCGTATGGCGTCTAAATGTCTTGTGAAAAGGTGAAATGGGAAGTCTTACAGCACTGAGTAGAAGTCGTAGGCAGTCATGGAAAATGTTTAAGGTTGTTTATCTGGGCAGTAAAAGTATATTTTCTCAGAAAAAACGGAATCTAATAGAACATATGCAAATAAACAGCATCAATAAAAAACAAACAAGAATTTCTTCTGTTCTATAAAAAGTTGCTGATGTCTTGCTGGACGGCTGGATGAACACGCACCGCTTCAGATCCCAAACCTCTCTTCAGGGGCACCTCAGCCATTCCATGTATCAGTTAAATTTCTCTACCAGCTGAATTAATTATTTAACTTAATTAGTTAAAACCCTTTTTGAGGTATCAATTAGTCAAACATGCTAGTGATCGAGTGATGGATGATTGCCGTAAATAATAGGGTGACCTTAGAGAGGTTTTGAAATGGCTGACACACTTTGATCATTGTTCCACACCAACATCAAGATCATTTAACCATCATTTCTGCTGATTACCTACAACATTTGCATAGCACTGCATACGCTGGTGGTTTTTCTGAATCTTGAAGGTTTAGTAAGTGGTTAATTATGTAGATATTTGTGAATGCTTTATTACTGTGAGTTTATAAATAATGCACTCTAAAAATGCATGATAATCTAGATTGACAAGGATGTGGCAATTTTCGGCAGTTTTTCTTGTGGTCACGACACATTTCATGAATAATTCATGTAAGTGAGAGGCAGACCAATCAGAGAGGGGTTGGGTTTATGTGCGCTTCTGTGCCTCAGGCGGCTGATTACCAACCTCGTGCATATAAGCACCTCAGGTAATGGACCCTAGCTGACCCCAGGTCAGTAGGATGTGAACAGGTTCAGCTTGAGTTTCATGGCAGCACGTACCACCAGCTTATACTGCTGTATACAAATGAGCTTTATACCATTTTAGCGTGGTTTCCTTACTGTGATAAACTCGCTTGTCTCATTCAATACTGCTAGCCAGCATTTTTGCCAGACTGTCACCCAAACTGACCTAATGCCATATAAATTAAATTAAAAAGGAAGAAAATAATCCATGTTTGTGATTTAGGCAATGTTGTACAAAAGTTAATTGCAGGGATGACGTATGCATGTATGAATAATGCTGCTCCCAGATCGAATGATCTAGATTTCGCTGGGATTATGGCGCGACCTGGCGTAGACAAAACGCAGTTTCCCCAGTCAGAATAAATCAGTTCCTTCGTTCTATAGCCGATTACAACGTCGTCTTCCTTATTTTCCTCCTACTGAAACGGTTAATTGGACCACACATATTTGGATCGATCCATTATGACTTGTTTATAAGTATGTCGCCATAAGGACGGGCGACTGTTATGCAAAGCCATTAAGCCGCGTTATACCTGATTTTACCACGAACTCTGTGTATGATACTTTACTTGGGGTTCCTCTAAAATTATGCGAAGTCGCCAGCTAGCTGCTTAGATACATTTTAAACAATATCTAAAATATGCGAATGCGAAGGAGTGAATAGATCATTTAATTTTAATAATACAAATACAAGTACTAAAAAAGAAAACGAATTTGTCGCTTCGTTTTTACTTGCATCAAGTACAACAAAGTGAGTTGACAGAAGTTTGCGTTAAAATTATCAAAATATTCAATAGGCCACGTGTTTTAGCTACGCGTTTAAAATCTAACATGCAATAGAATAGGAAATGTAACATTGTGCCAATCTTTTAATTTAGGAAGAACTAATGATACCTATACACCTATGCATGAATGGAAATTCACAATTTAAAGTACTGTAGCTTATGAATGAGTGGCGTTTTCAGTTTAAGCCTTCTTCCAGCGACTTCACACTATAGGATGTGTAGTTCCATCGATTGACTGCTGAATTTGTGAGTTTATTCAGGTATGCAAACCTACGCAGATAAATTAAAACGTGGAACACAAAAAAGTGCAAGACCTTTCCAAACCGCTAGATGTCGGCAACATACCCTGAAGAAAATATTAAATATTGCCAGATAAAACAATACTTTTATTCGTATTGTGGTAAATGTTTCTATACATTATGATTTTTATAAAAATACATAAAGCAAAAACCTATCGCACTGTGCACCATGCAAATACCATCATTGCCTCTAGAAAAAAATCTTCGCTACCATTATATTTTCGAGTTTCGATTGAGATCAGTGTAATTGCTTGGGCTAATGTATTTAAATCTTATTGAAATTATTTAATTTACAAAAAAAACTGCATATTGTGATTGCAGCACGGAAATATTTGCACCACCGATCACGCGGCTGTCAAATTGGCCAATGTCTAGGCACCGTGTCACAGGGGTTCTCGGTGCATTTAATCCCTAAGGCCCGGTTGCCATGGGGATGACGTCACGCTGCAGTACTGGATCACTCGGTGTACGCGCGCCGTCCTCGGCAGTCAATCTCCGGGAGCTGAAGCTAAGTGCAAAGCGAAAGCGACGACTGTTGTCTCTGCCGCTATCAACATGCGCGAAATAGTGCATCTCCAGGCTGGACAATGCGGGAATCAAATCGGAGCGAAGGTAATATGATCGTAACAATAACGCTCGATATACAATTTTGTGGGATGTAGTGTCGCGCTGTCTGCAAATGCCCGCATTAATTTAATTCGCATGCGTGCGTAACATTGCTGTGGCTTCCGATACGTCTATCATCGTACCAAGAATTTTCCAGAAATCTTGCGCAATAAATGCTGGATTTTCCTGTTCCAGATTGTCGCAGTTACTAAATGAAATATGGGAATATGTTTCATCAACAATCTTTACTTTTTAATTGAAAACATGCACTTTGTAGCAATGTAGCAAAAATATTAATAATATTTATATAATGTGTCATAGCAAGTAAATAAAATGTCAGTGATAGTAACTATGTTAAATTTCACAGACGCCCAGGTGTAATAAGAACGACATTAAAGACCAGACTCTTGTCCCCAATCCCCCCCTCCCTTGATCTCCTCATATCCCTCTCATTCCCTACCTCCCTCCTCCATCCCCCTCTTCCCTCATCCTCTCTCTTTCTCTCCTTGTCTTGACTCCACTCAGTTCTGGGAAGTCATCAGTGATGAACACGGCATCGACCCCACGGGGACATACCAGGGGGACAGCGACCTGCAGCTGGAGAGGATCAGCGTGTACTACAACGAGGCCACAGGTGAGGGTGCCACTGAGGCCGGGGCCAAACGTGAACACGCGGACTGCAGGGGGCGCCATCCAGATTATCCGAGTGCAGGCAGCGTATTACCTCATAAGGGAGGGTTAGGGGTGATGATGGTGCTCTGTGGATGATGGGAGATAGGGACAGAATCACAGATTAGCAGAAAGTGGGCATCCCATCTGCATTTCAAGCCCTATCTTTACTACTAATACTACTATTATTTGTTTGTTTCTTTTCCCGTTGTTTTTTGATAAAGGAGGAAAGTATGTTCCCCGAGCCGTCCTGGTGGACCTGGAGCCCGGTACGATGGACTCTGTACGATCCGGACCCTTTGGACAGATCTTTAGGCCCGACAACTATGTGTTTGGTAAGGGCTAGTCGCTTTGGGCTTCCATGCATATGCCTCTGAAGACGGCCTCTCCCTCCGCATGTGACACGTCCAGATCTCTTGTCACCGCCCTGGGCCCCATTTCTGCGATTCCATTCGGTCTTATGCTGTGATAAACACTTGAATTTCTGTGTACATGTTGTGCTTTGCAATTTGGAAAAAAAACGTGTAAATATCGCCTGAGGTAGTATTGACACTCCACTGTTGTTTTTCTGCACTGTGACGCGATTGAGTGGATGTGGGATAGAAAGACCATCTGTTGCCCTGGCAGAGCCTCAGTTCACTGCGACACCCTGTCGTTTTTGTCTGGGCGGGGATGCCAGAGTAGTCGTCATGTGACCGCTTGAATCAATGCTGCCTTTTTCACTAGGATTTAAAATAATATGGTTTACCCCCATTGATAGTTATTAATGCGAGAATTAATTAGTAAAGGGAGGGTTGTGGATGGGTTTAGTCGGGTGAAACGTTGTATGTTGTTTTACACGCAGGCCAAAGCGGAGCGGGCAACAACTGGGCCAAGGGGCATTACACAGAGGGGGCGGAGCTGGTGGACTCTGTGCTGGACGTGGTGAGGAAGGAGGCAGAGAGCTGCGACTGCCTGCAGGGCTTCCAGCTGACGCACTCGCTGGGCGGGGGCACCGGCTCCGGCATGGGAACGCTGCTGATCAGCAAGATCCGCGAGGAGTACCCCGACCGCATCATGAACACCTTCAGCGTGGTTCCCTCCCCCAAGGTCTCCGACACCGTGGTGGAGCCCTACAACGCCACACTCTCCGTGCACCAGCTGGTGGAGAACACGGACGAGACCTACTGCATCGACAACGAGGCGCTCTACGACATCTGCTTCCGCACGCTGAAGCTGACCACGCCCACCTACGGGGACCTCAACCACCTGGTGTCGGCGACCATGAGCGGGGTCACCACCTGCCTGCGCTTCCCCGGCCAGCTCAACGCCGACCTCCGCAAGCTGGCCGTCAACATGGTGCCCTTCCCCCGCCTTCACTTCTTCATGCCCGGCTTTGCTCCCCTCACCAGCAGGGGGA
Organism: Stomatorhinus ivindoensis; assembly: GCA_019775895.2. Lineage (NCBI taxonomy): Eukaryota > Metazoa > Chordata > Actinopteri > Osteoglossiformes > Mormyridae > Stomatorhinus > Stomatorhinus ivindoensis. The sequence goes on from JABFEB020000044.1 coordinate 14,656,229, forward strand.
GCCAGCAGTACCGCGCCCTCTCCGTCCCAGAGCTCACCCAGCAGATGTTCGACGCCAAGAACATGATGGCGGCCTGCGACCCGCGTCACGGACGCTACCTGACGGTGGCCGCCGTCTTCCGCGGCCGCATGTCCATGAAGGAGGTGGACGAGCAGATGCTGAACGTGCAGAACAAGAACAGCAGCTACTTCGTGGAGTGGATCCCCAACAACGTGAAGACGGCCGTCTGCGACATCCCTCCCCGCGGCCTCAAGATGGCCGCCACCTTCATCGGCAACAGCACGGCCATCCAGGAGCTCTTCAAGCGCATATCCGAGCAGTTCACCGCCATGTTCCGCCGCAAGGCCTTCCTGCACTGGTACACCGGCGAGGGCATGGATGAGATGGAGTTCACTGAGGCCGAGAGCAACATGAACGACCTGGTGTCCGAGTACCAGCAGTACCAGGACGCCACGGCCGAGGAGGGCGAGTTCGAAGAGGAAGGTGAAGAGGAAGTCGCCTAAACTCCATTTCTGGAAAAGAATCCCCCATCTGTTCAGCAATTACATCCCAACCTAAGAGTAAAAGCATATGTGTTATTCCTTTAAGGGAGACAAAAATGCTGTCTGTCTGTGTTTACTGCATGAATTCAGTCACCCTTCAATGTCAACCGTACATTTCCCTGCACTTCAACAGATAACACCTAAGCAGTGAAACCATTCAGCTATAAAAATGGTAGGAACACACAGTGAAATGTCACCTGTAATTTATTAAAGATGTATTGAATTTCTGAGTCTTGTGTTACTCGTAGCAATCTGCATTTATCGTTTTAGCATTGACGGTCAGCCTCTTTGTTCCATAAATATTCGCTAGATGGCAGTGTGATACCAGAATCCGGCCACAAAAATGTCGAGAAGAAATCTCCTTAGCTATGTTAAACCTCTTAATGGCATGTTTTATAACGCCATCCGGTAGGGGTCCGGGATTACATGATTTATGGCTATGCGCAATTGCGCTGCGAAAAATAGACCTTCATGAAGTCTAAGTTGCGCGATAATGTGCGTAGTTGTGTACCGTTCCTGCAAGAAATGTAAATCTAAAAATCTTGCTTTCTGTGTTTAGTAAATTTAAAGTGGGAAACACACGTTCTCCCTCCAGTGTCAGCCAATTAAAAAAAAATCTGATCTCAGCCATAGGTCGTCCCAGCTGTCATAAAGCACAAATTGGAAGAAAAAAAAATCACAATGATTGTGCGTTTCTATGCCTAAACCTCACCGTCAATGATAATGGTGTTTAAGATATCGATCAGTTAGAAATTAAGAAGTATTGTCTGTAATATGAGGACTGCAGCTATACACTCCTGACCTAGAACAAGAAGTCGTTGTGCCAGAGCAGGCCCCAGCAAAGATCCCGGTCATTCTGCACAAAGCCAAATACAGCTCATCACTCAGCGGTCGGACTTAATGCCGCAAAGGGGGAAAGCCTACGGATTTCTGAGTTAGTTCTTTTTAATTTCGAGTCTACCCCCCCTCGTCTGACAGAGGGAAGTAGTTTGTCAACGGGAAAGATTCATTTCTACGCTGTGAAATTGTGCGGAGCTGGTTTGGTATCGTTTTATGGAGATAAGGTGTCGAGCTACAATGATGCCCAGTGTTATTGCTACGAGTAAGAGGGGGGGGGGGGGTGTCATACAAGCCCTGTTACAGCGATCTAAAGACGCACAATAAACAAAAGAACTTCTTTTTCCTTTGGCGATATCCAGTGCTTGAAGTGGGCCAGGATTCACCGCTATGCGCAGTACCGATACCGCATTGTACTGAGTACTGAGAACGGTTCTTGGGCACAGACCTCCTGGCACCTCACGCGATCTGCCAGTGCTGAATAACAAAGGCACCTGCTTTCAGCATTTCAAGCATTGCTTCCCTTACTAACGCGTGTAATGGAAACATGCTACTTTCGTTAATTTCCTGTTTCACTAACTTTATTTTTTTAAATAATGAAATTCGCAGATTTTAGTATTTATGAAAGTCCATCGAAAACATAAAATGGATAGACTGAAGCCGAAAAAAAGAATTTCCCATCAGCTGTTATCCTAAATCCCACATAGTTTTAAAAAGCGACACAAAAAGTAATTTTGTGTCGCAAAATACATCCGCGCCAGAAGAAGGACTCGCCAGATCCCCGGTTTATTTCGCCAAAGAAAAACAGCGTCGCTAGTTTTCTAGTAATGTCTTAGAGGCTACTTCATGCTTATTTCTCCTAAACCTACCGCTGTTATCTGCCGCTAACTAATGATGATACAGAATAACTTCAGCACAGTTCATTGGTCGTTCCCTTTCCGTCTAGATCTAAAAAAAAAATATGAGAGATGACAAATGGGACCATCACTTGCAGCATTTATTTAAGGTTTTGTTATGCATCCTGCACCTTTTTCCCCACCCCAGGTAAGGCAAAACCAGGCCGTCCTTCCCAGAACAGGTTGAAACACTTACCACCCAGTCACGATCAATTCCGTCCGGCATTTAAAGGGTGGGGACCGGGCTAATCGCGAGGCTTCGGTGACGTTTATAAGAAGTTCATCGGCACGTGCACAATGAACTTACAGTGATACAAAAAAAATGATTCCAGTATAACAATAGATCATTATTTGAGAAAAAAAAAAAATCAAAATATGTTGTAACATTATTGTCGAAGTAATTGTAAACTGGCTTATTCAGTTTCATTTTGACTTCATTTGTTTCCAAACCTGTCCCATCTGTTTTTCTTTTACTGCCAGAACTTGTGACATTCCACCAAACTAAAACCTTCACACCGTGACCTAAGGAACTAATCGTGCCACATCAGGGGACATTTCACAAATATATAAATAGCTCCCTGTACAAATAAACTCACCAGTACAGATACTGTCAGATTCAGCAGTTTGAGCTTGGAGATCGACAGCGTCTAACTTGTTGGGGCAAGTCCTGAACAGCTTGTCATCTAGTGGTGTAAATGTTCAGTGGCACGTCACCTTCCAGTGTAAAACATTACCTACCCGATCGTCCACGGCAGCCAGTGTGCAGTCTTGGACAACCAAGTTAAGTGGCCTACTCTGGGACTACAGCAACTGGTATCCACGTAAACCAAAAGGATTCGGAATGGGAGACAAAACTTGCATAGCCTAACATATATTTCTTAATTAACCATGAATACAAACAGTAGTGTATTTATCTGAATATAAGATATACTACTGAAGCTGTGTGCCGAAGGCGGCCCAAAGCCAATCTGATGAATGCAGCCAACAGAACTGAACAAAACCATCTGACACAACGGCACTCAGTACCCCGACCCCAAGAACTGGTTCCCTGTGTTGATCTGTCTGCTGTCCAGCATGAATTTTCCTACCTCCAGGTTCTCCTGCCTCATCTGGGCTCAGCTGTTGGAGTCCTGGTCAATAGGGCGGCGACATAGAGCTCTCAGTTATTTCCTGGAACCGTGTGTCCAGGTTTCATAAGGCAGCAGGATTTTGGGTATAAGGTTGCTGGGGTGGGGGGGAGGGAGTTCATTATAACCGCTGGCACCTCTAGACCTCCCAGCATGGCGACAGCACATTGTCTGATTTGGGTATCCAATCATCACGCAGTACGTGGGGGGCGGGGCTCAAATGAGCCGCTCCTCCTTGGGCAGCTTGAGTGCGTCGGGCGCCTGGACACTCCTGGTCCCCGTCTGCTCTTCGGCGCTGGGATGGTACGTTCCCTCCGTCTGCCGCTTCTTGCGGATTATGCAGAAGAAGACCACCAGCACTATGACGACGATGGCCAGCACGCCCAGAATCACGCTGGGCGCGACGATGGCTGCGATGTTGGGTACCTGAAACCAGAACATGGTCGTCGCTGTGTAACCCAACATAACCACCTGTGACTATGACTCCCAAAAGCTGTCTTGAACGTCAGAGGTGGCAATTTCAGGTCCAGAAAGTAAAATTCCAGACCACGATTTGCTTTCAACTAACCAGCTGAGCATAAAGAGTCACAGTCACAGAGTACTCAACTGATTGGTTGAAACAAAATCCTTTCATGTCTTGGTCTGGATTTGTACTTTCTGGACCTGAAATTTCCACCCCTGTTGAAGGTCATTGGTCAGTAGGGGCACCGGAGGAACATGGATACCCTAGATCACAGCTATTCAACTCAGGCCCTCGATTCCAAATCCAGGCCTTGTTTTCCAGTTCTCCCAGAGGGTTAGTTTAATCATTACTGATTGGTCAGTGGCTTCACACCTAGCTCAAAGGTGAAGGAAGGCTGGAAAATCAGCAGTGCTCAGCCCTTGAGGACCATGAGTTGAATAGCCCTGCCCTAGATACTCGGGGGCCCAGTCGGGAAAATCTACTGAGGGCCCAAGGTGATATTTCACCAGGGAGTCCAGAATTTCTAGCTACACCCCTAGTGATCAGACATGTGACAATCACTCGACATATTTAAGTGCCATAGCTGGTGTGTCTTATCCTTACCGAACTGGACTTGCTGGTGGTTTCCATTGTCATGGTGGAGTTGCCTGTGGAGGACATCAAGGGGCACCATCAGCACTCGGTTAGGCCTGCGGTTCATCTCTGACCTCGTGCCAAGCGGCCACGCGGATCGGATCCTTCCTTAGCGGTGACCGCCCTCCTTCTTCGGTCACACGGACTCAGCACGGGGCCTCTAAAAATGATTCTGTGAGGGAGCTAGCATGACGCTATTTGCAGCATGCTCTAGCATGCCCAGGAGGACGGCACAAAGGTGCAGGAATGGATTTCCTTCATCTGAGGTCAGTGATACTCAACCGTAAGTGCAAATAAATAATAATAATAATAATAATAATAATAATAATAACATAAGACAACCGTGAACAATGTTCCATTTTATTTCAGGAAGACTTTCATTGCAAACAATAAATGATCACCACTGTATAACTACACTAATGCAGTAAAATGAATAACTCTTTTGGAGGTTACACAAGCGGGTTAATAATATCGTAAAACCTTGCAAATTAAGATCACACTGGACCACCTAATCTTACTGCTGCTTTGATCTATGCCTGCTACACACGACAGCATGGTGAACATGCATCTAGGACTGAAAGACGCCACTGCCATCCTTTCGCTCGGCCCAGTCGGCCTGGGACCCAAAGACAGTACAGTCCAACCACGCTCGAAGTTTGCCAGCACTCAAACAATGCATTTGTGGCCCCCTATTGGCCACAAACAGTTACTGCGGCAGAAAAGCCCCGAAGTGACTATTTCAGTGGAGCTCAATGAACAGCACACCAACACCCCATCTGATGCTATCACATCCTTTTCATACCACCACCTCCCCAGCCAAGTTCAACCATCACATTCGTGCTGAGGCCCGATGACTACCTGCATTTTTTCCCTGTGTCTCAAACCGTCCTTGATTGTTCCAAACATGAAAGAGCACAGTTAATCATTCCCCTGAACAAACAGTCACTTAAACAGGAGGGGGAAAAAGTACACCGCGATAAAGAAAGCTGAGTAAAGCAAGCAGTTTTTAGGAAGGACATACTTTGCACAAAAGCAACTCATGACATCTCTGGATTAGCATTACTGTACAAATTCTTTCCGACTGTCTAGAATGTAACTGCATGAGTTATAGTGGTTTTAGTTTATAAGACATACAGCTTGACAAGTGGTTTTTTTCCTTTTTGAAGACATTCCTGGGATGGGAGCAGACGGCATGGATGCAAGGTGTGCAAGGTGGGCGGCCGGCCCAGCTTACCCCGGATCACCGTACTCCACAGAACCAGCAGCTGGGCCAGCACCAGCAAGGCAGTCACCATATTCTTCTCGGATTGTAGCCTCATAGGTAACCAGGTGGGACTCGGGTCATCTCAGGTCAGATGCCTTTATGTCATGGATGGTCTGCTGGGAGCAGCTGGCTGAGTTATTCAGCATATGCACGAAATACAGCGCGAGATGCTAGGATGGTTGGCATTTGCTAAAACACCCAAAAAGTAAATGATTAAATATATTCCTGTAATCACACAGCCAAGAGCACAATTATAATATTTATTGGGGGTTACATATTCAGATCAACTCATAATGCCCCCCCCCCAAATAAAAACTATGATTACAGCCATGGTCCCCTGCCCCCATGTTAAGTCCATAGCTATGGTCTTGCAAACTACACATTTCCTGAAAATAAGTCAGAATTCGACATAAATGGCAGGATCTGAAATGCATTAACTACAAAATAAGTAAAAAATATTCTCTACAAAACCAGTTTTTATATATATATATATATATATATATACACACACACACACACACACAGCCGCATTTGTGCAGCCGCACAAATGTATATCAGA
>JABFEB020000044.1:14680480-14690538 GCA_019775895.2 Stomatorhinus ivindoensis
GGGGGGGGGGGGGGGGGGGGGGGGGGGGGGACATGACATAGACCATGCAAACCCCACATACAGACCAAAGGTGGGATTCAAAGCCCCCAACCCTGTGTGAGGAAACGCCTCTATTCATTGTACATATCAGTTGACACCATGTTTCAATTTCTTGTTACAAATAGGATTTTTATGAGCAAACATAAAAAAATTTTTGTATGCCAGAACAGGTCAAAAACTAAAGAAGCGGTTAACAATTTATACAGGAAAAAATTTTTGAGCATTACCAGACAAAAAATAACCCACGAAATCATGCCAAATAACACTAACATATAGTAAACGCAGGAACGATATAAATGCACAGCTGATAAAACGTCACTGATTTATACTTTATCATTATCGAGTAATGTGTACTGTACATAAGTATGTGCTACACTTTAATACCACTGGCAGCACTGTAGGTTTGTTTACATCAGCATCACCACAAACGTGAGTAATGTCGCGAAACGAGGTTGCAAAGGCTACAGCACCGCTCGGCCCTAGCAGATTTTCAGCTCCACCACGATCTTGTGGGACCAGCCTCGTATATGCGGTCCATCGTTGACTGAAGCAGCATGCCATGCATGACTGTCTGTCCATAATTGGTTCGTGATAAACAGACGCTAAACTATTTTTGCTTTTGTCCTTTTTTCGGTAAAGCGAAAATCCTCTTCGTATTTGTTTTGGTTGGCGAAAAATATGCTAATGTAGATCTTTTGCAAAAGTGGAGTGGCGTAAAGCAAATGTTTGTAAAGCAGGGGATATCTGTGTTGTTGTTTTGTTAATAATCAACATCAATGTTTTTGGTTTTTTTTGTTTTACTTATGCAAACTGTGTTTTTGTTTAATTTATCGTAATGTGAGATGATGGGTAATGAGAGAGGGTTTGTCTGTACCTAATGACTCTCCAATCTGCAGGACAACAGTAACCTGTATATGGTGATGGAGTACGTACCGGGGGGTGAGATGTTCTCTCACTTGAGAAGGATCGGCAGGTTTAGGTGAGCTAGCCGACAACCCCCCCCCCCCCTCCACCTCGCACAGCAGCCTATAACATCAACCTGGATCTTTTGGCAAAGCCATCCTTTCTCTCTCTCTCCCCCCTTTACACAGCGAGCCACACGCCCGATTCTACGCCGCCCAGATCGTGCTCACGTTCGAGTATTTGCACTCACTGGACCTCATCTACAGAGACCTGAAGCCGGAGAACCTGCTCATCGATCAGCAGGGCTACATACAGGTGAGTCTGCATTTAGCCGCCAGCTCTGAGCCCTTTACCGACATTTCGGAACCACTGTCGTCTGAGGCAAAGTTCTCTCGCGTCTGTTTCCAAGGTAACAGATTTTGGATTTGCCAAGAGAGTAAAAGGCAGGACCTGGACACTCTGCGGCACTCCGGAGTACCTGGCTCCTGAAATTATCCTCAGCAAGGTGCGCTCATCAGTTCCTGCGCCTCATTTCCACAGTTTTTTCCAAAATTAAGTTGGCAGAGCAACGCAGGGGTGAATTGTTGGCACCTGTGCCATGAGTCTTGGTGTCCTACTGAGTGTCACTCCTAATTCCTCAGGGGTATAACAAAGCGGTGGACTGGTGGGCTCTGGGAGTGCTGATCTACGAGATGGCTGCTGGATATCCTCCATTCTTCGCTGACCAGCCCATCCAGATCTACGAGAAGATAGTCTCAGGGAAGGTAGGACTCCTTCCCATATATTATTTTTTTGGACGAATTCCAGATCGGGATTCTACATTAAGCAGCACTGTGGCCTCGTACCTCCAGGGTTTTGGTGTGATTGTGGGCCCAGCACGCAGGGCGTGGAGTCTGCCCAAAGTATGCGACCTTGTGTGTACATGGCCTGCAATGGGCTGGCATCCAGCCCAGGGTGTACCAGAACCTTGTGCCCTGTGCCGCCTGCAGTAGGCTCCAGACTCCTGCGGGTGACCCTGTGCTACATAAGAGGCTATAACAAAAAAACGGATGGATGGTATTCCCAGCATTACCAAAACGTCCGTCAGCTTTGATTTGCCTTCCCAACGGATGACCACTTCCATGTAAACAGTTCATGGAAACTTCCTTACAGCTTTACAAACTCTATGTCCTGTCCTTCAGTTTCATTCTCGTGTGTTTTTCCCAAACTATACCGTGAATGCTTTGGTCATTCTTCATAGCCAAAATAATTATCTTCTCGCCATACTTGACTTTCATTATCACTTTCAGTTTCTTCCCTTCTCAAACGCCAAGGTTTTTCCGACCTCCTTCACTGACCACACCCTCTAATGTACTCCTCCTCAGGTTCGCTTCCCCTCGCACTTCAGCTCCGACCTGAAGGACCTCTTGAGAAATCTACTCCAGGTAGACCTCACCAAGCGCTTCGGGAACCTCAAGAATGGCGTCAACGACATCAAGGGCCATAAGTGGTTCGCAACAACGGACTGGATCGCCATCTATCAGAGGAAGGTGAGCAGGCCAGACTGCTTCCATGTGTTGGTCCTGTTAGCGATTGTGTGGATTAGCAGGTGTTGATGCTGCGCAAATGTCTTGACGGTCCAGAAATCGTGCAAATCATGGGATTCAGTTGGCTGTTTGTTAAAATGAACCAAGCAATGGTAACACATACATACCCATACGCCTTGCACTTAATGTTATTGGTGAAATACAGGAAAACTAGTTACATTTCAGCAGGGGAAAGGACTGGGGAAAGGACAGTATCCCATGGGACTAGACCTTAATGCATTTAATGAAGATTGCTTTAATACTAACTGGATCATCAAAGAATGGACAAAGTTGGGTAACATTCAGCCAGTCGGTTTGTTGACCTGAATCAGGTACTGGTTAGACTGGGTACAGAAGACGTCAGCATTGGGATTCTGAATTAACACGAATCATTTTTTTAGGTGGAGGCACCGTTTATACCCAAATGCAAAGGCCCAGGTGACACCAGCAACTTCGATGACTATGAAGAAGAGGAGATCCGAGTGTCCTTCACGGAGAAGTGTGCAAAGGAGTTTGCAGAGTTCTAGACCCAACTAAGAGTAACCCAAGGAGAAAGGGGATGGATATATAAATATATATATAAAAATATATATATATATATGGGAGACAGTTTTTTTTGGGGGGGGGTGGGGTAAGTTGATGCACTAGGCTGCCAATCTCCATCCACCAACGGCCCAAACTCCTGTGTGGAGAGCTGCTGATAATTGGAAGAGATTGAAGACCAGACATCCAGCAGTGTTGTATTTTCCGTTTCTCACCTTTTTTTTTTATATAACATTCTTTCTTCACAGTGGTCAGTGAGTAGGAAGAAGGGTTTGAAGAATAGGACTAAGGTCTAACTTAACCTGATTCCTTTTTTATGTCATTGCTGGGAACATGGCTGCAGATTTTAAATCAGGACATGATTCATTTTCTGGTATTGTCGATGTCTCCCTTAGACACTTCCTCTGGTGGAGCTATGCCAAACAAGGGTTGATCAATCTCTGTTTCTGAAAGTCTTTGCCTGCCCCCCCCCCTCCCCCTGGCGTCCCTCGTTTCTTGCCGAGTGACCACGTGTGATTGGTCGAAAGAAGGCTTAAGGATCCCACGGTCCTAATGCCAAGGATCTGCCAGGCCACTTTTAGGAGAGTATGCGGGGCGCCGTGAATGACTCGCCCGTGGGTCCAGAACCGGTTCCTGCGTCTTCCGTCCGCGTAGCTTATACTCGGTGGACATACGGCTCCATATTAATCGATCGAGTCAATGTTATGTTTAATGCTTAAATCCCCGACATACTGCGGGTTTCCTCACATCCTCTATTAAACTTTGTAATTGACCGGAGGTTACCTGACCAAGAATTAACTTGACTAGATGTTCTTCCTATAGCCGATCTGTGCGTGCCGGTCTGTCTGCATAACATCATACTGTGTCAGACGTTCTGCATGGCCTCTCGGCAGAGGAAGGTATGATTTAGAAAATGAAATGATCCGCTGGTAGAAGCCACTGTATAGTCGACAATTTATAGGTGTGGCGCGCTGAAAGCACGTGACGCCCCCCTCCCCCCGCCTGCGTGCGTCATTCCATCCACCTGGAGACGGCTTCTGCACTTAAACTGCTCGACGACGTTGTTAAAACATGTTCACCGAACTATAAAGTATTTGGAGGCCGATAAGCAGACTAAGTCCTTTTGTGGATTTAGTATAACCTAATCATGCTTAATATTTTTAGGTTGAATACGGAATGTTTAGTGAAATGCTCCCTTCTTCGTTTTAATTGCTTTAAATGTATGGTTTTGCAAATGATATAAGTTAGTCGTGGTTCTATGGTGAGACTGTCGTATGGGTGAAACTGCAGAGGCTCGTGCACCATGTGGTTAAGTTTAGGGATGGGGCAGGATAACCGACGCTCGCTCTCGCGTAGCCAAAACCGTTATCGCGTGTGCGCAGTGTCTCGAGCTCTGGGTTCGTACTCGGTTCCTGCCGAGATGGCATTTTTCTTTTTCTTTTTTGCAGCAAAGATTAAGGGTCGTCCGATATTACCTGCAGCCTAACGCTATGAACACTAGCAGGTTGTCATGTATTAATTCCACTACGCTTTTTTGAAGATTTTTTCCGTAGCTTTTTTGTTTTGTTTTTGTAAAAATGTCTCTGCGGTAAAAAAAAAAAATTGCGATGTTTTACCGCGCGGGGCTTCCCCCTCCCTTCTCCGTTTTGCTTGTGATGCTCAAGATAGCAGAATTTGCTGCTGATCTTTTTAGTGATCAGGTTTAAGTGGTGGAGGGAGAATTCCGTGCCAGGAAATCCCCATTCCTTATAGACACGCTAATGAATGACATCGGAAATCCAGTTCATTTTTATTTATGATTTCTGTCATGTACGTCCATCTAGCCACACCCCCTTCACTACCACCTCCTTCGTGGGTCTGGTTTGCCTCCGATTCCTAACACTTCTTACAAATTTTACTTTTTAAAATAAGTTATTATACCGTTCATATTTTCTAAATGTATTTTCAGTAACATGAACCTGTTCTCCCAATGGTGGAGCCTGTCATACCTTTCTGGATACTATATTGTATACTGTAACTCTGCCTTTGACAGTCTTAAATATTTTCCTTCTTCCGTACAACTTGGCGGAGACCCGTAGGACAGAAGTACGTCAGAGAAAAAAAGTAATATTTTACATCATGTATCATTCCAATAAAGTTTTACTTGTTAAAATTAACTGCCTGTGAATTTGTCATTTTTATTCATCGCATCTGTGCTGCAGTCGTCACGCCTTGTGTTTGTGTTAATTGCACGAGAATAGATTGTTCCTCCTTTTTCCCCACGATTTGGACCCCACATTTCTTCCGAACTAGCAATCATTACTCCTGAACGCGAAGGTGCGCATAACAACACCGGGATGCCACCTTAAATAATCCCCGCCCATGGATTGGGAATAACGGAGCACGCGATCTCCAGCAGTCCACCTTAAGCGCAAAAAGTGGGTAACGCAGGCGTACAGTGAGGCTTCCGCTTCATTCTCAGCCGGGCTCGGACCGTAGGTGAGAGTATAGCGGATTCACTTCGGAGTCGACAGGTTTGAGGCGCTCGCCCAAATCGGACCGAAACCGTACCGATCATGTCCGAGCCGAAGTACCGCGACTGGATTTTGGAGACGATCGACTCTCTGCGTTCAAGAAAAGCAAGACCGGACCTCGAAAGGATATGTCGAATGGTTCGAAGGCGACACGGTTCGGAGCCGGATCGAACCCGTTCGGAACTGGAGAAACTGATCCAAGAGCAGACAGTGTTGAAAGTTAGCTATAAGGGCTCTATTTCCTACCGGAACGCGGCCAAGGTGCAGCGAAAAAGCCGAAAGAGGGCTGAAGTGGCGACCGGCGGCACTGTGAAGGTACAGACCAAACACGCCGATTGGAACAACGGCGACAGCGCGCAGATCGCCGCGGCGCAGCCGAGGACCGGCGACACGAAGCCGGCAGAAGCCAGTCAGCGTTGCGACCCCAAAGCGAGCAAAACGCCCCTTACCCCCGAAAGGGACCAAGCCATCCTCACCCCATCTAGCGAAAACCATTGTATAGGCTGTGGCGCAGAGGTGTGCAGGAATAAAGCTTGCTGCTCAGCCGGAGGCAGCGGCCAGCGAGAGAGCGCTCCAAAAGACAAACTGCCGCAGACAAAACTAAGCGCAAGCACGCTAGATGATGAAACTATCAAGAACAATGGAAGTGATTCTTCTGGTAAAAAGGAGGACGATCGCGGAAAGGAAAGTGCTTCGTCTGAGCGCGGATACTACGGCTCAAACAATATCAAAACCTGCGGGAGCGCTGATGCCCACAGTAAACTCAGGCACAAACAGAAACCGCCGAATAAACCAAAGCTCAGGGTCAGGACGAAGAGAAACAGAACTGATTCAAATAGCCTGGATCTCGGCGACAGGCTGGTGGCGTCTGTTCGGAGCTTAGCGGAGAGAAAACGGGGCTCCGTCGCATCCACGGGACCCTCGCCACTGGGCTTGAAGGAGATACTGGGATTCCTAAGCTCTCAAGGACGCATGTCGCAGGAAAAGCTCACCCGCAGTAAAGTCAAGGTGGTTCTGGAGAGGGAGGTAGCCAGGGGTCGGCTTCGCAGAACCAGGTTCGGGAATATCACACTCCCGATCCGGCGAGTGGGGGCGAAAGCGTCTGCGCGACACCCAAAGAGCGCCCTGGTCGAACGGCACATCACAGAACGGGTAACTTGCTTAATATGTCCAGCACGTCTCGCAGTTCGGGCGGTGTTATTTTGTACTTTGCTAGGGACACCAATATTTAAGAACTTTTAGCACCGAAATAGCAACTTTAGAAGTGCATCTATTGCTAAAGTGTCTCATTGGCATCTGATTGAAATTACTGGAAAATGATGTTTTATATAGTGTGCATATGTGTTAGTCGCAGGCCGCAGTGTAACTTGCGGTGTGCGCAGTTGCTCCGCTTTTCTTGGCTTTCCCCCCCTCACTGTTCCCCCCTTTCCTCCCCCCCAAGTGTGAAAAGCGCGACGAGTAGTAAAAGCAGGCACACAAAACGACGGTGGGGCCACGGAGGGAGCGCTGCACCCTGGCATACGCGTCCTGCACGACGAGCGCTATTGCGGCGCTGATGCCGCTCCGTCTCGCGCTGGCTAGATGCGCTCCGCAGGGAGGAGGGGAAAAAAAGAGCGTGTGCGGCGCGCGCGCGAGCGGAGTCGCTCGGGCGCTCCGCTGCAGCGCGAGGCTGCTGGCCGCGAGGCGAGCAGCCGCACCGCCCGAGACTCGCCGTCGTGTCGCGCGCGGTCAGTGGGCAACGCCGCACCGGTTTGCCGTTCCGTGTCCCTCCCCGCACGGCTATTTTTCTTACCCCCCACGCTCAAAAAAAAACAAACGGCGTACCTGTTTCTCAGCCGAGTTAGCGCGTCTGCCCGAAAGTGAGAGCGACGGGGAATTCTCAATTCACCACGGTTTCTCTAACTATCAAATTGCAAACGGGTAAAGTTTACATAATTAATATATGTTGCGGCTATCCTAGAACATGCAGTGCCCTTTTACATATAAACAAATAGTTTGAAGGGTGAATATAGGCTGCTGTCGAATATCTTAATGAAGCGAACATCCCGAAGACGTCATAGGGTCTGAACCGGCTGGGTGTCGGGACGCGTCTCCGGTGCGGCTCGAGCGGTGCCGCCCTGTAGTGAACCAGGTGGACGGCCAGCATATTGCGTGTCTTAAAAGAGTGCAGTCTGGCCGCGTCGGGGCTGCGAAGGAAGGAGCGGCGCAGTTGCGGGATTTGGATCCGTGCTGATTAGTTACTAATGTGAAACTCGCCGCCGCACGCATTCGCAGTCTGTCCATTTTTTTTTTTCGCGGAGGTTTTTGGGCCGTCGCGGAAATTCGCGTCGATGGACGCTGGTTATTTAAAGCACCGACGAAGACGTCCGTCGGTGGGGTGGTTAGTTGCTGGTGTAGGTGCGATTTACTTCCCGCAACCATTGCACAACTCATCTTATGCGCTGTTATTAATCCAGCATATGGCGCTGTAATCTCTCCCATGTCCTGTGCCGGATATTATTGTGTGCGCTGTTAGTATGGAAGACCTGAAAAATTTCCCCCTAAAAACACACTGCAAATAATTAATGATCTCCCTATGCATGCATCTCCGCGGATGTACAGCTGTTACTGCATACCAGTCTCACACATTTACCTGTGTCCCGCCAGGTAATTTACTATTTTTAAGCAAATATGCATTGATTAACACTTTGTCTCCGATTTTATTTCATAGGTTACTGTGCCTTAAACTGCAGATGGTGCACCCAGAACTCTGCATTTTTGGAACAGTCCCATTTCCAGTTTAGCCTGTACAAATCAGTTAGTCTCCTAGCCTGAAAAAACTTGGTCTGCAAAGTTACGTTTTCCACTTGAATGGAATAACACCATTCAAGGACTGGACTAAAACCATTCTTTATGTTCCGCTGGTAGGTTTACTTCTTATTGTGGTTTTCGTAGCTTTAGCATTTCTGTGTAATAAGAACATGTGATGAGCTGAAGGAGAAAAGAATTATGGGTAGAAAAAAGAAACTTGGGGAAACTGGCCCCTTTTGTATGCGTCGCGTGATTCTTTGATTTTCCCATTCAAGGAGGGGGAGAAAGAGCTGGTGGCCATGGAGACCGATGTCTGTGAGGAAGAGGAGGAAGAAGATAAGGAGGCCGAGCCTACAAGGGGCAGCACTGTGCTTCCAGGGGAACAGGATATGAGGCTCACTGAGCCTGGGGAGAATGACAGGCACTCGGTGACCATGGCTGTCCCCCCACCCGCACACTGCGTGTCCCCTGACCCCCCCATCCCAGAGTCAGTGACGGATGAAACGGCAGACGTCTCTCATCAGAGCGTCCTGTTGAATGGATCCTGCTTGCCCGGTGGCGTCACAAGTCCCGAGGGGATGCCTGCTCCGCCCCCTACTGGCCACACTGTGAAGCAGGAAGAGTGTGAGCCTGAGAGGTGTCCCTCGGTGTCCCTCCCGGAAACACGCCCTGAACCAAAGCAGGAAGCAGGTACATAAATCAGGGAACCTGCACTCTGCGTGAACGTGCAGCTGCTGCTTGGAGCCGTCAGTTGATGTGAGGTTACCTTGGAAGGGTTACCGAACAGAGACAACGAGGATGAATGGCATGGAACACACAGCCGTTCTGAGGCATATTTGTATAGAGAACCACTATATAGAGAACAGTTTTTAAGAAGAGATTCCCTTACTAAGGTTTGCTTTCCCAGAGTGTTAATTTTATGTTTTTCCATAAATAAAATAATACATATCATTATTTATTATTATCTCTTTCTATTGCGTCTAGCCTCTTAAATTCTTTCTCCAGTTTCCGTGTTGCTTTTCTGCCTGCTTCAGCTTGTCGCCATTTTACCTTAACTTATTTTCACTTAGTGGTGCATTAGATGAGACATTTGTACATTACCAATAAAAAGTATATATATAATTTTTATCATTGTTATTATTAATAATAATTTTACTGTTTAGAATTTAAATTGGTTTTTAAAAATAATTTTATTTATTAACTGCCACTTTTGTCTTCCGCAGTGGATCCGGATTATTCAGAGCTGCAGCCCCAAGTCACGTGTCCCTCTATCAAGAGGGAGGCGGAGGAGGAGCAGCCGATATCACAGGAGTGTGCCGTAACACCCGATCAGCTGATCTCTGATGCTGCAGCCGTACAGGTAACCCCGCCTGAACGGAAACCTTAGCTGGCCACCTGGAACCCGCCCCGAGAGTCGAGTCTGAGCCCAGCGCTTGGGCATTGGAGTGGTACAAGTTCCACGCACCCGATTTTACGTCCAAGTTGGACACAGGACCTGCACCCTTCGTGCGGATTAACACCCTCTACCTCCCCGCCACAGTCCAGGGAGTCTCTGTGCCCTAAGATGAACGTAGACCTGACATTTCAGCTTTCCCTTAGAAAATGCAACTTTGATAGGAATGAACTACAATGCCGGGGGGGGGGGGGGGGGGGGGGGGGGGGGGGGGGGGGGGGGGGGGGGGGGGGGGGGGGGGGGGGGGGGGGG
>JABFEB020000044.1:14696565-14712550 GCA_019775895.2 Stomatorhinus ivindoensis
TGCTATTTTTCTTCAAAACCTTTTTTATGTGTTGTGTCAGTTCCCCCCCCCCCCCCCCAATGCATTGTTGATTACTCATTTGTGGGAGGAGATTCCTTTATTCTCAAACAAAGATGACAAGCCGTCTTGCTGGTTACAGTTGTACAGAATGCCGCTGTTTAATCCACAGAAGTGCTATTTTAATAGCAAGCTATCTGCCTGCATTTTTCAAATTTACCGACGGTAACATATATGCGGAAAACATGGCTAATTCACATGGTACCCGAATGCTGGAAATACCGAAACTGGTTTAATAAATTCCAGTACGGTCATTTAGAATATGTGTGGTAAACATTAAAAATATCATGTAAATTATATTCTGTTGTTAAAAACCCACTTATGTTGGGACCACAAGTGCCTGGGTGGGGCTATGACCTGTTTTTAAAATGGGTTTTAAAATTATATGTACTGCTGAGAAGATGGAGGAGGGAATTCAGGGGCCGGCGATACAGCAAGGCTCCGGGGTCTGTCTCTAGAGGAGGAATGGCAGTATCGGCGAGCGGATGCTGGGGTAATCGCGGAACTCCTTCAGGTAGCTGCGGTGCTTCCCCCTGGCCCACACGGTCATCTGGATGAAGCCGACGGCGGTGAAGAAGGCCACGGGCAGGCACTGGGTCATCACGGTGAAGCCCAGCCAGGCGCCAACCTGCAGGGTAGAGTGCGGGCCGTTTATCAGCCTCAAGGCCAGTCGCCTCTGCAGAGCTGTGCTATTTTAGCCCTTTAAACCAGGGCACTACTATCACTTGGTCACCAGGGGGAGTGCAGAATTTCAGAGTCAGTTCTAAAGTAACTGAGGCGAAAGTCTGGCATCTTATTACCATAAGCTGCTGGATTAATGTTAACTCAAAGGTCGTCCATTTTTGACAGTCTGTCCATAATTTTGAGGTGAAGCCGCCATTTATTTGTTTAAATACAGCTGACCTGTTAAGGATCCCTGTGTATGGAGATGAGGGGCAGAGACATAGCAAGGGGGGGCTCAGTAGATTGTGGGCCCCCTCCTGTCCTGGGTGACCTTTGACCCCGCTTACCTCATAAGTATAGTTGGGGCAGGAAACCAGCAGAAAGATCCACGTAAAGGGGTTCCTTGTTGGATAAGGGATCTTCCTGGTCTTAGAGCCTGAAAAGGAAGTGAGCAGGACTAATGCTATGTCCGCAGAATCTTCAAATGAGGACAGGTATGTATGTATGTGTGTGTTGTACTTGAGACTGAACAACAGGGATGGGAACAAGTCATTCCTTGGCGAGAGTGAGCCAAGTCTCAACTAAAAACATTGCAGCCATATCTTGAGTTATTTGCCCTCAAGTCTAAGTCAAGTCTAAGTCTTTCCATAATTTTTGCTGTCAAGTCACAAGTCATCAAATTTGCCACTTTAGTCCGAGTTGAATCGCAAATCAGTGCCTCAAGTTCCTGCCTCTGGTGAACAGATACAGTTGGGGCAAGGAGAGTATGGGGGCATGAATGCTGTGAGATAGCTGAGTGCTGTGAGGCAGGGGCTCACCGGGGGGTCGGAGGTTACGCAGGGCCACGTGGATGGAGAAGTTGCCGATCTGACAGAGCTGCAGGGGCAAGCACAGGTCAAGGTGTGTAGCAGTGAGGTGAGGAGAAGTCCAGCGTGGTTTCTACATGTGTTTACCACACAACACAAGCGAGAAAGAGACGGAGACACACCAGGAAAATCACCAGCGCCGTTTTCACCTGCTGCTCACCGTAGACTGAAAAGACAAGTATTCCATTAGTGAACAGCAGGCATTTACACCGATATTCACACCAAAACACACCGTTGGTGCCCAGCCCACAACCAGACAGAACTTGATGTCAGCAATACCAACAGTATTTGCTTCTCTGCAGATCTGGAAAGAGGCTGGACTTACTGGGAGGAGTGTAGAGGGGGTGGTTGATGTAATAGGCCATCCAAGCTGCAAAGCCCCAGTAATAGGTACAATTCTGTAAAAAAAAAAAAATAAACGGAGGTATCATATCTACATAGTGCCATGGAGAGATGTTAGTGGTGCCATTCCTGGTCATATTTAGCCTTGAGAAGCTGAAAGGTTGTTTGTGCAGCCATCTGGTGTTTCATCAAACTCGAACGGGAGCATCTAGCAGACGACGGGGGCCATAGATAGGCATGAGGGGGGTTGATGATGTTTTCCAGGAACGAGGGCCTCAGAGTTAGGGTAAGGTAGTAGGATGTATGAGAGAGGGAGGAGGGAAGTCATACAATAAAGCCCATTGGGGGGGGGGATTAATCAATCACAGGCCCACGTCTTATTGTTCGGCTAAAACGGGCAGCGTGGTGCAGATGGTCCCTGACCTGCCAGATGTTGCGCAACGGCATGGTGCCGTGCGAGAAGCGGTGGATGAACAGGGTCTCCAGGAGTCGTTTCACGTAGTGGAAGGAGTGACACATGCAGGCCAGGCTGGTCGCAAACAAACACACACACACACACGCGGCTAAGAAGTACAGCTAATTTATATGCATATCCTTACTGTCGTTCATTTATATTTCCTGGGCACGTATTTGCTAACCCACAAACAACTATGAATCTTACACCTACACCATCACCAAATCTTCAGCATTTTCATATACCAGTTTTTTCTGTAATGTGGTTGAAATACAAAATTAAAATCTGTACATATACATACACCCCAGCCTTGTGCCCAGTGCTGGCTGGGATAAGCAAACAGATACAAACATTTCCATGACCTTGTGCAAGGAAAGCAGTTGCTAAATGAATGACTGGCTATATGATGTATATTATAGAAACAGATACATAACAATTATAATTATCTCTCTCTCTCTCTCTATATATATATATATATATATATATATATATATAGTTAAAAAAAAATTGTAGCATCTGGCAGCCCGAGGTATCACAGTGTCAGCAAATGACAAGTAGGCTTGCTTCCAGAGAAAACAGCACTCTAATATTAGATCTTTAAAAGGACTAACATGGGTAGCAATCAATCACCAAACCACAGTGTGGAAAAGCAGGGTGTTGGACACTGGACAGTAAGGTACCCACACGGTGGGTAATTTATATAATGGCTAAAGACATGTGAGGATTGGACAGGGTTGACATTTAACACAAGCAAAGACACACACAACAACAGAAAATAGAACACATTTACAATAACACGAACAGGAGCTATTTATAATATTCCCAGCATGCTCTGGTGCTACAATACATATATATATGTGTATATATATATATATATATACAGTTGTTACTACCAGAGGGGGATAGTTCAGGTCCAGCAAGTAAAAATCCAAACCAAGATTTTGTATTTCTTCCGGATACATCCACGTCTCAATTTCCATATTTATATTTCCATATTTATATTTATTTTTTTTACCTAAGTGCTGTCCTATGTCTTGTTGCCCTGTGTTGAATTACCCAGTCTTCCAGAAACACACACGTAAGCATCTCATTGTTCTGAGTACATGTTTCATGTTTATAGGTTATTTGCTTGAAAGGCAGCCGGATGGGAAACTCACTGCACGACCCAGTGCTTGCTGGTGGTGAAGTCGTACTTGGGGGCGTATATGAAGGGGACCCTGAAGTAAAACATGAGGTAGATGAGCAGCGGCCCGACATACTCGGTGAGGAACACCTGGGGAGGGACACAGGAGGGTAGGATGACATCACCGGGCATCAGAGAGGGGGGGGATCCGAGGTCTCGGAGTGTGTCGGGGTACGACCTGGGACAGCAGCCCCTCGAATTCAGGGGGGCTCATTAAGCCTTGCTGGAATAATCCTTTGTATTTTAAATACACAAATGGCGGTGGTATGGCCACGTTAATTTCTCATGCAGAATTTCGTAGCAGAGATAGAGTGTTCTGCCAGGAGATGAGCGTGTTCCAGCAACCAGCTGGCAGAACATGCAATTCATCACCAGCACAGACCCCCGTTTCGACACCTTTGCTGGAGATTCGCTTCGTTCCACCTCCTGGTACAGTGCCACTGATACTGTCCATGCCTCCCCCCTCCACCTGCCCCGCCAACACCTTTCACTGCTTTTATATGCTCTCATTGCCCATTTCCATTGGCTCTCCTCTACACCTTTCTCTCCCAATCACATTTTGTTTTCCCAATCTGAAAGTTGCTAGTTCAAGTCCTGGATAAATACTGATCTAATACACTTGTGCCTTAAATGCAAATTAAATAGTCAGTTTACATACCTGAGCTCTCTTCTAATAACCTTCAGGATGCAAATTAAATTTCAAGGCAAGTTATCTCTAAAAATCTTAAACGGGAATAAAAGGTGGGTATTTCAATTTGATTGGTTGGTTCAACTGCTTTTTTTCATTTGAGGGATTATGGGTACCAAGTAAAATCGCAAACGGAAGGAGGGAGAGTTTCCCTGGTTACTTACTGTAACCCAGGTGATCTGGGCTCCCAGGTCCCGGAAGTAGAAGGTGGCGGTTGTCCCGACAGGGAGCTGTTGCAGGATATCCTCATCTTTCAGGCATTTTCCCTCTATGGGGGATAATTGACCAGGGGCATAAAAATCCATAATAAAAAATGCAGACCAGTCACTGAAACTCCTTGTATAGTCTCCTGGGTCAGTCAGACAAAGTCTCCAGATAACTTTGTCGTGAGTCACAGGAACTTTCCACACTGGTCCTGGATCAGCAGTGACACAGCCTTGGCCTCAGAATTATTCACAGCTATGAAGTGCAACACTTTTTTTTATGAATGTTTCCAACCTAGAATTAATCATCGCAATACTTATTCATGCAGTAATAATTTTTATTAGAGGTCATTTTCAGTAC
The DNA here is from genome assembly GCA_019775895.2 of Stomatorhinus ivindoensis. Classification (NCBI taxonomy): domain Eukaryota; kingdom Metazoa; phylum Chordata; class Actinopteri; order Osteoglossiformes; family Mormyridae; genus Stomatorhinus; species Stomatorhinus ivindoensis. Next base: position 14,701,383 of record JABFEB020000044.1, read on the forward strand.
TTCGTGACATATAAAAGACAAATTGACCAGCAATAATAATAATATTAGTAATGAATTCTGCTGTTAGATTCATTCCAGTCAAACCAGTGAGCTGTTAGGATACATAACAGGTAATGTATACGTCCAATGTTTGTGGGTAAAGTCTGTCAAGGGTCCCACGGTGCGGAATGGTATGAATGTGGACTATGAATGGAAAAATGGATCAACATGTAGACAGGAGGCTCACTAGGGTCCAAGCGTAAGGATTGTCGAGCCGGATACCACTGTGGATCTGAAATTAGAACACATCATATCATTAGTTTCAAAGACTTCGTTTCTCATAGGGGGGTAATTCTCTACAAATTTGTTCAGGTTAAATATTTAGAGTATGAGAGCTCATTGGATTTGAACCATGTGGTGTGTAGCTCTGTGGGTTAGGAAGTTGTGTCCAAAAGGTTATCAAATTCTCGTGGTTGACTGTGTGTCATTCCACCGTTGGGTCCCAGAGCCGCACCCTTAACCCCGACTGCTCTAGAGACTCTGGCTGACCTTGCGGTCTTACAAATTCATTTCATTACAAATGTAATGAAAATCCAGCTTTAAGACTGATTTTCTGTCTCTTATCCTCCGTATCTGACACTTACGTGACTTATGGAACATGGACTTAATTTCGCTGATGGTGGCGTTGGGCTCCACCTGCGGAACAGGCGGAGAGATGGTCACAGATATGATGGTGCTGCGTTTACGTTTACAAAACACACGGGTACAGCCGTTCCAATATTACCGTCCAGTCACCTTTCGCAACACAAACACAATCAACCATAAACACAATATGTGTTTCTTGTTTTAAGGTATATGATGCAAGCAAGTCTAGCATCTCAATGTATCGTCCTTCATCTCCTTCTCCTTTCCTCCTCTCAAGGGAGCGCCAACTCAGCCAATTTCACTTTGTCTCAGACTGCGAGACGCTTGTCCCCAACCGTGGCTTTGACTACCATTGGACCGAGGCATTGTCTACCAACCAATAGCAAAGCTCCATTTTAAGCACCGTGCATCTTTACAGATTCAAGGGCGTTCTTAATCGGGATGGCACGATGCGCTCGCCATGTGCTGACTGGCATGCGACGGGCCCACGCCTCCCGTCAGTCCATCTTGGGTGGCTCGTTGGAGCTGTGGGCTGAAACATGAGCCCAGCGGAGTGACCCTGATGATGACCGGCAGCCAGCTCATCTGTGATTAGCGTTAGTAAAATTAGCTATCTGAGTCCGTTCCCACAAGCTCAAGCCGTCGATGCCTTAGCCGGTGTCAAGTGACTCAGCGCTTCTGCTGATCCACAAACATCATAAAAGTGCCCTTGTGTGTTTTTTTCCAAATATTTTGTTCCCAAAAGGCTTGGATAGCAAAAAACGCAAAGAATATTTAATGCCCTGATATATACTGCACATTTTCTATGCAATGAACTGGACGGTCCATTTGTGGAGCAGTATGGGATGATGCCCAAACTTGAATTAGCTATCCCTGATCACAAATCGGTCGAATCGAGTGGCACAGCTGCTTCTTACATTAACGCCTCATCATTACCGCCATCGTTATCGCCAAAGCCGTCAAATCACACAACGGGCTGATATTCTGTCAGCTGCACTGGACAAGCGTCACTGTCGGCTGCAAAGTTACAGGTTCCTACACCCAAAAAAGACTGCAAAGCCACGATGTCAGCCCTTAAATGCAGAGAGCCACATATAGCCGCATTCGGCGCACACAAATGCACAAGCCGAGACGAAGACAAATGCAATATAGTGCCTTTCGCACCTTGTCCAGCAACAGCAGCTTCTCCTTGGTCTTACCATCCAGGATCTCCACCTCAAAGAAAACAGCTTTCTTGGCTTTTTTTGCAGGTTTGGGCTTCCTGGCAGGGGTCACTGGTCCAGTGACGACATCACTTTTGGCACCCTTAGCCTCTAATGCCAGGGTATCCATGACCTTTGACCTCTGTTACCTCCTAGGCTTGGAGAGAGACGTTATGTGCACTCACGGTACGGGCTCAGAACACACGCTCCCTTCCAACGCTGTTTCCTTGTTGTCCACTTCCCTTTCTTTGCTCTTTCTTTCTCGCTTCTTTTGCCCTCCCCCTTTTCGTTCTCTCTCTACCCTACCAAAAAGTTACCGAGCCCTCAAAGCTGTGATGGCAAAAGCATCAGATAAGAAGGAGGTCCATCCATATTTCTGTGCCAGGACATGTATCCGTGCAAGAAAATCGCTGATGAGAGATGAACACGAGAGAGAGGGCTGGCACTGGTGGTGTTGGTGGGGGGGGGGGCGGGGGGGTAGACTGTAGCCACCTCCTTCTCTTCCCATGGCTGCACCTGAGGAATAGACTGCCCCCCTCCACCAGAAGATGAAATCCGATAGGCAGGAGACTCAGATTCACTGCTCCGTTTGCTAAATTTAAAATGCCTACTGCCCCATGTGTTAGCAACAGGCTCCACCTCCCTCTGCTGTGGCTCCTCCCATTCAGTGCTGTTCTACAAGCTGGAGGAAATTTCAGTCCTAGTCAACACAGACCCACTGTGTCTGACTCATGGCTGTGGTAAAAAAAAAAATGGTGAAAATCTCTTTATCACATACACCCACAAGTGGGCGGGAAGTGGGAGGTACTCCAAGAGAAGAGCATTGTGGGGCAGTTCTTATTTCAGCCTGCATGGCTGGGTTCGCTGGGATTTATGAAATTTTGAGAAATTGTCTGCCTGCACCCCCCCCCCCCCCCATGTCTGACAGGAAGAGAGCCCCCTTCCGGGCCATGGGGAGATGAGCAGGAGGCGAACAGTCAATCAAGCAGCATTATTTGAAAACAGGCATTTTGGAATAATGATATTAAGGCTGCATGAGCGAACCTTATTCTGATACACATTCTCCATGCAGTGTCCACGTGTGACCTAGTCCAGATATTGTTGGGCGTGCAGAAGCCGGAATAAGGGGTGAGATGAATTTAGGTTGAAATGAAACATCTAGAGAAATCAGACACTGAGCGGTGTTTTTAATAAATGTTTAAAATGGTACCAATTACCGTTATCCATGCGGTCTTTAAAGCACAAACTAATTATCGTCGTCATTATTATTGTTGTTATTGTTATTTGTGACGTGTATTGTTTACATGTATGTGCAGCGGAGCGAGCCCTGTGACGACACCTAGCGATAGCCGGCACGCGGAAGTGCCGTCAGGAGTGTCGCGTGTCCGGCGGCGCGTTCTGGAAGTTTCTCCGCGATTCGCGAGCAGCCCGAGCGGAGACGGCGGTCCGTGTTTCTGCCGTCCGAAGGAGTCGGCGGATTGGCCTGGGAATGATCAAAACGGCCGTTCTGTGAATGTTGGTCAGCCGATGAAAGAACGGCGAGAGGCGTACGAGCGGAATGAAGCGACGTGACCGGGCTCGGTCGGGATTAATACCTCTTTTAAAAAGTTAATATCGCCGTTAAACATCGCTCGCCATGGGTAAAGATTATTACCGACTGCTGGGCGTGCGGAAGGACGCCTCGGATGAGGAGATCAAAAAAGCATATCGCAGACAAGCCTTGCGGTACCACCCGGACAAGAACAAGTCCCCCGGGGCCGAGGAGAAATTTAAAGAGATTGCAGAAGCGTATGATGTCCTGAGCGACAAGAAGAAGCGGGACCTTTACGACTTACACGGAGAGGAAGGTAGATCAGCCGAGCCCTTTAACCCCTGTGCGGATGCCTTGAACTTCTCAAGAGGGTATAACTCGTCAGCTTATAAGAATGGGTTATAACCGCATTTTGTTGTGTCAATGACCCTGTCATTGTCCTACATCCTATTTCCAGATAGTTTTCCTGATTTTAATTGGAGTGTGATTTTCTGCATAGGTGCAATGGTGGGTCAGTGGGCAGCGTTATGACTGCTCGCCTTCGGTAGCTGTCGGTCTGAATACCGATCTTACCGTGTGTGTGTGTGTGTGTGTGTGTGTGTGTGTTGTTCGCCCATTTTTGTATTTTTTTTTTGCCACAGCCCTTCGACGTGTCATTTGCATCGCATTTAGCGCTAATTAATTAGATGTTTGAATTTTGTTCTGCTTATATCTGCCTCTGTGTTCCCGATGATGGATTGATATCTTGCACTACTATTCCCTGCTCTGTGCCTCCTGAGATAGGCTCCTGGTTCACCAAGACCTGCACTGGGGAAGTGTTTATGGAAGATAGATGGATGTATGGATGGATGAATGGATGGATGGATGACCTGATATCCTGAATCATACTCCTTGGGATCCTGCTGCTGATATTAACCGTAAAAAAGGTTTAGTTTGATGATTTAGTTTCATCAGAGTATCATCACAGTATAAAGTCCTTAAATTTAAAAGGCACTGCAGATTAATTTGTTTCTTTGGACATAAATGCCTCTGGTTCTGGTAAGCAGCATTGAGTTACTCATTTCCTCCCTTGGTGCATCTTCAGGTTTAAAAGGATCTCCTAGGAGTGGCGATACAGGTGCTTCTGATTTCAACTACACGTTCCACGGTGACCCGCACGCCATGTTTGCCGAGTTCTTCGGAGGACATAATCCCTTCGACCACTTTTTTGGGAAAAGTGGGATGGATGGGGATATGGACATCAATGACCCTTTTGCTGGTTTTGGGATGGGCAGCATGCCTGGCTTCCAGCAGGCCTTTAGGGTGCGGCCAGGGGACACCCCCGGCACCCGAAAGAAGAAGGACGCCCCCTTGGTGCACAACCTGCAGCTGAGCCTGGAGGAGGTGTTCTCCGGCTGCACCAAGAAGATGAAGATCTCCCACCGGCGGCTGAACGCCGACGGCCGGACGACACGCCGCGAGGACAAGATCCTGACCGTGGAGATCCGCCGGGGATGGAAGGAGGGCACCAGGATCACCTTCCCCCGAGAAGGTGACGAGACGCCCTGCAACATCCCAGCTGACGTGGTGTTTGTCTTGAAGGACAAGCCACACCCTGTTTTCTGTAGGGAGGGCTCTGACATCATCTACCTCACGAGGATCCCCCTGAGAGATGTGAGTGCACGGGTTCTCTGGTCAGTGTGTTAGTGTGGTACATAGAGAGACAGCCGGCATTGCTGTCGCGCCTTTGATTCCTATGGCTGAAATCGATGCAGTAATATATCCTTATAAATGTGTTAAGCTTTCATAGAGGAATCTCTGCCACAACAAAAAGGAAATTATGTTTGTTGCTATTTTTAATATCGCAGTCACCATGAATTACGGTGTTCTGCTGTGATTATTTATGTAGCAGAAATGTTCTCATTCCTTTGCTATTTGAACATATGGCATCAGAAATATACTCTTATTGTATTGGCTGTGGGGTGTAATAGAACTGCGGGTTGCCTTTTCTTTCCCTGTCTGTGCTCGCTGATCCTCTTGGTGCCCCCCCCCCCCCAGGCACTCTGCGGCTGCACTGTCACGGTCCCCACACTGGATGGCCGGACTATCACCATGACGATCCGGGATGTGGTCAAGCCTGGGACAAAGAAGCGCATCACTGGAGAGGGTCTGCCCCTGTCCAAGTGCCCCGAGAAGAGGGGTGACCTGGTGCTCCAGTTCGAGGTGGCGTTCCCCGAATGGCTGAGCCAAGGGACTCGTGATGCGCTCAGCCAGGTGCTCCCGCCCTGAGTCCCTGGATGGATGGACGTAGCCACCACCCACGCTTCTCCCAGAGGCTCACGCTGCCATATCCTCAAGCACGTCTTCCGGGAACTACAGACTACAGAAAATATTTTAATTAACTTATTTGTTTAACAAAGCTTACTGATTAGTACAGAACATATTTTTAATCGTCTTGATCTGTTGTTACCTCCGTCAGAGCATTAAAAGCAGAAGAGTGCCCTGATTGGCAGGAAGTGTCAGCATATGCTAACCCGCTTAGCATGTTTGTCGTCTTTTGGAATTTGAAAACTTTGTTCATGTTTGGCAGATATTCGAAAGAACAGGATCATTGAGTAGCATTTTAGGTTAGAAGAAGGTGAATGGGGGGAAACTGCTGGATCAATACCGTGTGTGAAGTGTTATAATACGGCTTGTCAGAAGTCCATCCTGTTAATAATGGTAATGTTGTTGACTGACTGCAGATGAATACAGTTCCGCTGGGAGGTGCTATTACCTGGTGTGGTTCAGCGTTTCATGAGCTTTATTCATGAATATGTGCGTGGTGTATGCATAAATCACAATGATCACAATGACAAAGCTAGATGTTCCTGAAGTGTAGAGTTTTCTTCACACATGGATAACGTTCCTCCCCTTTGTTATGAACCAGGTTAGTTTTCCTTCACTGAATCAATTTTCTTCTCTTCTTTCGTTGTCATGTGACACCAGAATAGTCTTAAATCCTGTAGGGTCTGACTACGTCTAAGTCCTTAATTCAACAAAACTTCAGTACTTTATTGTGATTTCCCAAATTGGGCCGACGCCTCTAGGTACTCAGATGTATACCTCCTTAAAAAGAGAAACATGCTGTAGATGCAGGATTGTGCATTATGGACTGTGGAGCAGTTTAGGTTTTGATTTCCCTCTTTCATTAATTCCAACATCCAAGCAGTCCCAGGCATGAGGCCTGATTGATGCAATTAGAAGTAAATAATACACTTATTACACATCTTATTTATGATATGCCTCTCTGCAAAATCTCAGTAGTGAAATTGAGTCCTTAGTAGGCATTACATTACAGAAATAACTGCATTTGTATATATTATTTGGGGGGATGGACGGACGCATAAGTAAGATGTTGAAATTGGTGTAAAATCATTTCAGTAGAGTCTGAACCTGTTCTTATTCATTTTTGTGTTCATTGCATGCTCGAGTAACATCAAACCAGTCTCGGCTCGGGCTGGATGTGTCTGTTGTCTTGTTAAGAAACACCTCACTGGTTGGCAGTCCCAGTTGTAGAGGTCATTCGGGTGTGTTGGATTCTGTTCTACCTCAGCTATCTCTTAATTGCTTAATTGATGATGTCATATGGACAGGAAGTCGTTTCAGTTGCCGTTTCTGGTGAGGGTCGGTTGGTAAATATGGACTAATTATTAATTTACTTATGTATATTTATTTGCAAATATAAAAATGTGAATCGGAGAATGAGTGTTAGAGAATGTATGTATGTAGAATGTAAACCCATATTATTTTCTTTTTCTCAGTCTTTTAAATAGTAGTGGAAATTGTCAGTGTTGGATGTGTGAGTCTAACTCAGCTCTGAAACTTCAACTGACACCTGCCTCATTATTAATGATTTTGCCTGATTCTGCTTTGATCATTTGAAGCTGATCACGGAAAGCCTGGGTGTGAAGCAGCTTAGTGAAAGCTGTGCGGCTCGATGTCAAACACTAATCATTACAGGTCTCAGCTATCGGATGCAGTGAAAATGCTTCCCAACAGCCATCTTAGATAGATTGCTGCACCACCTGCTTATTTCATTTTAAACGCCTTGGACCAGAGATTATGCAAATTTGTTAACTGGTCCTCTAGACTCTGGAACCAATGTATATTCTATGTGTGCATATTTAAATACAACAATAAATACTTTCCAAAAAGCTTACTGTAAATCAGTGCTCAACAATATACCTTTATATATAATATGTATAATATAGTTTATAATCTGAATCACACGATTGACTATCCCCCCACCCCCATCGGTAAATTTGATCATCCACAGCCCGATCTGCAAACGTTACCGTGACGCCAGGGACCATCCCAGAAGACATTATTTTCAGACACAATGGATTCTGTTGCAGTTGGAATTTGGCCCTTGGAGTAAAAAGTAGGTGGGGACCCCTGCTGTGAATCAGTTCAATTTTCAATTCAGTTTTATTTGTATAGCGCATTTTCACAACATTAAATTGTCTCAAAGCGCTTTACATCATCCCCGCCCAAAGCCCCCGTGAGCAAGCCAGAGACGACAGTGGCGAGGAAAAACTCGCTAGAAGGAAGAGGAAACGGACTCAAAGGGGAGTCCATCCTCCAGGCCCCGGCAGAGGAAGTCAAATGAGCAAGATGGCAAAGTCCCAATTTTAACATTTAACATTTTCTGCTTCTGATGGCAGGACAAACGGGGAAGACGCCAAGGGCGCTAGCTAGAAAGAAAGTTTAAATTGAAAATTACACAGTTTGCTCCCTGTAATCAAAATCAGTACAAAATCATCAGTTGGAAATCACTTTGAAACAGATACAAATTGGAAACCCGTACTAGATCATATGGGAATATAGGCCTATTGGTTGTGACGTACACGATCTGCAATTACGGGCACTACTTACGAATTATATGACCTAATTTCGACATACGATCACCAGTAATTTTAGGAACAAATATAACTAAATAACTGAGATTCCTAAGACAAACGTGTATAGTTCATTGTGTAAAAAGTGAAGCATGGCAAACGTATAAAATATTCAAATATAAGAAATGATCTAAGAGCTTTTGGGGGTTTATTTGAAAAGAAATAATTATAGAAAACACGTGCCTGATAACATTTATATGACGCGATCACGGGTAAAATGATTTTTATTTATCTGCTTATTTTAAAACGGGGTGCTTCATTTTTAATGCAATTACATTAAAATTACCGAAAAATATCACCTTCCTTAATATAGTTGCATACACTAGCTTTCATAAGTAATCAGTACATAGAGTGGTCATAGTCGGGAAAAGTGCATGCGGTTATTGTTTCAAACACACCAGTTTGGAGCTCAAAATCCTATTTGAAACCAAATAAAAATTCAGGAAAAAACTGCACATATAATGGGTGAATACAATGTTTACACCACTTCTGACAGATGGCCAGACGTGCTCTGAACCGGCCCCCATCATGTTCCATTCCAAACTTTATCGTCTTGTACGTTTTTTGTACTTATCAAATAGTTCGATAGTTTATGGGTGGATAAACTGCCGTGCACTTGTTCAGTAAGGGGTTTACAGGACAACCCAACAAATCCCGGTCCCTGTTCTGGAACGATGGGGATGATGATGCTGATGATGATTGGATGTGGGGTGCGCTTCGATTGGCTGTGGAGCTTTAAGTCCCGCCCTAGTGTGGTGACGTGCCGCCGCTCTTCCTCCAGTCTCATTGTCGGCTGCTGAACTGGGACTGGAACTGGACGCCTTTCGCTGGTTCCTGCGCAGGGGGACCGAGAAAAGCATATGATTCGGTAAGTATCCCCTGAACACGCGTCATTTCGGCTGACCATCAAACGAAATATATGACACCATTGTCTTTTTTCAATGAAAAGGTAAGTTTGATTACCAAGTTAGGTTTTATATGGCTACATCGAGGTAAGTTAGGCAATTCATCCATATGAACATTGTTTTAAACTAGTGAAAAAACTGAGAACAATGTTCGCTCACTAACTAGTCAGCTGATATTCCTGCGCTTCAGCATGATGCGATCGCCACTAGCAGCCAGGGAGTCGGATGCTAACCAGCCAGCTAACGGTATTGCGAAAAGTCCGCTTCACCCACAGCCGCTTCAGTCGGCTTCCTTAGCCAAGAGTCGAGCTGCTAATGGCGAGTGAAATGGATCGCACTTCCGACACCCCCACCCGTCCCCAAAAGTGGTAATACAGGCAGTCGGACCGGGAATTGGTCCCAGATTTTGGGGGGAGGGGGCCCGGGATGAAGGGTGACACGTGACTGTTTTGCTGCTCGGATCGGAACACTGGTCCCAACTGGTTCCGCTAAGCAGCTTCGTGTAGAGCTCCGGTAAACACGGGCTTCACCAAAACTGCACACCGCATTCGTGCTGAAGTACAAAATACAGATGCAGTCATTTCTAAGCGCCATAACAACTTACAAGCGTCACTCCAGGAGGGCTGCGAGAGGAGGCCTTCTATATGAATCCAGCTCGTTGTAAAATTGTTTGCAGACTGATGTTAAGGCAAACTGATTGGTGTGACTCAGACCAGTTCATCAGGCTGTTTATACGACCTGTGGTGTGATTATTATTTCATGATGTTATATTAGACACTCTTTCTGTTTTCCAGGGCGTAGATCCAAGTAAGGGCTAGTATACCATCAGGCGGTGAATGAGTCTCAGACTCCTGGGGAACTTGAAACACTGACGTTCACGCCCCCTGCTGGTGGAGCTGTGGGAGGCGCGGGCAGGCATCCAGTCCCCAGCGACAGCACCGGCGCTCAGTGGCATGCCCAGGCCTGCGCCGAGGGGGGCTTGAGAAGCGACGGACGAAGGCTTGGCTCCGGAGGAGCGGACGCGGACGGCCGAACGATGCCACTGGGTCTGGGTCGGAGGAAGAAGGCACCGCCGCTTGTGGAGAACGAGGAGGCGGAGCCGATTCGGGCGGGCCTTGATGTGGCAGGGCTGGACGGCCTGGGGGCCGGCGGCGCCCGGGAGGGGGCCTCCCTTGGGACGGTCACCCCAGGCCTCCCCCCGCCTCCCGCCAGCCTCCGGCCACGGCTGGTCTTCCACACGCAGCTGGCTCACGGGAGTCCAACCGGGCGAATCGAAGGCTTCAGCAACGTGCGGGAGCTCTACGCCAAGATTGGAGAAGCCTTTGGGATCCCGCCGGCCGATGTGGGTGGTGCAGGAAGCCAGTAATATCTCCATAATGACAGGGGGAAGTAAATCCAATAAGCTGTGGGCAAATTTCAGATTGCAGGCTTGTTTTTAGTAGGAAATATCACCAAGTAGGTGACTCTTGTGGACCACCTGATCATGTATTATTCTGTATAAATAATGTAGTGATGTATTACCTCACAATTGGGGCAACTCAGTTGTGAAAGGTGCTATATAAAAATAAATTGAATTTCAGTTGTACACCCCCTTGTTCCAGGTAATGTTCTGCACACTGAACACCCACAAAGTAGACATGGAGAAGCTGCTCGGTGGCCAAATCGGGCTGGAGGACTTCATCTTCGCCCATGTGAAGGGCCAGAGGAAGGAGGTGGATGTGTTTAAGGGCGAGGATGCCCTGGGGCTCACCATCACGGACAACGGGGCAGGATATGCTTTCATCAAGGTGGGTGGGGAGGAAATGAGTAAATATCCCTTCCCATTGGCCGCAGAATATGTCATTTTATTGTAATTAGTAATTGACAACAAGTTATCTTATCTGCTATTAGATACTGTTCGGTTACTAATTAGTTGCCGTAAAAAGGGCTGAATTTTCAGGAACAAGGCTGACTGGCTTTCAGATTGGGGGGGGGGGGGGGGGGGGGG
>JABFEB020000044.1:14772451-14785873 GCA_019775895.2 Stomatorhinus ivindoensis
TTGCCCGTCGTTTCAGGCGATTTTAACAGCATCGCCGGAGCTACCCATCAGAAACAGTAGCCTAGCAACAAATAGGCACTTATCTTTTTGTGCACCTTGCGAAATGATTACTTGATCGGCAAGTGGACTAATCACTCCCATTCATCCATCGTCACCTAACACCCAGATCAGACTTCTGGGCTGAAAACAACCCTGCTCTTAAAAATACAGTATATCGCTACGTATTTTTCAGATGCGCTAAAGTGCTAACTTTTCCCTCAGGGTCTCATCATCAATACTGTTCCATTCTCGGTTCCATTCTCTACCTTGATATACTAGGCCTACACAGCTGAGGGTTTCAGTATCTCTCTTCCATCCAATCATCCACTCACAAGACTTTAATGATCTTGACATGAGAACCATATATCTATTCATCAAGGATTGTCCTTTAGATGCATTTATTTAATGCTTTTATCCAAACTAACAGAGTAAAGTGTTAAAATTTAGGTGCAGCCTAAATTGAACTCTTATCTTTGAGGCTTGGAGGATGCTGATCTTGCTGAGCTACCAACAAACTCGATGCTCATTTTTGTGTAGACCTTCCTTCGTTTATTTATTTACATTTTCCTCCCTTTCCATCCACCAGAGTCTGAAAAAAATGTGCTGATTCCACCAAACATCTGTCAAATACTCAATCGTGAGAGGAGACGCTGGCAGTCAGGCAGTACTCATATTGTGACAGGGAGCCCATTGCAAAATCACTGAGGTACAGTTTTCACTGGCCCAAGTGAGCGAATCGTACAGAACAGTAAGAGGAATATTGTTTCAATCCGGAGATGTGGGAAGAAAAGAATCGTTACATCCCTACAGTTTCCTCACATCCTAAGTGAAATATTATATATTTTTTACTCTTTAGCCCAATATCGGTGTGGCCAGGAAAACAGCCACGATGGGAGCTAACTGGGACCTTGCTTGCCTTGCTGGGCGTGACCCTCCCCCTCTGCCAAACGCTGGGTGACAAGCACAAATTGAGCAGTTTCCTCCCAATTTCTTTCTGAAGTAAAGTACAACGCCATTGTTATGATGGCAGAGGTCATTTGCGTTGTATTGTATGATAGTTGGAAATCTCTCACTATCCCTCTCGCGACATCAGCTTCAATAACACTTTATTGCCCAGTTTTACGGTTCCACCCTTATTTGGATACTTAGAGCACGCATGTAATAGCATTTTTAATAACGGGTGGGGGAAAAAAGAAAACTAAGCTTATACAATTTCCATCAGGAGCAAAGGTCTCGCCTTCTCCGTTGAGATTTGGAGCGATGAAGCAGTTCGCCAGAGTGATATAACGCGACGTATCACGTCATCATGCATGATTTATCAGAAGAATACGAATCCATAATTACGGTTGCAAATTATTCAAATCTCAAGGTAAAAGTTATTAATCTTTTCGGAGGTGAATTCGCTGTTGAACTTGCACACCTACAAAAGTCCCTACGTGTATACCTTCCTTTTACGTACGGCTGCGTTTTCCAGGCTCTCTGCCGTAAACCTGTTGAAACCTCGGCATGCGACAGATCATCACAAATGCACTGTGGCTGCATTCATTGATTCTTTGGAAACATTCACAGGCTAACAAAGCTGATAGAAATTTAAAAATCAACTTTTATCACAGTCGACGTAACGTGTTTCGATTTATGACATGTAGATGCGGGGATGCATCAATCTCATCCGAAATGAGAGATATTGCTCTCGATCCGCGGTACAAGTTTACACTTGTCTCCTACCTGTCGTCCGCTTGCCAGTCCCCCAGCAAGAGATCTCGGAACCGGTACCTCGGCGGCAGCGGCAGAACCTCCTTCTCAAGCTCCACCATGTCAGCTCTGAACACAGTGAGTTGGGTGCGAAGTAAAGTGGAAAAGGAAAACCCGTTACCGATCTCACTCCCCCCCCCGTCCTCGTTTCGAGCTGATGGCACGTTTCAGGCGAGCATCCCCATGATCTGCTCAGGGATTGCCCGCCACCCGGCTGCGATCACGGATTAAAGCTCCTCTCCGCTCCCAGGCGTTTCAAGCGCAACTGGTTGCTTTTCAGGCGCCTCCAGACTGACCGAAGTCATCGGCTTGTACCATAAGCATCATGCATTGTCTCCACCGGGTGGTCGAGAGTAAGAACCGGCATCTCCAGCATCATCACTTAAATGCCCATGTCGACGCGCATATTTCCTACGGATTCTTCAAATACGTTCATTTACTTTATATTGTATGGTGCTTGCTTCATGTATGACACATAGTGAAGTTCCATACGTGTTTTACACCAGAGGAGGGTGTAAGCGAAGTCCTAATTTTGCAAACATCTGAACTAATTTCTGAGACCCCTTTAAGGCTTATTAAGCAATGAGCTGAGTGACGGAACAAATCTGCAGCTTCACCTGGGGCGCCCGAAAGAGTCTGCGTGTCATTTCCCGCTTTTCTAATTTGTCACCGGTTTAATGTGAGGTGACACCGCAAAGCTCCCCCAAAGGACGCTGCTTTTCCAGATAAGCCAGTGGCAGAAGCAACGCACCGGTAAAGGAGTCCACCTGCCTACACCAATTTCGGCTCAATTAAAGGGACGAAATTTCAATTTAAAAGGGCCGTTTTGTTGTCGCTGGAAAAAGGAAAAGGGTAAAGATTGCAATAAAGACCACAGATAACCTTCCATAGGCCTGTTGCAAAGAAGACAGCTTCTTTACGTCAGCCGGCGGCACAATTTGTTTAAATTTAGTGGTGAAATTTAGGTGAATGGAAACACCAGCGCCGGGCAGAAATCCTATTTCCATCTATTTACACATGGGTTAAATGCGCAAGCCCACATAAACAATTTCTCCAAAACCCTAACTAATTTTCCTTAAGAGCACAAAAATAGCGATTAATTTACACGGTTTTTAGAAATTCAAAAAGACGAAGTACTTGGTGCTGCAATTAGGCCTACAATAAGGTTGTGTTGATATTGACTTGCGGTTGTCGGTAAAAGGAGTCATGATGCCAAGTGGCTGCGCTCGCAATTAAACTTTTATGGCAAAAGTGGTGCCGAGAAGTGAGAATTTCCTCTCGGCCGTGACTGAATGATCGCTGGGGTACCGATCAATCGTGGTTACCCCTACCGCTGACAGCCACAGCTCTGCCACACACATCCTGGCCCCCGTGCCCCGGATTTGTGCCCTCTGGTGGTCAGACACCGACATATCTGCACCGCGGGCCTATAAAACGATGGCAGTGAATGGGTCCGGGATTGGAACGCTATTCTGCATCTGTCAGCTGATTTACCATCGGGACACCAAAAAAGCTTCTTATGCAAAGTATAAATCATCAGGAATTAATTATGCGCGTTGTTGTAAGTAAAAAAAAAAGTATACCGCATATCTCACCGTGTATCAAAACTTCGTTATTTAATCGAAACCCTTAATTTGCCACAAACTTTAACGCTTAAGAGGAGCTGCAAAGCGATTATGGTTCATTTTATTATTGAAACCAGCGTCGACCTCTTGGTATTTCAGGGAACAGCGGCTGGTGGAGAAGGACATGCAAAGGAGCGCATGTTCTCAAACGCGTCGGCAGAACGGGTCGCCATGGCAACAGCGCCACTCGCCTCAATCGCCCTACGTTCAAACCAAACCCGCCGATCCTTAAATCTATCAAATCAACTCGTAAAAAAAAACGTGATCATTGAAAAAGAATGAACAGGCGTATTTTAATATAACTGTGTATGAAACATGGTGCTTCAGTTTTATACTGATCATTTTCCAAACCTTTCCACTGGTTGTAGACTCAACCACCATGGAGACATTTAAAATATCAGGGATTAAAAACATTTTTAAAAGTTTAAATATACAGTCTTGCATAAACAGTGGTACCCAGGTTTCCAGCACTTGTGTACTATTTTACTGGACTCCAGTACTGTCCACTTCACTCAGTTTCTCTCATCCTTGCTCACGCAGTCCAGGGTGATGTTGACTGAGGCCAGCGCATCCACAGCCCAGCTGGGGTACTGCTCCGGTGAGGGGAACATGCGCCTCATGAATGTCCGTACAAACTGGGGGAACCGGCCTCCCACGATGCTCTCCCGCACGGCACTCACGAGTGACAGCTGGGGGGGGGAGACACGTCACCACAGATCAGACTCTGCACACTCAGACATGGTTATATAAACCCGCGCCAGATTGCACACCAAAGTGCATTTAAACTTGTTCAATGGAGGTTTCCTTTGTCCAGAAGCAGACGCACGCCAGCACCCTCTTGTGTACAAGCACTCACTCACTGTGAAAATGCACACTCACAATCACGCAGATACACTTCACGCAATCTTACCCCGGGCTACCAGGAACACCTTTGATGCTCTGATCTTGTCAGATTCAGGTGACGTGCCTGTTTACACACATACACACACACACAGCCTATCGACACACCTGATAGGCCACATTGTGGATGGTGATGTGATGCAGAGCTGCAGTGTCGCACTTGAAAAGGGCGTGGAGGTACGCCCGGCTGTGCCTGGGGAGGAGGCAGAGACAAAACAGATTTAAAAAAAAAACACACACACACAGAATAACAGGTACAGTTAAGCTGACAACTTCCAAGTAGCCTGTCTCTAGATCTCAGCTTGTCGCCATTTGTTAAACCTCAGCAAGTTTACGATGCTCTTGGAATACAACGCAACATCCAGTAATGCAATGTAATACCCAGGCCCCTCCCACACCAAGTCACAAAACAAATAGGAAAGGGTTATGCTGCAGTTCCACTTGCCTCCTACAGGTGGCGCAAGAGCAGTCTGGGTCTATGGGCTGGAAGTCCTTTGCGTACTGCTTTTGTTTGAGCTGCAGTGATCCCCAGGGGACCAAGGCTGAGCCGAACCTCTAGGAAATGACGCACACGACGTCTCCGTCAAGTCGCACACCATTATTGTTCTTTCACAGGGAGGTCTCACATTTCCCCCACATTTGATATGCGATCAAAGGGCTCACCGCTGTGCGGGTGGGGAAGACGCAGTCAAACATGTCACACCCTAAAGCCACGCAGACGACCAGATCCACCGCATAGCTAGAACACAGATTACGACAGAAACACACAGCATTACAATTAAATTATACAATACGGACCCAGTGACTTTCATACAACACAGGGCAAATGATATCCGAGTAAAATGTCTTCCATCATCTTCATCAATGGCGATGTTTACTACCAATCAGTAGTAAAGAGTTACTACAATTGGGGTTTGGGGCTGAAGTAACATTTTGAGTGACAAGAACCTGCTGCAGATCGACGCATTGCTAATTTGTCAGCTGCCTTGATCTACTGGGGAAAGAATGTGCTGCGATACATGAGAGATGATCTGTTCTAGAACTTTCTGCATACTGATCCCCACCTGTGCAAGAAAAGTAAATGTTGAGAAGTGAATCTTGCCGTCTCTTTGTGTCATGGTCAGCAGAGGTGCCAAGGGCTGATCTAATGAGGAAAGCCGCGATGCCAGGCCACATACCCAACTCCCATGAGGTAGCGGGGTTTGTGCCGGGGAAGGTGGTCAGTACTCAGGGTCACCATCTTCCAGAAGTCATCCTTCTCCTCTCCTCCGCTCAGCCCACCGATGGCGAACCCAGGAACATCCCGCTTAGTCATCTCTGTCAGTGAGCAGGGGGCAGGCCGTCAGCAAGCGACCTTTTCTGGGTCTAAACTCCAAGATTCTCTCATTCAACCAGATTAAGGTTCTCACAAAATTTGTGGTTTAAAACCTGAATGGTGGATCTTTGCACACAAATGCATTCTTCAAACTCCAAGAATAAAGTACACACTATTTTTTCCCCAAATTCAAAGGCTGCCTTTAAACTGTCTATTAAAGCGTACATTTAAACACTTAAGTATTTGCATAATGCCCAGGCAATATCCCAGTAATGTATCAGTTTATTATACTGTTTCAGTGTGATCAAGGGGAGCAACAGGCTGGTTTTATGCTGCAGTCAAGATTTCTTGCAGTCGATTTTGAGGAAAATCAAAAACATATTATGGTTTTGGGGATGGTTGGTGACCCAGCGGGCTGAGCCTATGTGCCTGTGATTGGAAGGTTGTTGGTTTGAACTCGTGTGTCTCACAGAGAGCAGGACGGGGGAGGCGAAGAGAGAATTTCCCCAAGGGGATCAATAAAATATCATTCTCCTTCATGACAATAAAGCTCAGCTAGAAGTAGGTTAGGGCAGTGTCTGATTTTTCATTCTGTCATATCTTCCAGGCATCACACTGTGGTACACGGCATTTTGATGGTGTTTTCAAAACGTTATTGTGGTATTTTGAAATTTGTGCCATAAAATTGCCCCGCGATTAAATTGAGCATGCAGGGTGTGGGAATCCCACCATACATTTCACCCAACCGGGGGGGCGTAGAATCTATTAGTTTATCACAGTATACCCACGTATACCATGCTGTACCGTATTAGCTTAATAGCACCCAAGCCTCGCTAGAAGCTATCTAGTATTAATCTACTATATAACAACACATACAATAACATGCAAATTGGAGATACAGGAGGATTCTGGGATTGGTGATAGGATCTAGCACTGGGTGCTGCCCTACCCTCCAGACAGGCTCTGCGCAGGTCAGCGTTCAGCCCGCCCTGGATGATGGCGAACAGGTTCTGCCGGTGCGGATTCTTGTTGGCAGCGATGCAGCGGTCCAGCCAGCGGATGGAGCGCCACATGGCGTCCTCCACCCGCGGCCCAGTGATGGTGCTGCTCACCACGTCATCCAGCTGCATGATGATGTCAGAGCCTGAGGAGGGGCAGTCATATTCATTTCCTCTTTCAGTCATTAGTTCTTTTTTTATGTCTGCGACAATCTGCGTTATAATTGGTGATATCTTTTATCTTGCACTTTTTTCGTGCAAGCAGGAGTATATGGGAGGGAATACATGTTGAATTTAAAATGTTCTTTATTAGGGAACTGCAAATTTCCATGTATAGAAATGCTCAGTGACCACTGAAGGTATTCTATTCCATTCCATCCCACCCCATTTAATCAGTGATAGCCCCCCCTAGTTCTGGGCTAATTTCATTTGAGGGTCCCTGGTTTAAAAATACTCAACTCCCCTGCACTTCACATACATTTTGAAAATACATTTAATGCTGGATCATTTTGATCAGTAAATGAAATGAAAAGCAACATTTTACATGTTATTAGCCTTGTTGGAGATCTGATTAGATTTTAGGTCAAATTCTTGAAGAAATTGAAAAAACTCTACAGGCTTCACTTCACAAACTTTCAGACACATTGGAAGTCTTACCTAGGCTGTTTTGGATGGCTATGGATTGCTCTGGTGTGAGCAGAATCTCCTGGCCATCATAAGGTGACTTAAACTTAACACCTTCCTCTGTCACCTCTGATAGCTCGACTAGGGACACCATCTGGAATCCCCCACTGTCCTGCTCACATGAAGGCAGAAAATACGGATCTTTGTTGGACACGTACAGTATTTGTACACACTCAAATAGCACTCGCAAGTTCCTCCTGCAAGTGTTTTGTTAACATGACGACCAGCAGCTCTCCACCCGCACTTCAGTTCAGTTTCCCGGGGATCACTTTAGCGCTCACCGTAAGCAGATTTCCTTTCCAGTTCATGAAGCCGTGCAACCCGTTTGCTTTTTCAATGAGCTCTGGTCCCTGCGAAAATTCACAGAACTAGTAAATAAATTACCACCACTACGCTCGACATCTTCAATCCGCTTTTCTGCTTCATAACATTCATGCTCATGTTTAGAACCACCCAACTATTTCAGTACCTGAGCTGCATAAATATGGAGGGAAAGTGGAAACGGCGATCCGAGCGTTAAGCACCTACCGGTCTCATCCCCAGGTGATAAGTGTTCCCCAAAAATATCTGACATCCGAGCTCTTCAAGTTGGTCCACCGTTATTCCCTTCAGAGTTCCCTGCGTCCCCACGGGCATAAACACCGGCGTGTTGACCGTGGAGTGAGGAAGGGCGAGATCACATGCCCGGGCTTTGCTCACCGGACACTCCGCCACTATCCGCAGTGCCAGAGGCGGGAGAGTTGATACAGCTCGCTTAGCAGACAAGGCAAAGTTTGCGACATTCATCTCGGCATCATGGACCGTGGAAGCAGCCATATTGGAAACGTTATACTACGTAAGAACAACGTGACCGGAAGTATGCTGGCGAATGCGCTTCGCTACTTGCTCGATTGGTTGATAGCTAATTGTTGTCCTATTATACCTGTGTTATGAACGAAAAAATAGTCTGTTTTGTTAATATGTTTAACGCCATACGTTTAATGCATTGGCATATTTGTGACAATGTTTTTCATACACAGACACGCCTAATATTTTCTGCAAAGTATTTTCTTTTAGTTTGGAGTGCTGTATAACACAGTCTATCCTTGTCTATCTTTAACTTGGATTGGTTACAATGAATAATCGAACTGAAGTTTTTTTTGCATGGAGAGTAAATGAAGTTGAAATCGCTCTAAATTGTATTTTTGAGAGGCAGCGACGCCTAGTGACCAGTGAATTTTAGTTTCCGAAACCGTATTTATTACTGGAGTTATTGCCTTTTATTAGATTGTATCTGCAGAAATGAGACAAGGTGGGAACAGTATTTTGATATTCTGTTTTTAAATATACCAGTTCAGCACAAACCTTCACGCCTAAATAAATTGTGGGTGGCTAACATAAAACGATGGGTTAAAACTGTAAAGTCGTTGCCAATAATATGGTTTATAGCGCACTTTGGCTCGGTGTAATTTACGCGGGTGGGTCTGGTTTTGTCTGAATCATGAGTAGTAACGGAGCAGTTTAGTAATTGTCCTATAATGGCCGTATACAGCCAAATGTAATCAACTTCAGCTGTCATTCAAAAACCAGAAAACGCGTATTAACTTGAATTTGTAATTATATAAACTTCAGGTATAACACCAGCCTGTAAATGTGGTTTCGTCTATTTTCTGTCGAAGCTATCACTCCCCGTCTGACTGGGCGGTGCATGAAATAAGGATCCTGATTGAAACTGGATGCCACTCATTTTAAATTCTGTCAGTAGTAATGTTGACATGTAATCATTATTAAGTGATGTCTAGCTATCATTTGTTATTTACTTTTGACGTCAACTTCGTAACTCCTTCATAAACGTTACAGAATATGTAACACAGAGCGAAGTTCAGTGAGAATATAGGGCACCTTTATCTAGACTTGAATGGATGTGGGAGGGCGTTGTAGGGTCCGAGACCATGATTGACATAATGAATTCCCACTGAGATTACTTTCCGAAGTTCCGCCGCTCAAGTCTCAAGTCCACGCCTTTTCACGTTGAACGACAGAACAAGAAACGACCAATAACAAGACAGGCTATGTTGACGAGCAGTGAAATTAGCCAATGGCTGTGGCGAGTTTGGTTGACAGAAGGTGGAGTTTCGGTCACCAACGGAGGTTGGTGTCGTCTGACCGGATGATAGAAGTTTTGTTTAGTGAGTTTTTTTTTATTATCCGTTTGATTGAGTGATCGGTCTTGTTTAGCGCTACTGGTAACGATTTGTTAAACCTTTATTTTTTTACCCCAAGTAACTCTTTCCGTTGGCTGCATCTGTCTTTTTTTTTTTTAGAATAAAGGAAGTCAAATAGTTTGTAGGGCGAAACTAAAGCCTTCAAAGTAACACGAGTACTTAGCTTGCTAGCCGGTTTGCTACGCGACAGACAAGGCGAGCTCAGCGCAGCAATGGGGAACCGGGGGATGGAGGATTTGATTCCCCTCGTAAATAAACTTCAGGACGCCTTCAGCTCCATCGGCCAGAGCTGTAACCTGGACTTGCCGCAGATCGCCGTGGTCGGCGGTCAGAGTGCCGGGAAGAGCTCGGTTTTGGAGAATTTCGTTGGCAGGTGAGTTTGACTGATAAAGCGCTTGTTGCTAATTAACGGGCGCGATGACAGCACGGCCCGCGCTGGCCGCCGCGCCGAGCCCGGTCACGCTCCCCCGCCCGTGTTTTCGCGGTTCCTCCGCCGTTTCCTCCTTCTCGCCCCGCTCGTTTCCCGTAAACCCGCTTGTCATGCACAAAAACAAGTTACGCACTTGACGCAGGTTGAACAGCGGCCGGGAACGAGGAAATGAAAGGGGGGGCGGAGATAAAGGAGCGGGGCGGTCGGTGCCGTTCGCTTGTGGGAAGTCTACCCGGTGGGGTACCGTACGGTTGGAGGGAACGTGAAAGGGGTGACTTTCTAAGGGCTGCTTGCGCAGCCGTCATGTCAGACGTAGCCCTTGGTTGATGGGCCGCTGCAGTTGTACCGTGGTCATTGTGTGTTTTACTTGTTTGAAAACCCATTGCCATTGCATGCATTATTTTTTTTCCACACAATTACAGCCAAGCCAGAGTCAAAAGTTAACCCAGATCTTTCTCGATCTAAATGACCGTCCGACAATTCGCGGTTGTTATTGTCGCCTGCCGCGAGCTGGCGGGTACGGCAGGTGTTGCTCGGGCTTTCCACGCCAGCTGCGCAGATGTTTGCACTGGGGACGATTAAAAGCCAATCAAAACGTGATGCTGCCGGGATGGGACCGGGGGGGGTAGGGCTGTAACAGCACGGCACGGTCACAGTCCGCTTCGACAGTTTTCCTAAGCTGTAGCCTTTACCAGTGGGTTGCAACGGAAGGCGGTGCGGTTCACCCCTTACGCCATTGTGAAGAATCAGCTGATTGGCTGACAGTTGGGGTCCCCGCTATGTATTCGAAACCGCGGTTGGCCAGCTCTGGACCTAGAGGTCTGTGGGATAGAGCTCTTAATTGCCTACCTGAAGCATGTATTTGAAAAGCAGGAGATCCCAGCTTGTCTTTCTACTGTCAGTAAAGATAAGTGCATTCCCTAAAACCTGTTGGACGACCGCTTTTTAGGACCTGGCTGAGGCACCTGAAACCCAAACGAACCCTTCACTAACAGTATTCATTTTGGTTGCTTTTAATTGCACGGTTATTAATATGTTGCATTAATCACAGCAGGAATAGCTCGTGAGTTTTTGCAGCCTCCACGTAGGGAAAACCCTGATTTGTTCACAACAGTCTTTATATAATAAAGTGTTTTTTATTATTTTTTAATCTCTTTTTACAAAAAAATTTTAAGGTCATTCTGTTGATCCACGGTCATATCTTTGTGGTTTTCCCCCTCATACAGAAGGAAATGTTGTTGCATGGTAATGCTCACCTGCAACTCACGGGCACACACACACACGCGCACATACACACACCATCATGTGACTCGTTGGGGAATGGGCGATCTGCCCTCTGCTGTTGATTTCAGAGGAAGAGCGAGCAGGTTTGCACATAGCCCCTGGGTGTAATTAGCGCCATGGCTGCCTCCACCCATCTTTTGTTGTTTTTTTTTCTTTCCCCAAGGCCCACATCTCTCTCTTTTTGCCCAAACAGAGGCCACCTTGGCTAGCCGGGTCCTGAGTTCACTACGCTGGTGCCTCTTTGCTTAAGAAAAGATCTCGTCCCAGATAAAGTGACAGCCAGCAATCTCGGACTCAATCTTGCTCAACCGGTTACTCCATTTTGCACAGTGGAACGTCCCGTCTCCTGTTCGGGCCTGTGTGCTCACTGGAGATAGGGGCGGGGCACAACACATTGCCTCCTGATGCTACCAGTGGCTGTTTTTTTTTTTGTGATGATTGTTTTTTCAGCAACCAATCAACCTCATGCTCACAGCTGAGAAGGCGGGGTTGAACACAGCACTTAATTGCCTTCGCCAGCTTCCTGTTTTCCATCATCTGGGTGGTGGGTGGCTCGCCTGTGATAGGCTGATTCATTCCGCCCTGTTTGTGAATGTCTTCATTTCTTGGAATTCAAGCCTAATGCTATTCTCCCCTAATTGATTCAACTCATTGACGCAGATTATTATTTTGGGAAGAGCACACAGGGCATTTGAAGGGTGTAATTTCACCAGCAGCCAACGGTGACTTATTGAAAGATAGTGATGGTGACTCAAGTTGCCATTTTCAAGGGAGTCGACCCAACAAACCATTACTTTTATCAGCAACCTTGCAGTTTTCCCGCATAAACCGAGAGACTATGCAAGCTGTTGTGAACACCCAGAGATGATGTAATATCTCTGAAGAACAACGATGAGTTCTGGTCTTTTAGGAAATTCAAGCTGTGAGTGAATGGAGTAGCCATTTCAGAGATTCTCACTCTCAACTCCTCTCTGTCTGTCTGTCTGTTTCTCTCTCTCTCTCTGTCTGTCTCTCACTCTCACTCTCTCACTCTCACACAGTGGTTTGTCATAGATATGGTGCCGGGAAGTGCGGATGTTCATTCTTGTTTGGGTTAGATTAAGTTTCCTTGGAGTGGTTAGATTGCACGATATCTCTTGAATGGCACTTTACCCAGAAGCCCCAGCCCTAGGCGTCTAGATGTCAGTCGAACAAGCTCCTTAATCTAGTCGATGGTAGCCATGGCGATGAACTCTTGGCCAATGTGCAGCCAAGCGTCCTGTGTGTGTGTGTGTGGCACTCCATCAGTCACAGGGTGGGCCTTATCTTGTGTCAGGCAGACGGGCGTGGATTGGGCAGGGTTGTAATCTGGCTCCCTGGCGTTTTGCGGTGAAGCCGGCACCTTGGAAGTTTGGGGTACAGTGCTTCTCTTAGAGCCCTTTGTCTTCCTGATCTTACTGATCATACAGAACATGCTGGCTGAGTGGTGGAGTGCTGGCAATGAATCGTGGAGTGACACTTTGGGATCGCTGCCCCCTGCAGTTGTGATGCGCACACGTGTAGAACCGCACAAACTGAGAAAAACCAACACTGTGCGGCTGAAAATACACAAATGCTTGATTCAGTTGTTCTTTGTGCATCACTGTTTCTTAGTTTTGCTGATTTGTCACACTTGTATTCATGCTTAGTTAATCGCATTCTCTCCTAAAGGACATGACATCAAGGGTTGTCATCTTACCCTGTCTAGTATTTTAAGTACAGTGCAGCACCTGGGAAACGACTTTAATTCACACGGGCTAATGGACTCTGTTCCGCTGGCGTTTTTTGGTCTTGGTCTAGAAGGTGAAATTGTTGATCAATCGTGTGTGTGTGTGTTACAGAGTTTAATGATGCTCACAGAAGGTGAATGATGAGACTGTCACTTAGTGGTCCAGATGTCTTCGAGTGAAACCTGCAGCAGTTTGTGTTTTTGGCTTTCTTTCCCCGCTATTGCATCACTGCTTGACTGTGCATGGGGGTACCGGACAGACACACACACACACACACACAGGCTCCCGCTCACCCCCCTCAATTGAGCGGCCCGCCTGCTTCCCACTCTGTGCTTTCTGGTCGAGGAGATGTATAATAGATGGCGGTTTCGTCTATCATTTACAGCACATCAATAATTCAGCTGATTCCCTGCGGCCCGCTTCACTGGAGCCCTGTGGTTGTG
>JABFEB020000044.1:14800984-14817711 GCA_019775895.2 Stomatorhinus ivindoensis
GGAAAGACTATGGCGACCTGCACAGTGGAGGTTTACAAAGGAGCAGCCAATTAAACTTTGAATGGACCCGTGCATCAGACACCCTTGCCTGATCCAAGACCCCATTCAGGAGTTAGGAGGTCAGAGTCTCCACTCATAAGCTTGACTATATTCTGCATTTTTATTTATGCACGCTATTGGGCCAGCTGTACAAAGGGGCGCGGCCAAAGGGACTGAAAGCTGATTGGCCTCTGTAGTGTCCACTCCCCCATCAGGCACCAATTCAAAACCAACCATTGGCTAATGATACCAGGGATTCCAGAATAAGGTGCCAAGCGGTGTGCGCGGGTAGCGGGTGAGGACTTACTGGGAAGTCGGGCAGCGGCACACGGCCGTTCACCTTGACGCTGCGGTTCATTTCACGCTTCAGCAGCTTCCGGGAGCCTGGCTTGTAGGCGGGGGCACCATCCCTGTGGGCACACGGGAAAGGGGTGGGGGGGTCAAGGCCAAGCCAAACACAAGCTCCCCCGAAAAAGGTCACACCCCACTTTTCCTCTTCAAAAAGCATCACCCAAACAATGATATTTAGGAGGATTTTAGACGGTCATGTATAATTGCCTGTAATTATATTCAAGGTAACAGGCCAGATCCACATGACAGAGCAAGTGAAGTGAAAGCCTGTTAATGACCAAGAGCGGGAATGAGGACGCACGTGGAATGTCTGGCTCTCCCCACATAAGGAACTCAATTCAGCTCTCGGCTGGACCCTTCTGATCTTAGTCTATGGTTCTCTCCTAGAATGTAGTCCCTGGTTGTGCTGGCGCGAACCTGACATCTCCTGGACCCCGCTATAAAACAGCCCCCCCCCCCAGCACACACATTCCAGCAAGCTGGAGTGCAGCTCTGCCTAGTGTCCTCAGTCTGCTTCTTGCTGACCGAGTCGGGTCCAGCCCAGCACAGCCCAGCCCGGTCCAGCCAGCCTCCCTGTGCAGTGACCCTGCTTTGCATGGAGATCCTTCAGTCACTCTGGCAGCTTTCAAAGCATCCAGCAGGCCCTCAGCCCTGCATGCCCCCCCCCCACCCCACTGATTTTTCTAACTCAAGTCATACTGGAAATCACTGTTATTGTGGAAATTTGTCTGTTTTCACTCCTCATCCTGTATTTCAGGAAGTATGTACTTTTACAATGTTGTATTTAACTTTTAAGGTCTAATAATTGCATTGTAAAACAGGGGAAGCTCACCCCTCCCTTAATCATGCAACCGATAAGAACACAATACGACCAATCAGAGAGCAGGTGAGCCGGTGGTGTAGACCAGTCAGAAGCTCTGACTGAACTGCAGCTGAGAATGAGTCAAGTCATACTTGGCATATATCCTAAAGCAATTTATACAGTCGAGGCAAAAAAAGACTAACATTTGTAGCACAGGAGTGACTAAAATGAGTTGTTGCTTCAGCAGTTTTGCAGTCATGTTCAGGGGTGATGTTATTGTTTCGGTGTATTAAGCAGCCCCCTGTCCAAACGGTGTGTTCCCCTTGAAATTCACCAGGCAATAGAAAGTTCCGGATTGTTTGATGGCCGTGTCTGTGGAACCAAGAGCCAGGGCGTGTGGATGTGTACAGGCCTGTGAGTCTCTGAAGCATTAACATAACATCGGTTAAAAGAAAAAAAATCAAAAAAGAAAGGAAAAAAAAAAGAAACTAACTTTTTTTTGTGTGTTCTGGGCACCTCATTGCACTGATAGACAGGGGGTGTAAATCTTTTGAGATTGTCCTGAGGGGGGGGGGGGGGACTTTGCTTCACGGGATGTCAGAGCCCCGACACAAAGTGAAGTGACCAGGAACTTCAGAATGGAATCCAAACCTGTTAACAGAAAGTGCCGGAAAGTTTGGCGGCGTGATTTTAAATAGAACGCGGGGGGTGGACGAGGATTGCATTTTGGGTGGGGCGGGGGTGGAAACCACTTGTGAAATGGCTGAGTAGACCCATTTGGTCACGTTCCTGTGGAAATGGAGATTTTTGTAACCCTTTTGTGTTATTTATACCAAGGCTGATTTATTTTGTCAAGAGCGGTTTTTACCATGAATTCTGAGAGCTCTGTCCAGGTCCTCCACCGTTGTGAAGGCTAGTCACAGAGCCCACTGAGACACCCCACCCACCACCCTTGATTTAAAAACTCATCATGTCGGCGCCATTCTTGGCATTGGGGTAATGGTGTCAGATCTCTTCCCCATTATCCTACACCAATAAACCAAAAGCTTTATAAGCAGAAAGCGTCTGTCAGATATCTTGGGTATAATCTGTTTTTTCATTTGGGCTTTTCGGGAATTGGGGCATTCTGACGGACATTGTGAATGTTTTCCGTTTTGATTTTGGTGGACCTGTGGGTGGGGGAGACGACCAGGGTCCGAATGCTCCTTGGCTCGCTGTACATGTCCTGCTTCAAGAGACTGTGTAAATACAGGTGCAGTCCGGTGGAATTGGTTAAGGAGGTACTGGCAGACGGTAACCCCCCCCCCCTCTCCGAGTGTGGGTGTGATTTCGTTACATTATTTGCAGGTGGGTGTGAGGAGTTTAGGTTTTGTGGGTCGACGAACTTCCTGAGAAGACACGCAGACAGTGATGGCAGGATGAGGGCTGGCCTTGGTCAGGGTACCGGGGATCTCGGCGTTACCGAGACAGCCGGACCCAAGGCTTTGTTTTTATATTTACTGTCGGTAATTTCCTACAGAGGTTCATTGGAGAACCTTCCTGAAGGTAGAACGTGCAGATACATGCGTATGGAGATGGTGGGCAAGCTGCCCAGCCTTCCCACTCGGACACGCTTCCTGACTTAAGTGCCTCTCGTTCTGACTGGAACCGAATAACCGAGTACAAATAATGAATGAAATGAGCATTAATAAAAGCTAATGTGTACAATAAATGGAACGGCTTCTGGTGGTTGGTGTCTACTCTGTGTCGTTTCTCTCACTCTCCATCTTCCCAGCTGTCCTCCCTCCTTCCTGGTATCTCTGTCCCCCTCCATTTAAGGCACTCGGCACAGCCTTTGCTACCTGTTGTCCTGGCAACCATCCAGGCTTGAGATGACTTCTGATTGGTCTGATCACTTTCTCATTCCCACTGTCATGACAGTGATTGGGTGGTGGGTGAGATTTGCTGAAAGTGGTGGTGAATATCCTAGGTTCGGGGTGCCTTAATTTCTTGCTGCAGGGGGGTACATTTCATGACACCCCCCCCCTCGATTATAGCAGTCTTTCCAGTCAATCACGGGTCTTTCTATACTGTAGTGGTGAGTGAGAAATGAAGGTTGATTACAGTATGATTTTCTGTGGGATAATATCAGGAAGTGATTGACAGTGTGGGATAATCCCCCCCTCCCCTATATAGGTTTCCTTGAAGCCACCTTTCTCCCACCTCTGCACATTCTGCAGAACTGGCAGTGATATCGATTACAGCAGCAGCGTTGGTTCCTTTAAATAGGAGTTGTCGTACGAGATCGTCATGAATAACCAGAGGAGCCGTTTGGTTGGTCACTGTCCTTTGATATTTTCTTTGACATACGAATATTGGGCCAAAAAAAAAATTGGAGATTAAATTGCGTGTCGTTATGGATGGCCAGTATTACATGCGTAATGGTGTCAAAAGCACAGAACCCAGAAATATTTGTTGCAACCTTTAGTCCTGAAACGCTGTAAGACGTGGTATATCACAGGTTAAACAATACGGGCTTGGACAACTCCAGGCAACACATTACATTCAGGGCCAAAGTATAGCCCGTTTTTCCACAGATCAAGGGTGTCATTGGATCACGTGAGATTGAATGCTAGGAAGGTAAAGAGCAAGGCTCTGACAGGTCAGTCTGATGAACTTTGCTCCTGCAGCGATCTCTGACTTGCACTGTGATGAATACAGAGGAGTTCTTTGGGTTTGCATTAATGGAACTGCTGAAGGCCTGTTCCCAAAACATGTGGATCTGACCCTATCCCACTGTGCAGTGATTAAACTCACCCTCATGGGCCGCCTGCATCCATGACGTACTGGGTTTGCATTTCAGTCTTTGTCCTTTCATCACTCTGAACAGGCGCCCAGGTCCTCGGAACCAGTGGTGAACAGACCGACCCAGGATATTGGTGGGACGCACCTCATAACACTGTTAGAGTTGTTAGATGAAGGAAATACGACCGGAATTCAGAGGTGCCACGACTGCAGCGGCCAAAAACATGCAAAGATTTCTAGAGGAAGACAGATTTGGTTTCCTTTTATTTCTAGGATTCAAACATACGCGTCACTGGATGCACCAAACTGTATTGAAGTGATAATCACTGGACTGCAAATTCTTTGAAATACTTTAAAAGAAATTTTTATAGATATATAAGGATTCATGATTTAAATAACTATGAAATGGCCCAAGATATGAATCAAGTTATATACGAATGTGTATGATTTTTTTTTTTTTTTACACACATATATATAAGTTATCAATATGGTCTGGTGTAAATTTGTATTTCCAATAATCAAGGGCATTGCTCTGCATTTTGCACATTGAATGGCATGTAAATAAGCACTGCCGTATTGGGGGAGTTGGGTCTGTTATCTGGAGTGGTGGCACTGGTTTGAAACAATCGCTGGCACCTAAGGGCCGACTTTCTGTGCATCAATGTCTACTGATGATTGGAAGCTCAGGGGAGTTCTGCATTGAAGCTGCTTCGTAGCATGTGTACCATATGACCAAACCGCAAAACGACTGCCTCAGGCCCAGATATTAATGCAAATCAGGTGTCTAATGAACAGAAGGCAATTCTGCTCAGACATAGTAGATTTGATATCTATGTGTGTGCTGTGAAAATGAAACTCTCGTGGGAATGATTAAAATGTTAATACCTGAAGCAATTTCAGTTTCCTGGTTTAAAAAAGAAAAGCCCAAACCACTATAATACTACCCCTGGGATTTGCTTAATATTTCCTTTGCTAACTGCCATTTATCATCTTGGTTAGTCGACATACTTTCCTGGGTAGGGACACTATTGCCCTTCAGGAGAAACTTTATCTGGAAAATAAAATCCGTAGCTGAAGGAAATCTGGTTTTGTTGCCACACCGCACTATGATTCCCACCCTATACTCCCTTCAGGGCCAACCAACAAATGCAGCCTGCTTCCTACCCTTCTCCTGTAAAAATTAAATGCTAGGTCCTACATGACAAGTCATACAAGAACGTAAACTCAGCACGTATCCGCCATTAACTGCCATAAAAACCCAGAAAACCGTCTCGCTGGGAGGTTTCATAAACGGCATCAAAGTTAAAATAAACTTGAGGCTGAATTTATTTTTCTACTAAACGGCATCAAAGTTAAAATAAACTTGAGGCTGAATTTATTTTTCTACTAAAACTTTATTAAATCCTGAAAAGTCACACCTTTAATACCACATACACCCATAACACACACACTTGTGCAGATAATCTTAATCACAGAATTGGGTCCTTACATAGTAAACACATGATTTAAAAAGTACCTCATCTCCACATAAAATTTTGTAATAGCTAAGAATAAAGGTGAAACTCGGTCTTCATTAGGGACAAGATGAGCTCCAAGGGAATTAAGAAAAAAATCTAAGAATATGATGATGCCTGAGGAGGCGGGTAATAAAACTGTCAACCAATAAGGGATCGCTGATGAAAGAAATGTAAACATGGTGATTATTCCCATTGGCTGGATATGTGTCCAGGGACGGGATGATAGCAGGGATTTACAGAGAAGCACACTAGGAAGATTTGGAGAGACTGGCCAGTGCAGACAGGTGCGGCTGAGAGACCGGATGCTAGTCGCTAAACTATCACCGCAGTGTTGTAGCGAACGTGGCAGCAAGAAGAGTCACAGCTCCCAGGGGAGTTTATGCCTCAGATTTAACTGGAAGGTCTCCACCAATGAGAGGAAAGAGAAGGCGAGTCTCATACCTCACTTCCTCCCTAATGCTTGCCCATCTTTCTGAATGACGGTTCCTGTCTCCTACCCAAAGTCCTACTTCTGGGCGTGGCTACGTGCGCACCCTCCTCTTGTCGTCGAAGAAGCGCCGTACCGTGTAGACCTGGGTGAAGGCCACGCCTAGGAGGACCAGCATGTTCACGCAGGACCAGAAGGAAACGCGCCATAGGTTGTCCTCCAGTAGATTGCGGTCACGTGCCTCAAACATGCGCAGGGACATCTGCATCTGCCGGCTGCGCTCCAGGCGGCGGTGAACAGAGTCTATTGAATCCTGGGGGGGGGGGCGGGAAGGGGGCAGTATGAGATTAATCGGGAAGAGGGGGTAAGGGGGGTGGGGGCTTGGTGTCCTTCTCACCCTGATGTCCTCCAGCTTGTACTCCAGCAGACTCTCGGGTTCCGCTATGTCCGCCCAGTCGTCCTCCCCCTCTGCGTCCCCCCCTGGCCCCTCCAGGATCACCTCGAAGAACACCATCTTCTCCGAGAACCTGCTGAAGCTGTTGTCGAAGCAGATCCTATAGTCTCCCTCCTCTGTGGGCTCCACCCTGTGATGAGGTCACCATCAAAGAGCGACGGACAGAGAGGGCAATAAGAGAGGGTGAACGAGAGAGAGAGAGAAAGAGAGAGACCATTAGCAATAAGTGCTACTACACACTAGTGGTAGAGAGAGTAAACAGAGAGTATATTACAGCTACACACCAGTCAACCAATTAGAGAAGAAAGTAACAGAATTTAAGGGAAGACTGAAATAGTCATTAAGATTCAAAATGAAGGATGGATCGAGGGGGACGGGAAACTCGCAGACTGGCCCACACACAGTCATCCATGACCGTATAATATTCACCAGCCTTCTCATTAGATAAGCAAATTCATGGAGGACCGCGTGCTGGACGACGTACTGGGGAGGAGCTCTCACTCACGTGTGGATCCCATCCGACTTGCGGAACTCGGAGGTCAGCTGGTACCCGATGGGGGAGATGATGGTGAAGTCAACATCCATACCTGCCCCTGCGATCACCTAGGCATGACGGAACAGGTACATCCAGATGAAGAGGTCTCTCAGAGAGTGTAAAAACAGATAAATGCCAAGGATTACGATGTAATATACAACAGTTATGGATTTTTAGGAAGTCAGCTGAAAATTTCTAGGTCTTTTTCTTTTTAAATGAGTTTTTCTTGACAGTTTTTACTTGTGGTTTTCAGCTATGCAAAAATCTCCAGGCGATGGCTGCCAGTGGTGCGAGTTTGAATATTCAAACTTTCAGGCAGAATTAAATCATCGTCGCTGAGAGCACCTCGCCCACACACGCAAGGCGCCACTCTCACTCCCAGCCGCTAGGTCACCTAACACCGTCAGCGTCTGTACAGAAGGGTAACGGACAGCGGCATACGGGTAGGATAGAGGGGATGGTCATGTAGAAGGGGTAAGTGGGACCAAATTAGAGCCTTACCTCACAGTCTCTGGGGCAGACTAGAGGGGCACCATACCACCATTTCCACAAAGTGTGAAATCACAGCACAGCTTTTCCCTCTGCCCCCATTTCTACTGGGGGGCAGGGGAAAGGGGAGTGTTTACACTATAGGGGTAACATGACAACACAGCAGGGCAGCAATGCAAGACCAGGCTTCAACCTTATATAGCAGAGTCACGACAGAGTCGGTACAGGAGACTCCTGCATCAAACAAGCCTGTCCGGCACAAAGGAGCTGCTTCCGCTTAGGTGTCTTAAGGTGAGGCATTGTGGGTGTGGCTTCACATACACTGGGCGGGGCCTATGAGAGAAGACCGGCCTCCCGCACGGACTCTACAACTGAGGGGAGCTTAAGCACATAAAGCAGACCTTGGGTACAATGAACAGTTTTAAACATGAACTTAAAGGTGTTAGTACTTGCCGACTCTCATTGGTCCCTAAATTTACACCCCAAATCAGATCTCCTTGAAATGTACCTATATTCCTCAGGCTACCCCCATGACCAGGATCAGAAAGCAGGTGTTCTGAGGAGTTGAGCCACCTATCGAGGACGTTATATCGAGCCTTTCTGCGCATGTGTAGTCACACTCTCTTGAGACTAGTTATAGGGGTTAGGGTGAGGGTTTTAGGTGGTTTTTGGGGGGGGGGTTAGGGATATCGATTAGCACTACGGTAGCCTAAGTCCACAAAGTAGCTCAACTCGTCAGAACACCGACTAAACAGCCTTACTGCAAGACACCACAGGCTCGCCCAGTCCCGTTAACACACACCACCAATAGGCGTATATGCAACTGATGTCAAAACACACAGTACAGATTATTCAGGGGATTTTGTGAGCGTAGCCACGTGCGTTGTATCCAACTTCGTCATCTGTAATTTGACAAACAAATAGAAAAACCTTCCAACATTACACGTGCCTCCACATATAAAGTACATTTTATTTCTACCACAACATACTGATGATGCTGGCACAATATGCAAAGGCCGATCCACATACAAATCGAGTGCTTTATTGGAGGACACTGTCCTTGTCGTTTTAGGTCGACGAATCGAGAAATAAGTGTTTATATACAAGGGAGGAAAACGCAAAACAGAGGCGAACCTGTATCGAAACAAAATCTTTTAAAGTCTAAACATCACATGCCAGTCGCCCGGACATAAATACTGTTGGTGTCGTATCACACTAGTAACCTATGGCGCTACTACTTGAACCGGATTAGATTGCCAGCGTAAGAGGAGGAGCTATATTATTTTGCGGTTACTGTCGTGGCAATTTCATATTCGTGGAAACTTGAAAAATATATATATATAATTTCAACAAGGAAGTATTACCTCCACTCCTACACAGACACGACACGCCGCTTCTAAAAACGTCTCTTAATTAAAACCTGATCACATCCGCTACCGTTTATCTAGGTAGCACGCACTGTCAGCGCGTGCAAGGAGAAATGTTCTGCAATGTAACATGCTCTCCCCCCACAACAAAAAAAAATCAGATTTATCATCCAGGCATTCCCCTGCAGAGCATGCTTTCCACCCGTTTCCGAGCAGTGCAAGACATTACGGCCAGCCACGTACAAACATGACAGTTTCACCTGATACTCCACTTCCATGGAGCCGTTCTTCGAGGCTGTTTGGTAGAAACACTCCATTTTCCCAGCGGGGAGGAGAAAGGTGAGTTCGGTGTCCTGATTCTGTCCAAAAGCCCCTATCAAATCCAAACACTGACTCAGGACTACGGTTAAAATAAATCCAGCAGGGCTTGAAATCGCGCCCCTTCGGCAGGTTCCCATATCTGCACCCCTGTTTACCTAAATCCGATTAAATAGTGCCAACGCGCTACCTGGACGCACTGTCACTACACCACTATCTACCAACCAGGCCAGCAACTTCCTTAATCTCTTTTTTCGGGTGATTTTACTCGTACGAACTTTCAGAGCTCGCGATTGGCTGGAGCGCTGTTGTGATTGAGGTCTATCTGTGCCAATCAAGTGGGACGCACGTCCGCTTGACCAATGATGCGCGAGGGACGTGCCACGATGACGGTGGTGGGCGTGGCGCCCTGAGAGGCGATAAACACTTAGAGGTGTTTGCTGAGTGGTAAGGGCCCCAAGGCAGGTAATCCGATGTTTAATCTGTTATTGCTGTGAAATGTACTGCATAGTTGAAATTGCGACACATTTACCAACACAGCCTGGGACAGGTTCCAGTCCCCCACTTGCATCAGTTCATCTAAACGCTTATGCTGATCAGGGTCCCAGGGTTGCCTCGAGCCTATATGTAACAGGACAGGGCTTAACGCAAAGCCCTGAATACGATGCTGTTCCAGTTCGTAATAGTCTAATTTGTAAGTTATAATTTTTTCAACTGAAAATTCCATCAGTGATAAATTAAAAAAGATAAAAAAACATCTTATTCGTGAAATGTATCACTCAGTTTATGGTGTTTACGGAGTCTTTGTTGAAATGTTTTCAGAAAATTAGCAAATCAAATGTCTCTCTGAACCTGACTCTAACCCTGACACAAATCAACAGTTTTTTTAAAATTTCGTTTGAAAACCGCTGAACATCCACACATGGGTTGAATTTTTGTGGCTGTAGGGGGTGCTGTAAACACAAAATATAATTACATTGGGGGCAGATCATTCTGTATATTAGGTCTGTATGAGGAAATTGCAGGGCTGGACTAGCTATCTGACATACCGGCAGGCTTTGCTGATCATTTATGTCAGATTCAACATATGTAACATATATTTTCATGTCTTCAACTATGGTGTCTTACACACGCTGACACAGAGCGGGGAAGCAGGCACAGGAGTCGGGGCAGTCAGGTGAACACCAGGTTTATTTGGAATAGAAACACTTAGGAATGTGGAACGACATCAATGACCAGATTGGGGAAACATACACTGACACACACTTAAATACACTGGACTAATTAAACAACTAGAAACAGCTGATAACGCGGGGATTCCACACGAAGTAGATGAGAGGGCATGGCACACAAGAGGAGCAGCACGATCCGGGCATGACATATGGACTGAAATAAGCATTATCTTTGGGTCTTCTATATGAAACACTATATTACAATATGGGATATGAAAATAAAAACATATGTAGATAATTACTAGGGTGCAGTGTGTGGCTCAGTGGGCTAAGCCTCTGTATCTGCGATCGGAAGGTTGCCAGTTTGTGTGACTGTCCTCAGCATAATGGTTCCATGTCTGTTGGTCCTTGAGTGAGGCCTTTAACCCCCCCCCCCCCCCCAGCTCCATGGGCTCCGCAGCGTTCAGATGCTTCTTGCATGATGTCAACAGTAATGTGAACAATAAACGTCATTACCGGTTCTCTCCTTATCATGTGGCTGAATTTTCTCAGAATGCTTCATAATTACACAATGACACCAAAATAGCGCACATAAAGTCAGCCAATGAGATGACAGCAGCAGTAAATGCTGTGTGGTGCTTTTTTAAAATCCTGAACTGAAACCGTCGCAATCTTTCTGTTTATGGTCATTTCCTAAGGCTTCTGCTTTTGCCTGACCATCTCATCCAGAATCAAAACCACGTCTCTGCAGACCTGTACAATATCATAATAAGTCCATGACTTAACTTATGAGCTGCGGATGGCTTTTCTAATTACGAATTATGATGTTGACGGTGACCATTTGCTGCAAAAAACAGAGAGGCTTTTGGTCCAAAACAAAGTTTAGGTGAGATTGCTCCATTTTATCTTCTGGGTGTGTACTGTGTTTGGATTTGCAGAAACCCCTTTTGTGCCACATTGAGGTTGAAGATTCTCCAGGAGGCCCAGAGGATAGTGACAGGGTGTTCTCAGAGATGTTACTATTCACCTTTACATTACGTAGTGGGCACATTTGTCCAAAGGGACATACAAGTGAGTAAAATACCACATTGCAAATATATGGCTGCCAATGAGCCAACTAGGCGTAAGTGTAGCTATGCTGAGTGTAAGCAGTACTGGAGCAGGAGCTACACAAGAACTTCCAAATAAAGCAAGAACCTGATAAGACAACTACTCAAATCAGTAGACAAAGTGCAACACTAAGAGTGTTAATAGAACTTGGAGTGGCGTAGGCTAGTAGAGGTACTCTTTCTTGAAGGTGGAAAGGAAATCTGATGACTGGATGTGTTTCAGCAGCCTGGTCCACCATTAAGAAACCGCACATGAGAAATGTCTAGAGTGACACTTCTCACAAATGTGGCTTTTGGTCTCTGACTGAAGAGGGTGAGATTTTGCAGTTTGCACAACACGAAGAAATGCAAAATGTAGACTCTCTGGTTGCAGTAAAAAAGATTTTATCAGTCCCTGTCTCCAAGCTACTTTTACTCTTTTAGGGGTTAGAGTAGCTCTTGATTAGGGTGACCACCTAATCCATGTCAGGAGGGACACCATGAGCTACAACAGGGTTTGTAAACTACCATTTCATTCATTTCAATTAAAAGGTCCACGATTTCACTTATTGATTTCACTTAAGCGCTGAGTTCCTGCTGTGTGCTGATTGGTCAGTCTCCTACAATCATGCATGTGTCACTAATGTTAATGTGAAACAGCTGGACGAGTCTTTGAATCAAGGAAACAAACGAGTAAAAGCACAAGAAGAATTAACTACAACAACTAATTAGCCAAGGAGCCTTTCAGTATTAAAGTATTTGTAAACCTGAAGTAGCTCATAGGGTCCCTCCTGACATGGAGTAGGTAGTCACCCTACACTTGATACATACTGATATATTCACAGAACCTGAACATAGACGACATGAACAAAGGGATTGGGACACACCTCTTAATGATTGAATTTAGGTGTTTCTTTCTTCAGACCCATTGCCACAGGTGTATAAAATCAAGCACCTAGCCATTCTGTCAGGTTTACAAACACTTATGAAAGAATGGGCTGTTGAAGCGCGTGGTACTATCATAGGATGCCATAAGTCAGTTTGTGAAAGTTCTTCCCCGCTTGCTATTCCATAGTCAGCTGTAAGTGATATTGTCGCAAAGCAGAAGTGTTTAGGAATTACAGAAACTCAGCCACAGAGTGACAGACCACATCAAGTAACAGAGCAGGGTCTCAGAGTGCTGAGGCGCACAGTGCGCAGAAATGACCAACGCTCTGCTGACCCAACAACTGCAGAGTTGCCATGAGAACATTACCTGCCTGACTGAACTGTAATATTTGGTGGAGGATTTATAATGCTATGGGATTTTTCCAGGGGCTGGCTGGGGCCCTTAGTTCCAGTGAAGGGAACTCTTAATACTTCAGCATGCTAAGACATGGAGTATTCTATGCGTCCATCTTTGTGGGAACAGTTTGGGGACGACCCTTTTCAGTTCCGGCAAGACTGTACCCCAGTGCACAAAGCAAGGTCCATAAAGACATGCTTGGGTGACTTTGCTGTGAAATAACTTGACTGGCCCACAAAGAGCCCTGACACCTATGGGATGAAATAGAATGGAGATTGCAAGCCAAACCTTCACGTCCAACATCAGTGCCTGACTTCACTGACTTCCGAAGTTCTTGTAGGTATAATCGCCAAGTCTCCCCATACTTTTGTCCATGTAGTGTAACATGGGCTGCAGAGAGACTGTGCTACTGGATCCCATCTCTGTTGGAAAACACCGCGGATTTTTGAATGGTTCTTGTCCTCTAAAGCAACTCAACCCAGTCTACAGGGAACTCCGGATAGTCAACATTTTTGCTTCCTCTCATCTCCCAGCACACTTGTACCAGGTATTCGTTGTTCCTGATTGGCTGGGAGCTGGGTAGGAGCAAAAACGTGGACTATCTGGGGTTCTCTGAGGACTGGGTTGGGAAAGATTGCTGGGATCCTGGATCTTTCCAATTTTTCTCAAAGGTTGTACAGCAAAGTCCCTTCTTAACGAGCAGCTTTAATTACCCATCCATGACTTTACTGATGGCCAACCTTGACCCACAGATCAACACTCAGACCCCTTTAAAAAGTCACTTTGAGTTTATGCACTACAAAAAAAGTAATCACGTGACAGACAGAAAGCAGGGAAGTGAGTCTGATGCAGGAGCCAGTGGGGGGGGGAAGTGTGAATACAAGGTTCAAGGTTGCTTTAATACAAAAGTACTGTGTAGCAGTTTGTCACACGCGTGAGAGCGGCTGATGAGAGAGACGCGCAGCGCTAGTCTCCCTGAGGAAGACGACAGAGAAAGTCTTCAGAGAGACTCTTTAACTGCCCGCCAATTAAATTTTTCTGTTCGTATTTTTGCAGCTCTTTCGGCCCAGCGGCTCTCTGACCTCTCAGCTGAGGAGCTTTACTTTCTGTTCAGAAGTGGAGGAAGGTATTTTAACATATTAGTTGTATTTTCATTGTTTTCTGACACAGCCCGTGGAATCGGTCTGGATCCCGGGTTGGTGTGACCTCTTGGACTCTCCAGACGAACATCTCATGTAATCTCTATCCAGGCTGCTGCAGCAATGACCCGGGATCCAGGGGAAGCTAGAGATGCAATGGAGATATATTCGCCAGTATTCAAGGTGGACGGCCAGGCGTGCTACCTGCCCCAGATGGCTCCGCCTCCCCCTAGGCAGGGCCGGGTGGGACAGACGGTGCTGTACCTGCTGCTGGTCGTGACTCTGTGCAGCGTCACAGTGGAGGCCTGCTTCATCTACAAGCTGTACAACACCACTGCGACGGTAAGGAGCTGTGCCAAGCAGCCTTACACCACAAGCCTGTGAAACAGATTTATGATTGGTGCCCGGGGACTAACATCTGCGATTGTCTCCGTTACAGGCGGACGCCCCAACCAGACAGAAGCACCAGCAGGGTAGGAACCACGATATTCGCATCAGTGAATGGACTTTTGCCGTTGCTCATTCGTTCTTATTCAGCCTCCAATCTTTCATTTCCACGTTTACTTCCCGAAAGAAGTGTAGTTAAAAATTAACCCTCTTTTTCCCAAACAGGTGAGAACGATGCTACCGCCAATAGTCACCGGACTGCAGTTAAACCTCCGAAGCCGTCAGCACACCTGATAGGTGAGATGTCACCAAAAGCAAATGACAGTGTGGACCCTTTAATAAACAAGATGTGCTTCTCATTGTATCCAGTGAAAGCTGACAGTGATCGATTACTTTCCCTATCAAGCCAGCACTCACCAACCCCTGCAAGACGGACTCATGATGTGGACCTCCGTCGGGGGAGATGCCTTCACCCACGAGATGGACTACATCCAGGGGAAGCTCTTTGTCAAGACGGAGGGCTTCTACTTCATCTACTCCAAGATCTACTTCTCTGAGCCCAGCCCAGAAGGCTTCACCCACATGGTCCTGAGGTCCACCCCGCGCATGCCCAAAAGTGACCTGGAGCTGATGCGCACTTTCCGATTTCTTGACAGGGGTGAGAGGAGGGGGGGCATGCTGAACAGCTACCTAGGGGGGGTGTACCTTCTGCACGAGGGTGATGCCGTTTTTGTAAAGGTGCACAATCATACAAAGCTGTTGGGGCAGACCCCGGCGGATAACTTTTTTGGCATATTCATGTTGTAGATGATTATGGTTGTTTCTTAATTTTTTAAACAGCTTTAGAGATGCAATGAATCTGGTTTCCAAAAGGGAAAGTAGCTAGTGAAAGGTATTATAGTGTATCTGTGACCAGGGATACTATGGGGGAGAGGGGGGTTAGAATAATTCCAAGGGCCTCTCAGTGACTGGAACCCTAAAATATTTGGAACATCAGTGGATTGGCCTAGGTTGGGGGGCCCATTGTGATATGCTGTCACGGGGCCCAAAATTCCCAGCGGGCCCCATGTCTGTGAACATTGGAACTTTGAAAGCTAGAAGGATTTTATGACCTTGGGGGTCATTGGCTCACTCTCTAACGGGAAAGGTTTTATTTATCACTGCCATTTGTTGCATTATTATAACCTAATAATACTTTTTTATTATTTTTGATAGAAGTCTGAATGCTTCATTGAATCACAGACATAGATATGCATTTACTGTATGTCTAATCTATGCAATATAGTAGTGTTACGAAACATCTGTATGTGAAGGACCTGGTTTGTTAAAGCTTGAAGAAAAAATTAGTGATAGGAGCTTGAGAGATACTGAAAATTCGCACCGACTGACCCGAATAGGGCTCAAGGGAAGCTTTCATAAGGAGAAGGTACTTTGTAAATATGCAAATATTGCATGCCGATTGTCCAATAAAAGTTTCAACTTACTCATACTCTCACATATATGCAGAATAAATCACCTTTATGCAAAGATGTCTTGGTAATATTCTTTCTTTTTACAACTATAAACACACATAAAATCTTAAAGAAGAAAATCCTGCATTAATCTTGACTTCAGTACATGTTGGATCCATTCTCTCTGCTGGATGTGTTGCCGTTGGGCATTGATACGTTTGTATTTTGGTTTTTGAGTAATCGGTGGGCATGGTGCCGCACTTTGAGGCTGAGTGTAACATGTTTGTGGGGACAAGAGGACCCCCCAACCCTTTTTGGGACCCTTGGAGAATTCTAGCCAGTTGGGGAGGGGGGAGGGGGGACGGGGGGGTGGTGGGGGCTAGTGGCCACTGGACCCAAAGCAGCTGCTTTGTTCAGTCATGCCTTGGGGCAGCATAAAGCTTTGCCCTGCATAGGGTGCCAGTCGACTTAACAGCTAAGATACGTTTGCAAGTTGCAGGTTTTTCCATCTGGAATTGCCATCAAATCGAAAAAGAAAAAAAAAACAATGAAACGTTTCATGATTATCTGATTGGTTCAATTTTTTTACTTAGTTTATACAATTATTTTTGCAGGGTTTCTATGTTTTGTTGAAATTCTTGCTACAAGTTAGCACACCAGGCGTGTCTCTAACCCTGACACTAATCTATAGACAAGTGCAGCTTCTCTAACGTGTCATTTGAAAACTGTTGAAAAGCTACAGAAGCGGCAAATATTTTATGGCGCTAGATGGCGCTGTGCACACAAAACAAAATTATACTGGGGGGGGGGGCATCGGTATATATTACGTGTGAGGAAAAATGTGTATAACCATACATCATACTAAAAGTAATTTTCTTGTTCACAATTTAACTCGCATATGATTTGATTTTAGTATCAGTTTACTTCTTGAAGTTTCATTTTTAATTTGGGGGCAGTGCGAGGCTCAGTGGGCTAAGCCTCTGCCTCTGTGCCTCTGATTGGCCCCTGAGCAAAGGCCCTAAACCCCCCAGCTCCGTGGACACCACTGCAGGTGGCTGCCCTTCCCTGCTAAGCTCGCTCTCAGCTACATGTGTAAACGGGGGGGGGGGGGAGTGAAAGGAG
>JABFEB020000044.1:14826389-14840712 GCA_019775895.2 Stomatorhinus ivindoensis
TGTACCTTCTGCACGAGGGTGATGCCGTTTTCGTAAAGGTGCACAATCATACAAAGCTATTGAGGCAGACCTCGGCGGATAACTTTTTTGGTGCGTACATGTTGTAGATGATTATGCAGTGTGTGTGTGTGTGTGTGGGGGGGGGGGGTGGGTGGGCAGGTGGGTGGATGAGGTTTTTCACAGCCAGCGGGTGCAATGCTGCACAAGCGAAAAAAAATCCACGCTATAGATATGGATTTTTTTTAAGTGTAATGCAATGAAAGCACGAAATTATATCTGTAACTGTAAATCTGTAAATATTTCAAAGTCTCGGGTGGTCATTGGCTTACATCCCAGCGGGTTTTGTTTAGTTCTTAACTCACCTGCAACTTTGGCAGCTAACCGCCATGTATTACATTATTATAACTGCATAATACTCATGCTCGTTCGTTAAGGATGGGAGTTTCAGAGCTACTGAAAAGTCAACGCTGGCTGACCTGTAAATAGTCTCTTCATAATGAGGAGGTTCTTTGTAACGCATTTTTTATACTGATCTTACCAAAATAAGTTTATATTTTGCTGTATACAGGTTTATCTGTTGAATAAATGATCTTTAACTCAAAGTCCACTTTGTGATATTCTTGTTATATAACCATACAAACACACAGAATTAAATCTGAAAGTCCTGGATTAACCTTGCCTTCAATGTGTGTGTTTAGCAAAGATCCATTCTCTCTTTTGCGCGTGTTTTTGCTGGGTATTTATATGTCTGTTTTCAGCTTTTTGCGGTGATGTGTTGGGGTCTTCTCAGCCTGAAGCGCAAGTGCAGACGTAGGGGCACAGCGACGTTCTCAAGTCTCACACATTGACCGTGAGGCACAAGCGCATCAGCCAGCTCACATGCCACGCATTGTGTTCCTCACACTGAAAAGTAAGGGACAGCGCCCACCACGGTGTCCCGTTATGCAGAATAAATGGAGCAGAGTTTTCCACAAAGTCCATAGCTGTCCTGAGTCATACAGAGTCAATAGCCACCTTTTGGCCAATCAGAAAATAGCATTTGTTGTTTCCAGCCAAAACAAGTTACAAGTGATTCTGCTGCAAGCGTGTTATTACGTGGATGCGCACACACACGGAAAGCAGATTAAGTGGAAGACCAAGACCCAATGAATGTGGTAGACAGCTTCTCATGCATTTACCGAGAGACGTGTGCTCTGTCCTTAACAGATGTAATCTCATTCAGACTTCTGGTGAAACTTAAGAGCCCAGATGCACAGATATACACAGACATGCCTTATTTTGCTTTCTGAAGAAGCCTCTGGTCTGCATCTTCCAGGAAACGACAGCAGCGACAGTGGGCACCGTCAGCT
Source organism: Stomatorhinus ivindoensis (assembly GCA_019775895.2). Lineage (NCBI taxonomy): Eukaryota > Metazoa > Chordata > Actinopteri > Osteoglossiformes > Mormyridae > Stomatorhinus > Stomatorhinus ivindoensis. Next base: position 14,827,739 of record JABFEB020000044.1, read on the forward strand.
GTGGCTGGAAGAGTTGCCTGCGTAAGTAAAGCTTGCGCGCCGTTGACCTGCTTAAAGCTTCACAGGTCCTGACCAAAAGAGGTTGCATGTGCAACAGATGAGTGCAGAGGTGACAGAAAGGTGGGTGGGGGGCTTACAGGAAGCTGAAAGAGCAGATAACACCTACCTAAGAGGGGCCGCAAAATCAACAGTCATTTCACATGGTGCAAGTAAAAACGCATTTTAAATGCAAATGTTGGTTACGAGAAAATTTGGAAAATGGATGGTTAGGTTTTTCAGTCTTTTGGAAATACTGATTTAGTTCACTTGACACCTCACACTCTTACGAATCAAGTCATGTTGTGTTGCAGTCATTATAGTACAATGCTACAACGCCAATAAGTAAAGTGCAAGATAAAATAGGGAGAAAAGGACAGTTTAGATATATCTATTATTATATCTGTACAGCATGTATACAACAGATCTTAGGGAATGAGGCAGTCAATCAAATGAAATGGCATTTTAATGCGAGGTGAAGGTGCAAGTGCCTGCAGTGCAAGAGACAAATTTCAGGTTCCGTCCTGAAATTGCAGAGACGTTTAGGTGACAAGTGGCGCGTTCGATTATCTCTCCGAAGTCGTAAATTCTGAGGTGCGTGACGTCACGTCCAACCAATCTCCCGTTGGAGCTACGAGTGCACATCTCGGAACAAACATGGCCAACTCCATGATCATGCAGCTGTGTGTTGTCGCTTTATATTTTGGCAGATTTGGAGTGAGATTCTTTTTTTTCCAAGAGACAAATAAACAAGAAACACAAACTAGTCAAACCACATTAAAAGCTTTATAATATTTTAGCACATTCATAGCGATATTCTTTTTTCAGGATGCAAACAAACTACAAACAAACCAAAGACACTAACGAGCCTGGTAAAATCTGATATTGCATGATAGGATACTGATTATGGTCATGATATGGTATTCTCTAAATCGCACACGTGCAGTTACATTTATAACTTATTTATAAAATATTAATACATTTAATAAAATAAGCATTTTAAAATATTTGCAAAATAGGATTACTGTTGACTGTGTAAGCCACCATTTTCAAATGACGTCACAGCATGCTCTCAGACAACAAAGGTCTGTCCGACTTCAATGTCAGAAGGGAGGTGCGTCTCAGACGGGAAGTGGCGTTCCATGACATTTTTTATCCAATGCAGGAGAATGGACCCTGGATGAGGCAAGGATGGTCCGCAGGGGGGGGGGGGCTAGGGGCTATCAGGTATATCAGGCAGGGAATAACCCAGGATGGGGGTCCAGCCCATCGCAGGGCACACTCACACAAGGGGACATGGGGAGAACATGCAAACTCCACACACATGTAACCCAGGCGGAGACTCGTACCCGAGTCCCTGAGGTGTGAGGCAGCATTGCGAATCACTGCACCACCATGCCGCCCACTGGCCCAACCTCTGAGAAGCTCATCAGATTAAATTAGTGATTTTGCAAGTGCTGGCGGGTGGGGTCATGCTGGTGAGGTGCATTACAGCTTGGGAGAAGAAGCTGCTCTTCAGTCAGGAAGTCCTAGCTTGTATCATCTTCCGGAAGGCAAATGATCAAACAAGTGATGCACAGGAAGTGACTGGACCTTAACGATGCCGTGAGTGCAGTGTAGCCAGCGGGACGCATAGATGGTGGTGATATGGCGCAGTTGGGTTTCAATAACTTCCCCAGCATTTATGATCACCCCCTATAGAGCTTGCTTGTCTGCCTCTGTGCCGCTTGTGCGCCTCACTGACAAGCAGGCTGTCAATGGCTCAGTGATACAAGTTCACCAGGAGCTTCTACAGATGGTTTGCTTCCTTCGGTTTCCTTACACTTGCGTTGTCGAGGTGCTATTGGTGCTCCAAGACAGCTCCACGGTAACTGTCAGGCCCAAGAACTTGAAGCTGGAGACCATCTGTACTGCGTCACCATTTATGTAGAGGAAGGTCTAGTTGTCTGATAGAATAGAATAGAATAGAATAGAATAGAACTTCAGTGATATTATACATTTTATAACAAAATTCTCCGTGCTCTCCTGGAACTGCTACTATGTAAAGAATTACAAAGAGTAAGAAATCTGAAAAATACACCTGTAGTTCTACCTTCCCCATCTTGGTTTCGATATGTCACTGGGTCGCGTAAGAAATTCAACGGGAATTGTTTGGGAGTTCTGGCAAACGCTGCAGACGACAAACAAAATTTTTTTTTATTGTTTATTATTGTTTACTCATAAGTTCATAAAATAAAAGAGCGGCGCTGGTTTGGATAACATCAAGCTTGCCTACGGCAGTTTCTCAGGTGATATCTCACAGTTATCTCCCAGTGATCTCCCAGTGACCTCACAGTAATCTCCCAGTGATCTCCTAGTGAGCTCCCAGTGACCTCGCAGTAATCTCCTAGTGAACTCCCAGTGACCTCACAGTGATCTCCCAGTGATTGCCCAGTGATCTCCCAGTGACCTTGCAGTGATCTCGCAGTGATTGCCCAGTGATCTCCCAGTGATCTTTGTATCCCGTGTTTCTCGTGTTTTTTTGTTTTGTTCTCGCATGCTTGCTTTGCTTCTCAAGGGGAAAAAAATTGTATGCATTTTTTGCATGCAGTTGTATGCTTGTTCGCGTGTTTGCTCCGTCCCGTTTGGTTTCGCTTTGTCTCTGGACAATAAACCCCGTTTCGAAGACTTCGCTGCCGTCCGCCTGCTCTTTGCTCGCCCGACCGACAGCGCGGTCATAACAGGCATAAATAAAAATTCATTGATTTTGAAAGGAACTGAATGATCTTCAGGGAGTACTGCACAGTCTAATTGCAATGCCTTGTGAGTTTTAAGGTAGAAAATAAAAAGTACAATGCTGCCCCCTGGTGTCAGTGTGAGAGTAGGTTTTTCTAGAGGCAAGACTGAGTGAAGACAGGAATGGAGGTATCACTATTGGGACTCTTAATTATTAAGATATTACAATACCTTCACTTTTTTTGATTGTACAACAATAGGAAAAGAAGTTTCGAGGGCAACATTGTGGAAGAAAATGAGATCTGAAACATAAATGTGGCAGTAAAGAGATTCAAAATTGTGTGATGTTTAGTGTGAGAGAGACCAAAAATGCATAATGCTTAGAGTTTACACAGAATCTTAGAAGCCTCTATACTGAAACATCCACCCATTTTGAATGCCTGCTTATGTTGTGCAGGGCCGCGGGAGTCTGGAGTCTATCCCAGAGGCCATAGGTGCAAGCCAAGAAGTAATCTGGGATGGAGCGCCGACACATTGTAGCTATATTAAAATAATTTGAATATAATCAGGTCAGAGCATGAAATGTAACATATCGCTCAACACATTCTAAAAGTATGTTATTGATGGTCACATCCTAAAATCTTCAATTGCATAAAACGCTGTCAGTTTTCCCCTTAAGTATGACACTTAAGGTTTAATTTCCCCTTAGCTGAAGGATTTATGGTTAATGCTTTAGTTGAGAGCACATGAATAATGTAGTAGTATAGGCTATCTTAATGCATTAATTAACCAGTAATTAAGTGTTTAACTACTGATCCCATGTTCATTCATCATTAATCATTCATGACAGTTCATGTATTACATGGAGGAACCTATATTAGTTCATGATTTGTTCTTGCATAGTAAATGAATTAATTTTTGTTCCCTCAAGTGGTCTTACCATTAATAACTAATTAGTTAACTTTTAACTAATATAGTGCCTGAATGGAATGCATGAACTGTCATGGTTGATTAATGATAAACAAGAATGGGATCAGTAAAAATGGTTCTGATAGTGAAAAATATTGTGACGAATGGATTTGTTTAAGGGTATTGCTTATAATCCCTTAAAATATTTCCTTAGCTAAGGAAAAACATTAAACATAACATAAAACCTAACATAAAAGTAACATAAAATACGCTGTAATGGCAACGATGAAATGAAATGTCTGACAAATATAAATAAAATAAAAAGCCGGATTTTGTCCCTACTGCATCCTTATCTGATGGAAATGTGGACTTTTTCCCCTGGTGTATAGTGTTCACTGTGAGTAGGCTCTTTTGCTCGCCTAAGAACTCCTGAGTGGGTCATATGGCAATAAACTTTGCTGAATGGTTGATAACAAGCACCGGACCTAACTTGGAACATACACAGAAATACTGGGAAAAGAAAAGTAATGGAGGAAACAAATTCAGCAGTTGGGATTATTGTTGTAGAGAAGCCTTAAGATGCTTCGTGCAACCGGCCCCTGGTCTTTGGGCAATGGATTCCCCAATTCCACCCTACATAACCTCTACCTAAACTACCTTATCGTTTTACACATTCGACAGCTATCTGTAAAATAAATCCTGAATAAATCAAGAATTCAGTTGTTTTGTTTTATGATGACTTTACAGATTAGGAATGTGCAGAGAGTCCAGTATTTGTATTTGCATGTATGTTGCACATTTATTTATATTCGAATACAAGTGGAGATAGGTGTAATGATCCAGTTTGTGTTCTTATTACACTAATTAATTTTAGGATATTCAAGTGGTAATATGAGTGTTTTTCCTAAACTATTGCTGGGTTTATTAAAACCATAACAACCATACGACGGAGGGGCACATACAAATGCTAACTGCTAACGAGGAGTACAAGAGGGGCAAGTATGGTCACAAGGATAAACACGTCATAAAGGATTGGAAATAGCTGGGTAGATGCCAACGAAAGGGTACAGCAGTGACACCTGCTGGTCAGACATGGACCGGACGGGGTTAACAGAGGACGCGTGACAGACACTGAACAAGACAGAATATAAACAAACAAAAAACATTACAAATGAAAACTGTTCGCTCTCAAGCATTGTATGCCGAGAACTAAACCTCACACTTACGTCTGGTGAGTCCCGCTCCGATCAGGATTTTTATCCTATTGTTTTTATCTTATCTTAAACTTGTGGAACCTCAGGCATATATGTGATCCAGCAGGCTGAGCAGAAATATCACGCGCTCAGGGTTAAGAGGAAGACCACCAGTTTTTTTTTTTACTTCCCGAAAACAAACAATTAAAAAAAATATTTGTACTAAATCAATATTTTTGCTTTGCTGAATACTGTATTTGAATTTGGTTCCACTCCTATTTCCTGATCTACATACTTATCCTGTGATTTTGTACCATCACAAAAAAAATCCATTGTGTACACATCAGTGTAATAAATTGTTGCAGCTTTATTAGCTAAACATTGCAAAATCTGGCTCATGCTGCGATTCTAAGTGTAGGCCTAGCTGACTGTAAATGCCAGTGTGACATTTTATGGATTTACATGGTTTTCCCGCCCCATTGGGAGGAATTTCTCCTCTGTGCTTTTCAGTTTTGTTTCCTTTTTCACATTTTATATTCACTCATCACCATTCTGGTTTTACTTCCTTAGTGACAGACTTGTCTATTTATGGCATTTATTTCCAGAAGTATTGCTTTATACATACCAGTAAACACAACAGATGTTGAAACACAACAGAACTGAAATAGACCAGCTTGAACTGTTTTATTTATTTGAATAATTTTTATTCCGATAGAAAGGCAACTTTAGTATTTTAGCACTGAAATATGTCTCACGTGAGAAGAAGGACATATTTTCAGAATCATGTTTATTGGCCGATCATGTTCACACCTGCAGGGAATTTGCGCCTAGTTGACAGCGGCTGTCCTGCAGAAAGTTGACACATACTTAAGACAAGATGAGACAATGTGTACATGGAGCGTAATACTAGTACAGTAGGTAAAAAAGTGCAGGAGTGCATGTCTGTGCAACTGCATAAATAAATAATGTACATACAAAACAATACAATGCACGCAGTGAGTTATTTACAACAATGTGGGTGGGGGAACTGAACTGAGCACCTTGGTCAGCTGATCATAAGAGTGATGGCTTGTGGGTAGAAACCATTCTTGTGCCTATTTGTTTAGGTGATCAGTGATCCCTAGTGCCTGCAGGAGGTGTATACGGAGATTATGGCCCAGGAGTGGGTGTGAAGGATGACTTTCCATGCCCGTTTCTTGACTCTGGTGAATACGGGTCCTGGAGGGTGGGCAGGTTAACACCAGTTATTGTTATTTATTATTGTAGAATATATGCCATATAAACCATTTCCAAAGAGGGTCTGTGAAGACAGATGAAATATTCGACCTGTAGAGCTATGCAGCAGGGCAGGTAGCAGGGAAACACACTAGGTACAGGACCATAAGACACAGGGAGCAGGGAAACACACTAGGTACAGGACCATAAGATACAGGGAGCAGGGAAACACACTAGGTACAGGATCATAAGATACAGGGAGCAGGGAAACACACTAGGTACAGGATCATAAGATACAGGGAGCAGGGAAACACACTAGGTACAGGACCATAAAACACAGGGAGCAGGGAAACACACTAGGTACAGGACCATAAGACACAGGGAGCAGGATGACCAGCAACACCTGCTGGCCAAACAGGAACAAGACAAAAGGGACAGGACTGGATGGGCACCGACCGTGACACATGTCCTGCCCATATCAACATGGGGTTTCCTCCGAGTTCTCCAGTTTCTCCCCCACAGTCCAAAAACATGCTAAAGTTGACTGGAGCTATCAAACTACTCATAGGTGTGCATGCGTGTGTGACTGGTTTAAGTGAGCCCTGCCATGGGCTGGCCCCCCAGCCTAGGTTATTCCCTGCCCTGTGCCTGTAGCTTCTGGATATGCTCTGGACCCCCGCAACCCTGCGCAGGACACATGGGTGTGGAAAACAGATAAACAGTTTCTGGAATTAGTGGATTGAAAATAAGTGCACAGCCATATATAATCTGTTTTTTTTTTTTTTATTGATTTCTCAGTATATATTTACTGTTAGTTTGAACATTAGTGCAAGGATCCCTTCATGCATTCACACTATTGTAAACAAAACAAATAAATAAGAGTTTAAAAGCAGTATTGCCCATTAATGCCAATACAGTATTGCTATGGAGCAAGGGGACAGAAGGTCCAAAAGCACGCTCAGTCTGAGCTGTAGACCGCCCCCACCACCCGCTTGGGGGAAGGACCTCAAAAGGAAAGACACCCCCACCCCCAGGTGGAGTCATCTGGATACATGCCTCCCAAAAAAAATGAACAACGGTGTCAGGTAACAAACCAAACTGCAGTGGCCGGTACTGTGAAGCAGGGTTACTGGCTTATCGGGGTAATTAATCGGAATTAAGGTGGTCTGGGCAAAACGTAAGTGAACGAATATGAAGTCCATTTAAACTGTGGTACCTTAAAGTCGACAAGTTACCCTGATCAGCCAGTAACCCCGCTTCACAGTACAGACCACAGGTACTTAAATAATACAAAAAATAATAATAACAACATATTCTAAATAGTAGTGAGTAAAACAACAACAGCGATTACTTAATGATAATGACCCATCCGTCAATGGATTAATGGACAGGATGCCAGTCCATCACGGGGCACACAGAAACTCACCAACAAAACAACAACAACAACAACAATGATAATAATAATAATAACAACAACAACAATAATAATAACAACAATAATAATAATATTAGATAAAATGTAAAATGTACTTGGATCAACAGGAAAATGTCTAGTTATCCTTGTCCTGAAAGCCCAAGCCTTGAACACATTATCAAATACTATCCTGAGTGTGCCACTGTAGTGCTCGACATGTCCAGGAAACAGGAAATGAACTGGGATAGTTGGCATCGTGATTTGTAGTCCCTGTGCCACATCACAATCTCATCTTGGCACAGAGTGTCTCAGAAAGCGCCTTGCGTCTCTGTCGAAGCAACGAGCTCTGACTTGGTGTCATAGTTCCTGTGCAAAAGGGCGCACCATCTATGCTCTGTGAGGTCCTGCAGATCTTTTGCTACTCCCGACTCGAGCCCTGGCGGCCCAGGGCTCCAGCTCTCCGCACATCCACGAGGGCACCCGCGCCCTCACTTCCCCAGCTTGTCCACTGGGAGGAGCCCCAGCCTGCTGTGCTCCCGGATCAGCTTCCACTCCTCATTTTCCACAGTCGTAATCATCTCTACCATGAGGGGTTTCTGGGCACTCAGAGGCACCACGGACAAGCAGTCGTTTACCCACGCGGTTTCTGCACTTGCCGGAAGCTTCACCTCGCAGGTTAACTGTGTCTTGGCGTGGTCCTTAACCCTGATGGTCAACGTGGCCCCATTGCAGGGGCCATGAAGATCACAGCGCACTCCCAAGTTCAGGAACATCAAGTATGTTCCGTTATGCTCAACCTGTATCGTTCCATTGCCTGCATTGTAGGTCACTCCACTCTGCCCCGGGTGCAGTTCCCACAAAATGGTGGTGGTCTTTACTTGTTCTGCAGACGGTAAAGAAGGCTGCTGTTACTCAAACGTCCACAGAGTCCAGACAACAGGCACTTCGTTTCACTTTTAAGACTTCTAAGTAAACAAAAGACGGTACGCGTTTGACGGAAGCATGCAGCAGGATTCAGAGGCAAAAATACTCACCGAATTTCGGTGTGAGGATGGAGGAAGCGTGATGTACCTGGCGGGAAGACGAGGCATGTTACAAAACGCGTGCCGAATCCATTTAATTTTATTTTGAAAACTAATATATTTAGCACACTTTCTCAAGTACCTTTGACAGAAACCGCCCAAAAAGACATACGTGCATGCTGTTTTCACAATCAGCTTAAAGCAATCAGTTAACTTGGGCAATAATAGAAAACATGTCTACACATTTTATTACTTTATAGGCCTATTAAGATTCCTATATAGCCTATATATACGGTTTCTAGTATATAATAGATATTACTGATCTATAAATCTATAAATGCCTGCAAGATTAACTGTTTAAACGAACCTCTCACAATTAAATTTGTTTAAATGTTTAAGCTTTAAAAATCTAAATTTTGATAAGTATAAAAATCCATGTTTTTCTTGAGATCGGTACCTTGCTGTGGTTGTGCGGGTGGGTCATGTTGATTCCGGCCAGCTCTCTCCGGATCTCCATCACCATCAAGGTGACTGTCACTGTTCCCCCGGTCAGAGTCACGAAAAGAACCACGACCATCGCCACAAGCCAAATCGACGGACTGCCGGAGCTGCTGCCAGTCGGCGGTCGTAGTGCCTCCATGTCGCTTTCTGCTGTCATTTCGGGAAAAAAGGCGCAGAGATTGACCGGTCAGTTACAAAGTAATCCTCCTTTGGCTTTCTGCAGCATGGATAAACCCACAATGAGCGCTGGTGCTTTGCTTTGCTTTGCTTTGCTTTGTTGGAAATGCTGGTATTTTAAAGCCCGCGTACGTAGGTGGACAAGTCCGCCCCTGGATTTCAGTGGTTAAAAAAAAGCTTTTCCGCATTTCCGCTTTACCATGACGTAAGGCGACTACTTTACTGGCGAAGTCTAGGCGAATTGACCGGTTAACTCTTTACCGTTTTCATCCACCTGTTCATCATTCATCTGTCATCCGTTTGGCCAGTCGCTAGATTTTATTCAAGATTCAAGATTCTTTGTCACATACATAGTTATACAAAGTACAACACGCAGTGAAATATGCGTATTAACCATTGACCATTAAATAACAATAATAATAATATTAATATTAATAATAATAATAATAATAATAATATATGACAGTCTAAAATAAGCCTACTTCTTTAACTTTTCTGAAATTCTTTGCACTCTTACTGTTTATTACTATTTATTATTACTGATTATTACTAGGGGTGGCATGGTGGTGCAGTGGTTAGCACTGTTGCCTCACACCTCTGGGACCTGGGTTTGAGTCACTGTCTGGGTCACATGTGTGTGGAGTTTGCATGTTCTCCCTGTGTTAGCGTGGGGTTTCCTCCGGGACTCGGCTTTCCCCCCAAAGACACGCTGAGGCTGATTGGAGTTGCTAAATTGCCCGTAGGTCTGCCTGCCTGTGTGTGTGAATGGTGTGTGGGTGTGCCCTGCGATGGGCTGGGGGGGGTTGTTCCCTGCCTCGTGCCCATTGCTTCCGGATAGGCTCCGGACCCCCCGCGACCCAGTAGTATAAGCGGGTATAGAAAATGGATGGATGGATGATTATTACTATGTAAATGCCTGTTGTGCAACTGCAATTTCCTTCGGGATCAATAAAGTATCTATCTATGGGAGAGTGAGGTTAAAAGTCGCATGGCTTGTTGTCACACAGCAATTTGTTCAGTGACTAGAAGTTACTGGTGAGAAATACTGTTACAGAAAATCACATCCCAACTTTTTTTTGACATATTCACGTGATTGGTTTTCATGAGACAAACATCACTCTGAGATAACGGCATATTTAATCTTGACCAATTAAATAAAAAAATGTAATGTTACGTTCTACGTTTTAAAAAACCTGCTGTTTGGTTAATTGTAAAACTGTTTTTTATTTATAGTAGAGGATTTTATTTTTGGTTTGAATATGCAAATAACTCACCAAATTCATGTAAGCCATAATAGCAAGTTAGCTGAAGTTAGCCGGGGCATGTTGTGACATTTTAACAGGCCGCCAAGATTGTTATTTCACTGACACTCTCTGTTGACCATCTTAGGATAGATATGAAATAAACTGAATTATTTCCAATTTGAAAGCGCCAATTAACGAGTTATTTCAAACACGCATGTATTACTAACATTTTGACCAATTACCTTTTTAATTAGCACAAAGCCTTCAACTGAAACGGGTTTTAACACATTTCTTTCTTTAATAAAATAATATCCATCCATCCATCCATCCATCCATCCATCCATTAACTTCCACTTATCCGAGGTCGGGTCGCGGGGGCAGCAGTCTCAGCAGGGAAACCCAGACTTCCCGCTCCCCAGCCACTTCCTCCAGGTCCTCTTGGGGAATCCCGAGGCGTTCCCAGGCCAGCCGAGAGACATTGTCCCTCCAGCGTGTCCTGGGTCTTCCCTGGGGCCTCCTCCCCAGTGGGACATGCCTGGAACACCTCACCAGGGAGGCGTCCAGGAGGCATCCTAATCAGATGCCCGAGCCACCTCATCTGGCTCCTCTCAATGCGGAGGAACAGCGACTCTACTCTGAGTCCCTCCCGAATGACCGAGCTCCTCACCCAATCTCTAAGGGGGAGCCCAGCCACCCTGCGGAGGAAACTCATTTTGGCCACTTGCACTTGCGATGTCGTTCTTTCGGTCACTATGCAGAGCTCATGACCATAAGTGAGGGTAGGAACGTAGATTGACTGGTAAATCGAGAGCTTTGCCTTTTGGCTCAGCTCCTTCTTTACCATGACAGACAGATGCAGCGCCCGCATCACTGCGGACGCCGCACCGATCCGCCTGTCGATCTCCCGCTCCATCCTTCCCTCACTTGTGAACAAGACCCCAAGATACTTAAACTCCTCCACTTGGAGAAGGACTTCGACCCGGAGAGAGCATTCTACCCTTTTCCAGCTGAGGACCATGGTCTCGGATTTGGAGGTGCTGATTTTCATTCCAGCCGCTTCACACTCGGCTGTGAACTGCTCCAGCGAGAGCCGAAGGTCACTGTCTGATGAGGCCGACAGAACCATATCATCTGCAAAAAGCAGAGACCTAATCCTGAGGTCACCAAACCGGACACCCTCAACACCATGGCTGCGCCTAGAAATTCTATCCATAAAAGTTATGAACAGAATCGGTGATAAAGGACAGTCCTGGCGGAGTCCAACCCTCACCGGGAATGAGTCTAACTTACTGCCAGCAATGCGGACCCAGCTCTGACATTGCTTGTACAGGGACCAAACAGCCTATATAAGGCAGTCTGGCAGCCCATACTCCCGGAGCACTCCCCACAGGACTCCCCACAGGACTCCCCAAGGGACACGGTCGAATGCCTTCTCCAAGTCCATGCTGCTCTTCCTGAATCCGAGGTCCAATTTGATTTGATTTGATTTGATTTGATTCAGACCCTTTATTGCTGTTGCAATACACCATGTCACTAGTCACGAGTACCAGCGAAAAAACTGGCCATCAACCCGACCATACATATACAAACATTACATTACTGGGGGTAGACAATGAACCCTCCTATCCAGCACCCCTGAACAGACCTTACCAGGGAGGCTGAGGAATATGATCCCCCTATAGTTGGAAGACACCCCCAAGTCCCCAGACACTGCCTCCTCATTGGAAGGCGTGTCGTGGGATTGAGGAGGTCTTCGAAGTACTCCCTCCACCGACCCACAGCGTCCCGAGCTGAGGTCAGCAGCGCACCATCCCCACCATAAACAGTGTTGATGCTGCACCGTTTTCCCGCCCTGAGAAGCTTGATGGTGGACCAAAATCTCCCCGAAGCCATTCGGAAGTCGTTCTCCATGGCCTCGCCAAACTCCTCCCATACTCGAGTTTTTGTCTCAGCGACCCCCGAAGCCGCATTCCGCTTGGCCCGCCGGTACTCATCAGCTGCTTCCGGAGTCTCACACGCTAAAAAGGCCCGATAGGACTCCTTCTTCAGCGGGTTCGGGGATTGCTGCTGCGACGAGCACCAACCACCTTACGGCTACGGCTCCGGTCAGCCACCTCTACAATGGAGGCGCAGAACATGGCCCATTCGGACTCGATGTCCCCCGCCTCCCCTGGGACATGGGCGAAGTTCTGCCAGAGGTAGGAGTTGAAGCTCCCTCTGACAGGGGATTCCGCCAGACGTTCCCAGCAGACCCTCACTATACGCTTGGGTCTGTCTGGTCTGATCGGCTTCCTCCCCCACCAGCAGAGCCAACCCACCACCAGGTGGTGATCGGCTGACAGCTCCGCCCCTCTCCTCACCCGAGTGTCCAATACGTGCGGCCGCAAGTCCGATGACACGACCACAAAGTCGATCATCGAACTCCCTAGGGTATCCTGCTCCTAAGTGCTTCAACATGGTGTTCATTATGGTCAATCCGTGACAAGCACAGAAGTGAAACAATAAAACACCACGCGGGTTCAGATCGGGGGGGGGGGGGGGGGGGGGG
>JABFEB020000044.1:14977535-14988923 GCA_019775895.2 Stomatorhinus ivindoensis
GGGGGGGTGTTTCTGGGTACGGCTGATTAGGCTCGGGAGACCTGAACCCCAACAGACACCTGGATCTCCCCGCCTCAGAGGACATGCGTGTACCTTTTCGCCGTGTGGGCAGCCTAATTCCGCCCATATTTGGGCCTTTTTGCGAAAGACGTCTCCAAATTCGAGGTGGGGAACCAGAATGTTCAAATTGGCATTCATCTTCATTTTTTTTTTCGTTCAGGAGGAGGTACCTTCCTCACTCTCTCTCTCCCTCTCTCTCCTCTCCATTGTTTTTCTCCCCTCTCTCTGCTTTTCCATCCATCTTTTCCTCCTCTCCTTACTCGTCTCTTTCCATCCGATCCCCCCCCCCCCAGTCTCTCTATCTCTGTGAAGATTAGTGAGTGAGTAAGCAGGACGCTTGTCTGTGTCCCAGGGCAGGCCTCCCTGCGGTATCTCCCCTTCCTGCCCTTTACCCCGGGACACAGAGGACTCCGGAGGGGGACCTGCTGTCACAAATAACTGCTCCCCCCCCCCCCACCGCTGGTGCACAGGGCTTGCCTGAACAGAAGTTTCCGATGGGGCTCCCCCCGGCGGACCGAGCCGCACGTAGACAGGCGGTGAGAGAAACAAGGCCAGATGGAGTGAGCGTAGAACGGAAGGCAAAGAAAGAGAAGCAGGTCAAATAAAGAAAGGCCAGAAAAATAAAACATGGAAAAGTATTAAGGTATTAAGTGGTCAATGAATGGTGGGTGGGGCAAGTGATTGGGGTGTGGCTAATATTGGTGGGTGGAGCAAGTGAAGGAAGGCATGGTCAACACTGATTGGTGGGGCAGGTGGTGGGGGGCGGGGTTAACATTAATGGGTGGGGCATGTGATGGGGGCGTGGTTAACATTGATTGGAGGGACAAAAAATATAGCCAACGTAGATGGATTTGGATACGGACAATGCAGAGAGCCAGTAGACAGTAGTCATGCCCCGAGAGTGGCCTCAAACACGGGGCAAAATGCTTAAAAAATGTTTCTTTCATCAGAGGAACTCCCACACTCCCCCCTACCTCATCCCTGCCTTATCTGATGTTAAAAATACATCACAGAATCAGGATGACTCATCCTTAACAGCTCAAATACCCCCCGCCCATAATCCCCCACTCCCTCCATTCCTCCTTGCATCATTCATCCACATCCACCCCTCGGTCGCACTTTCTTTCCTCATATCCCTCTTTTGCCATCCCCATCCCTCACTCCCTTCTCTCTCTTCCACTTCTTCCCGCATTCTTTACTCACCCCCTCCCCGAAGTTCAGATTTATTCACCATTGCCTTTCACCATTACCTCGACGGCTCCCTCCACCTCGCCCTTCATCCGCCGCCTCCCGCTCCGTCTCTCCCCACATCGGCCTCGCCCGTCCCTGCCCTGACTCCCTTTCATCTCCCTCTCCCACCGTCTCTTTGGCAGGGGAGAGCACCATTAAAGGCTCGAGTGGGTGCCCCCCCCTCCGGTCCCATGGGCCGCTGGAGGCTATGTGGGGCCGTGCTTACTGGGCTCTGATCGCCATCCAGGCTCACGGGGCCGCACAGCAGGACCATCCGCCCACGCCCAAACAGCGCCCCCGTGTGGTGCACCTTCCAGAGCACCGCTGCTCCAGCACGCTTCACTGACCTAGGAGAGACACAAGCCCCCCTACCCTACAGTCACACTAACCCTCTCACAATTACAATGACCCCCCCCACTCAGTTCACAGAACCCTCCACAAACAGTTACACTGACCCACAATTCACATAACTAGGTTGACCCCCTCCCCGCACTCCACCCCACACACACCTGTTGCACAATTACACCAACCGCAGCTCCGCACGGTTATAACACATGCACTGAAGCCCCCCCCCCCAATGCAGCTTAGAATCCCCCAGTTACCACTAAACACAAGGGCTGTTTCTGCGTAACACTGCAGCACATCATTATAAAATCATTCCTGAGGCCAATACTGCCTTCCTGAAAATTAACAGCAGTGTCATCTGTGCTGTAGGTAACAACAGCTCCAGTACCAGTAGTACAGTTTCCCAGCACTTTCAACTAATAATTAAAATATTACAAAAATGGTTTCAAGACCCAAGGTGAGTGGGATTAGCACGTGCAGGCAATCACTCCCTGCAACCTGTGGGTTTCACCAATGAGAAGTCGATAATTCCCCCCACTGCTGCTTTGTAAACCCGATTCCTCCTTTTGTTATTATCTACCCTCTTGTCAAGTGTTCATTGGAGAAACTGTGAAATATAAAGGTTATAATGTTACAGGTTATAATGCTGCCGTGTTCGCGTGGCTGGTGGAAAGTTTAAGGAAGCGTCACTCTCCGATTGGGAATGAGCAGGTGAGAGGTGTGATCTGCCTTCTGAACATGAACTGAAGCATGGCTTCACCTTTACATAACTGAAGCATGGCTTCACCCCAACGTACTGAAACATGGCTCTGCCCACACATAAATGAAGCCTGATTCCGCCCTCATAACACTCCCAAAAAAATTAAGCATGGCTCCAGCCCAACAGTACAGAAGCATGGCTTCACTCTTATAGTACTGAAGCATGGCTTCACTCTTATAGTACTGAAGCATGGCTTCACTCTTATAGTACTGAAGCATGGTTTCACTCATATAGTACTGAAGCATGGCTTCACTCTTATAGTACTGAAGCATGGTTTCACTCATATAGTACTGAAGCATGGTTTCACTCTTAGAGTACTGAAGCATGGCTTCACTCCAACATATCTGAACAATGGCCTTGCCCATATATAATTGAAGCCTGATTCCTCTCTCACAACACTCCCAAAAAAATTTAAGCATGACTCCACCCCACCTGGTCAGAAGCATGGCTTCACCTTCACAACACTCCCCCCAAAAGGACTGAAGCATGGCTTCATGATTACAATCCAGCCCCCAGGCCTTCAAGGCATCGGCTTAACCGCACTCCTGGATGCCTCTCTCCTTCACGTTTATGTCCTTCCTGAGCCCGTCCAAACCTCTCCATCTGATTTTTAATTTTGTGCTCGGACTTCTTTGGTTCTGGTCCATCGCTGGATACTATGACAGAAATCACACAGCTGCCCAAACAGAATTTTCCGGGCTAACGCTTCACCACAAAGCCACGTCTGGGAATAAAATAAGTGCCGTCATTAAGGGCGCCTTTCAGCAACCTGAACAATCACCGCCTTTTTCACACTACTTACCGTTCTAATAAAGTCTAGGTTACGGGTGGAAGCAAAACAGCCCTTATCTGCAGTCCCATTTATTAAAAACACCCTCATTTGACAAGCTACAAACAGCCGACAGCAGCCAAGTCACCAGTAGCCGCATGCAGTCTGAGAAGAAATGGAGCGATGCAAAACAAATATTATTATATATCATACATGAACAGTCTGACCTATTATTTTTTTGCACAACTGACACAGCCATAAACACGCACTCACATTTGCAAACGAACCAACACTGCAGTATTAAATTAAAAAACACCAGCACCTACAGGTTTTGTGCTTGTAAGATTTTTTATAGGTTTCAGCTAGAAATGAATAAGTGAAATGAGATAGTTATCTGTAACTTGTCGTCAATGCATTTCTCAATGGCACACAGATTCTGGTATACAACCTAGCAAATGATTTCACGGATTTGGTACAGGCATGCCTATCTGGGTTCCTTATATTGTTCCGCGGATAATACTTCTGTTATCTAATTTTTTGTTCATCCATTTTCTGACCGCTTATCTAGTCCAGGGTCACGGGGAGCTTGGAACCTGTCCCAGGAAGGACAGGGCAGAAGGCGGGAAACACCCAAAATGGGATCCCAGTCCGTCGGAGGGTTCTGACACGCACACACACACAAACACACAAAGGGCCGTTTTAGAGATGCTCTAGTCTTCCCCCTGAAAGACTGGTCCACCCTTCACCAAAGCCCATTCAACCAGAAAGGAACACCACCAATGCGTGTAGCCGTCACACACATTCACTGTCATATCCTTAGGACAGATACCCAATCTCGCTGTAGAAATGGATGAGGTGTAAAATTTGGAATTGCAGAGAATGGAGGCTGTCTGTTAAAGTAAGCAAACTCGGTGGAAACGAGGGGCGTTTAATGGCCCGTTCACAACCCACTGGTAAATGTTTGCTCAATCCATTAAAACTCCTTTTTTTTGCGTGATGTTTCAAATAGCTTTTTTCATAGTTCCCACAATCAACAAGTAGATGGTGTGACTAGCACAGTGCGTTCCCTCCATCTGCACCGTCTCTCCACACAACCTTTCTTTCCATCAACTAGACAACCAGCCCCAAACGTCTCATATCTTTTTTCTTTCCTACGACACAGATGTAGATCGTAACGGGCCCAGTAAAAATAGTAATGAACACGGCTCATCATGTCCCTGCCCGTCTAATAGACTCACTCCGATGAGAATAAGCTTTCACCATCCATTCATTTGGTAATGTGAAAGAGCATAACCAATGTATTTTTTTTCATTCATGCTGCCACCATACTACATGTCTAGTGTGGGCTGGGCATCATGCTACGGCCTGAAAATGAATAATTCAAAATCGATTATCTGTGCATCGATAGCACTGGCTTTTGTAATGACTGCCGTGAAAATATGTTTGAGATAGTAGGGGAGACACGCCGCCATGCCGGTAAAGTCAAGCGTTGCGGTTATACACACACACACACACACACACACTGGAAAGCATCCGGTGCCGTAAATCACCCAAGATATGTAACGACATGTCTTCTATTCAGATAATCAGAATGTTGATCACCGTATTACTGCCATAAAGAAAAACTGCTTTTGGGTTCGCGTTGTATTTGCCGTGTAAAAACTGAGGACATTCGGCACTCCAAGTCTGAAAGTGAGACTTATGACAACTGTGTGCTATCTGTGTGGCCGCGCATCTCTTTTGGGGTTGCCGATTTAACGCTGCACGCTCGAATAAGCATAAAAGGGGGATACTTTGAATATCCACTTCGTATATTGCGGAATTTCTCACACAGCACACAACTATCCACCCCGAGATAAAGAGGTGGACATTGTGAAAAGGGGGTTGGATGCGCTGATGCTGGCAATCAACGGGTCCCCCCTCCATCCTCCCAACCTCACTCGGGTACCTTAGAGGCGCTTTGACGCTCAACCCGCGACTGTTACCTTGCCAGCCTGACCATTAGTTCGGGGATGGCCATTATGGGACTTCATTACCCGCTCGTTTATATGTATTACACAAAAACACAGCCGTCCTTGTCCGTCCCTTGACATTTCTGTACGCGCGGCTCCATGATCAATGGCGCCATAGCTTTCTGATTATCGGCGATAAGTGTCAGGCACATATAAGCAGACGCATAAAAGCCTGAGCACAGGCAAAGACGCCCAATGAAAAACGTGCCCTGAGAAAGTATTAATTGTGGTTCATCTGTCTAGAAATCTACACATTTTACAATGCTGGCTTTCGTGCGACTCGCGGGCATTATGCAATAGCCCGGGAGCGCGTGTGTGCGCGCATGTGTGTGTGCGTGCTTTGTGTGAATGAAATATGCGAATTAACCACGATGACGCTTTATTTCCATTCGAACAAATTAGATGTATAAATGTAAGAAGCGTTCGTCAAAAAATGAGGGAAAGAGCATGAAGCAAATGTCATTAAAAATGACAGCCTGTAAATGGTGTCAAAAAATGACTTAGGCGCGCCGACGCCAACCGCATCCTTATGTGCTCGTATAAATAAGTGTGCCCGCGCATGTCTGCATGTGCATGTGTGTGATATATACATATTAAAGGGGGCGGATCATGCGCCGTTGAGTCATTATTACATTTTCTTGCTCTGTATTTCTGTCCATCCAGGAGAAAAACAGTAAATTAATCATGTTATACGCTTGTCC
Source organism: Stomatorhinus ivindoensis (assembly GCA_019775895.2). Lineage (NCBI taxonomy): Eukaryota > Metazoa > Chordata > Actinopteri > Osteoglossiformes > Mormyridae > Stomatorhinus > Stomatorhinus ivindoensis. The sequence continues at coordinate 14,983,413 of JABFEB020000044.1, forward strand.
CCCCACTGTTATGAAGCCCACGGTGGCAGACGAGTCCCACGATCGTGTTCAGCGCAACATCCCGTATCTTGGAATAGCCTAGATAAAACCCCGATTCGTGTCCTACCTTGATTCCTCCAATCTCCTTCCACCGTGTCTCACTGCGTCTCATTCATTCTTTCTTCCCTCTCGTTTCACTCCGGCTCTTTCTTCCCTCCGGTTATCCGCTGTTTTCTGTTTTTCGACCTCTTCGTGCGGATGCATAAAGATTAAAAATTAATACACTGATATCTACAAGGCAGAACGCCGAGCCTGAACGCCCGCGACTGGAAAAAACGCCCTGGCAAAATAAGACTGTAACGCTGGAATAATATCCCACATAGTAGGTTAATGTTCTCACAAATAAACAGACGACGTATAAAACGTGTGACTAGCCGGCGACTTCTCTTCGTCGCCCTACCGCTGTGAGGATTATTTACAGATTAATAACAACAATAATGCTTCGGGCAAATTAACACATAATGTCTTCAAAATATATATTTTTTCCGCAGTCCCTTTCAGTGCTGTGCTGATGGCAGGTTCAGTGCAACAACGTACCGAAAAACATCTCCTGCGATCAGTTGGCCCATAATAAAGGAATATTATGCTGATAAAATGTCTACATGTACGTGAGGCAGTGCTGATGGTGATATCTGGGAACACCATAACCAGCAACCATGAGGTTGATGGTTTCACACACACAAAAGTCTCTTGTCTTGAGGAACCATTTAACATGTAAGAGGTCCGTTTTTTCGATCCATGTTCTGGCGCCAAGAAATGATACGTCGATCCGTCGCTCTCCAGTCAGAAGGTAAAAATATTTGTTCCCGCAAATGTCTTACAAAGTCTTCCTATTTTCCGTGAAGTATAGTAATTATTTTTCGGCAGGGAAAGAAACTAAGCAGAATATTCAAATAACCGCTATGGTCATGTGCATTAATTTGGAAAAAAAACGATTATGCGAATATAACTGATCTTGAATAAATAACCAACGTTTAATATGCAGAAATTAATTAGCCACCTCTTTAACTCCACAGCTGAAACATCCTCCTTCGCCTGAAAACACGAAAAGACATTTTACTTATAGACTGACTGGCTGACCGATTGATTGACTGATTGATTGAGTGGACGATTATTGTTCAGTAGTAATTGCCAAAGAGACGAAAAACATACGCGCGTTCCCAGGGTTCATCATTTCTCCCATCTACTAAATCCCACACTTAATCGAAAAACAAGATCAATGCGGTGCAAAAACAAATGATCTAAAGTGTCTCATTGTGCGTCCTATAGTGCATAATAGTGAACCGCGTCGAGCGGACGGAGCGGATACTGGGCTGCGCACGGCGCGCTTTCCCGCTCGGTATTCAGCCTGAGCATGAAGGTGTGTATTAAAAACCAGTCTATTTCAGGTGTAGCGCCGAGGTGATAATTAGATTCCCAAGCCAACGCTCAATCCCAGAAGACACGGGAGCTCTTGCACAAAAACAGGTATCTTCGTCCCGACTTTATTCTTTTATACATTCATTAGTATTATTATTGTATTTGTTGTGGCTCTGACCGAAGCAGAAAAGCATCGAGCGAAATTGCAAGGAGGAAAAATGCAACAATTGATCGTAGCTGCTGTACTGAGAAGCTTAAATTCAGTCTGTGCATCTAGCTTTTTTTTCCCACGTATAACCTCCGTAGTTTGTGAGCTTCACCAGCGTCGATTCCAGATGAGAAACTGAGATCATGAAGGTGATGGGAGGGGCGGCGATCCCCGCCGTCCAAACCCCGTGGCCTGACGACCTCGGATTTTGTACCGATTCCTAATAATTATTCAGTCAGCCTTTTCGAGTCCTTCATCTGATCTCGATACTTTGCGCAATACTACAATACAGCAGGGCTAATATTGCACACGGCAATCCAACCGAACCCAGTGCGTAGACTTCCACTGAAAGGGGCTGGCGCTCTCTCTCTCTCTCTCTCTCTCTCTCTCTATTGCTCTCTCTATTTCTCTCTCTGGCACCAGTGCTCTGAACCGCACAAAACACGGCATGGATTTCCCAATTTGTTCTACTCATATCCACCACACACAGCCTCAGGCTTATAAAAAAGCTCTCTCACACACACATGGGTAAGAATGGGTAAGAATACAGTGGTACTGAGCTTTGCAAAAGGTTATTTCCAAGAAGAGAACCTCAACTCAGTTATAAATTCCATGTCACAAAAAAGCATTTAGATTAATATAAAGTAAAATGTCTTTTGGCCGTTGCTAAATTGCCCGTAGGTGTGCGTGTGTGTGTGGATGGTGTGTGAGTGTACCCTAAGATGGGCTGGCCCCCTGTCCAGGGTTGTTCCCTGCCTCGTGCCCGTTGCTTCCGGGTAGGCTCCGGACTCCCCGCGACCCAGTAGGATAAGCGGGTATAGAAAATGGATGGATGGATGGATGTCTTTTGGCCAAAGCAGATGAAGCTTAAACTTTCTTGAAGTTCATCTCTGACCATCATCAGAGAAGCAATTTTTTCAGCAATACAAATAATATTAACATGGTCATTGTCCATATAATATTTCAATTAACAGAACACAACAAGTCTACCCATTATTATTTTATGTATCATCCAAGAGAGAGCCAAACAAAGGAGATTAAGTCATGCACGCACTCAAAACTGTTTAACCCAAGATCATTACATCCGACATCCTCTGCTGTAGACATTCTGCATGAACACCTGTGATCCTCCGGTGAAGGTTCCCTAAGAAAAAAATATTACAGTAACTGAATATCCACCTTAGCCATTTGGTGATCAGTCACAGGATGTCAGTATGATCAGGGACATGGTGTTCACCAACAGAACCTTTTTCTGACTAATCCCACCCAATAGATTGAGATAAATTGGCCAGAAGATTCCCTGCCATTGTTTTCCATGTGTGAAGGACGAAAGCCTTCAGATAGTCTGCGGTCACACGGACAGCCGGAGAAGGACAGTGTCACTTGGGTCCAGCCGCATGGGAACAATGTGAGAATGACGACACCGCAGTGTCCATGCAAGGTCGGGAAGGCAGTGCCTCGTCGTTGAGGACCGGAGGGATTTTCTGTAAGGCTCGTCCAGAACATGAGCAGATCTGCTCAGATCCTTCTGCGGACCACCCAGCAATCTTCACGAGATGCAGACGTTCTCCGCATGACGCTGGCCAGTTACTGGGCGCTCCAACCCCGCCGCAGGCACTCGCTGGACGACTAAGCGCGGCCCAGTGAATGCTGGCGCAGGAACTTTCGCACCTCCTAGCATGCAAAGTTCCGGCGGGGACATGGGACGGGTTGGGGGGGGGGAGTCTAAGCGGATGTCGATAAGCCAACCTGTGAAGATGAGGGGCAGGGAAGGGGAGTTAAAAAAAAAGGGGGGGAAAAAACAGGGAAACAGAGAAGAGCACTGATTAGGGCAAACAGACTGTGAAAGAACTAATTCAAATTCATTTTATCCAAATGAAAAGGCCGACATCTGAATCCATTACCCGCAAATGCAAGAGCAGAGTCTTACATCTCCAATCCCATTTGAAGGCCCCCGTTGTCTGGTTCCGACAGGAGACGTATCTCGCTCAAGGACGCGGCAACGGCATCCCGCTCCCCCCCCCCCGCCTGGACCACTGCACGGCTCGCTGTGGTTTTTATCAAGCCACGTCCTGCCCACACGCTGCCCCCCCAGCAGTCAGGCAATTACAGTATTAAGCATGGCCTGGCTGCGCTGTGGCCCCCCCCCCCAAGACAGTCACGGGTGTTCCAGCCTACTGGATGACAACCAGAGGTGGCCTACAAGATTGACTTCTTCTCTGGTGCGGTTAAGAAGGTGCTCAACAAGTGCATCAGTGGAGAGGAAAGAATGTTAGGGATTCAAACTCATGTTGGCTACATGAAATTCACGTGGGCACAAGCCCACGCTGCTGGACCTGTCACACCCTACTTCAAGGCTGTTTGTCTGGAATGGAGGATTACGCTGACCCTGTCAAGCCATGTGCATCGTGCCAAAGCCCTTACTGCACCTCTGTGACCCAGAACAGGATGGACGTGAGCTGTTTGTCCTGCACCGGTACTGTGAGGGCTTGACACAGGTGGTAGCAATAACAGAGGCTCAAGCAGTTGTAGTGGAAGTTCAGATAAGACGGCAACATCAATCCCGTGTCTGGTACACATTACGAGCAGGAAGAATAACAGTTTCCAACATACAGAACCTTCCTAAAAAATTAGAATAACATGGAAAAGTTCAATTATTTCCATAATTTCATTCAAAATGTTAAACTTTCATAGATTATAGATTTAGGGTCCACAACATAAAAGATTTCAAGTACTTATTTATTTGTACATAATGTGGGCTTCCAGCTCATAAAACCCATGAAAACAGGAATTCAAAGAATAACAATACTGTGACAACCCAAATTTTACAGGGCATGAATGTTTTAAACTGACTGTCTGTACATGCTGCAGTGTCCACCGGTGTTGGCAAACCAGCTGTGTCTGATGCACAGCTGCCATCAGATGGGGGACGGACCATAATGAAGGTAGACGCATGTTACACTGACAGAATCCCAGCACGAGAACCTCAAAATGGGGCAGTGTGGGCTTATAATACATCCATCATTTCCAGAACTTGGGGCATCACCTGATGGGCTCATTCACTGCAGCTGCTGCGGGAATCACATACTTAAGCACCGCCACAACTGCGGGCCTGCGGGCCTGCGCAGATGACAGAAACTTTTGCATCCAGAAGACTGATGCAAACTTAAACTTGAAGCGGACACAAAGCACTACAGCCAAGCACAAGCACAGACCTTTGTGACTTTTGTGTGGATGCAGAATGATCGTTTTATAGTTCAGATCATACAGGATGTGGACTTCTGGATGACACTCCTGACAAATCACATTCCCTGAAAGTTTCTCTACCTGAGCTTGGGGCTTGTTATTACACACAAAGAGTCTCCACAAGGCTGCATGCCAACCCTATACAGCCATGTCACACGAAACAGAATGAAAACCAGCACTACAGAAAATAACGAAACTGTGGTACTTTTGCAGAGGGCCGGAGGAGCAGGACGACATGGTGGCTTGTGAAAGTGAAAAGCTGAACAATCAAGTAATTCCACCTTAGGCGCATGGGACTCGGTAAGGCACCTTCACCAAGTGACCTTCACCAGATGGACTAAGACAGTGAAGCTCAGTACACTTTCGTGCAAAATTTTATTGTTATTTAAGGGTTTCACTGCCACTTGTGCATATAGGCCTACACAACCAGTGAAACGTTTCTGAGTTTTCACTGAGGAAAATGCAATAATGATACATCTTTGCAATTCATGGATAACTGCAAATTCAGACAAGCAGTAACTTTGTAAATTACAATAATGTCACTTATTTTCTAATTTTGATCACTACTGTAAAACCTTGTCTAACTATAAAGAAAAACTATTCACCAGAAAAAACGTAGTAAAATTGCTTTAAAAAGTAGAATTGTATTTGCTGAAGAT
>JABFEB020000044.1:15063164-15078972 GCA_019775895.2 Stomatorhinus ivindoensis
ATAAGGAGCATAAGTTACGTGTGCAATATAAAGTTACCTGTGCAAGTTTGAACCCTAGATTGCAAGATGTGCTGAGATGTGCTGTATATCCAAGTTCATTTGATGCCCAAGCTCCCTGTCAGGCAGAGTGAGGTCATGATTGATCTAATTCAATGCATGATTTCGGTCATAACTGTCTGTTCTTTTCAGATTGTGAGCTTGCGCCCAGTGTTAGCCAGTGTTAGCCAGTTGCCCAGTGTGAGTGTGCTCAGCCAACAATACAGGATTTAAGGCTCAAACTAATAAGAACCAAAAGGGTGACGAACAGGCAAGGGGGACAGAACTTCCAGCACATAGTGACACAACCCTAAATGACTGAGTGGAGAACAGAGCAGGGCAGCCACTTAAATACACATATAAAACTGGGGCAAACAAGAAGCAGGTGTGAGACATAATCAATTAACCACTCAATTGTGGACAAAGTTTGATCGGAAGTGGTTAAGTGCTTTACAAGCTGGTGTGTCCAGAATTCTGACAGTGTTTCTTTTAAATGCCATCATGTCTCTCTCGGTGGAGGATCGGACACGTCTCTTCTCTTTCCAGATATCGATGAATGTGCAACTAACGTGTCCATCTGTGGAGCGGAAAGGACTTGCCAGAACCAGCCAGGCAGCTATCGCTGCGAGTGTCACCCTGGATTCTACAGCTATGGCGACGCCAAGGCACCATGTGTAGGTGAGAGACCGCTGACCCCTGCCTGTCATGTTTGTTGAGCATAGACTAAGGGTGTCAAACTCAAGGACCGTGGGCCACATCCAGCCCATGGTACAATCGTATCCAACCCACACGATAATACATATCTTGCCTATCAGACCTCCGCTGGTATAGAACACCCACATCACTAGCATTACAAATCCCAGATTGCACAGTGATAGTTGGCACGTCAATCAAGGTAGGGCTGCACGATATCACATTGTGATGTACTCGTGATTATATAGTGCATACATAATCATCACCAGGGCTTTAGATGATGGGCGAAACATGTCTGGATGCCGGCTTTTCGTAACAATACGGACATTTACTTACACCCGCAGTTTGACAAACAGAATAATAGTGCGGCTAAAATATTAGTAATCTGTATGAATTCAGCTACGTTTAATAAAACCAAAAATGTCTTTTTACCTTGTTTATTTATCCACAACATCTCCTTTTTCAAAAGATGATGTGAATGTTGAGCTCTCTTTCCTCACCACTGGATCAGTGCTTATCATTACATTTACAGCATTTGGTAGACGCTCTAAACGAGAGCGACTTACATAAGTGCTTTAAGACTTCACAATGAATTTCCTCCCGATACTACCTCAATAAAACCAAGGCTATGTATATCATCGACAATACTCTGATGGGAAAGTATTTTTTTATCACTTCCATTATACACCATAACAATAGTATGTAGCACGAACCAAATTTAATAAACATAAGGATTAGGGTTGGGAATAGTTTTAATTTTATCAATTCCGATTCACACAGTGGAAATGCAGCATCCTGTCTATATTATTGGTCCAGGATGCCAAAGACGTCTATTGCTGACAGTCGGTCTGATTGCAGTGGAGGTTTTTAAAGAGATCTGAGAAGGAAAATGTTATTATCACTTGTGATGTGTTTTCCATGTTTGATTTGAGCACAAAATCGGAAATGGCAAAACAAGTCATTATCCGTCTTCTCATTTTGGTTCACCAAATCAAAAATGGAAAAGGAATAATGAGCGCTTACATTCTATTTTAGTTTTTTCATCTGACGCAAGCGGCGTTACCCTCGGATGTGACAAGTTACTTGCGGAAAATCATGGTCACGTTGTTTTAATTTGACCCTACGTATATTGAAACGCTTTCATTAAAGGCGATTGTGTTGTGGCTTTGTTGTGCCGTTTCAATTCCATAAGGCTAGAAAAAGGAGGATAAATGCTTAGATAACAAAAATATCTTAATTCTGAACATTCAGAATATCCCAGTAGCAATGGGGATAAAATGCTAACTAAAGTGCATTCAGCGCACAACACCTGCCTGCAACCAAACCAAACCAAATGCTGTCACCGCTCTGTGACTCCTCAAGTTTTTCTTTGGTCATCTTCCCCTTTAATGCCAAAGAGGATGGTGGTGCATCGCGGCTGCTTGTCCCTGCTTGCGAGGTGCTAAAGATAGTTCATTTGAGCCTAGAGGCCGTAATGCAGGGTTATTCAAATTACAGTCCTCAAGGGCCGATGTCTGGATAGGTTGCGTGTAGAGTTGGGCGATATGGCCTAAAAATAAATAATAAATAAATTCTCCGTTTTTTTCACAATAAATCTGATTTCAATCGATTTCCCCCTCCCCTACTCAAAATCAAACTACAGATGCCAAATAAATGGTTCAAAACAAGTTCTAACATCTTTTTTTACTTTGGAGTTAAAATGCAATTTGACAAGCCAAAAAAAGACGCGTGTGAGGTGGCAGACCACGCCATTGTAAACACTTTTACAAACTTGTAAAAACTTTTAGCATGTTAATGAATCCCGGCTTTTCCACAGTATGTATGGGCAACATGTCTTTTGCAAGATACATCGCGACAGCGTTTGTTATCGCCTTCCACCGGGCCCCATTTTTATCACGTGGCACACAATTCTTAAACGTGTCAGGGACGGTTGTTTGCTTAACTTTGGATGTTGTGCTGGTGCTGCTGGTTTTTTCATTTCGCTGGGAGCTGCACTTCTCCCACTCCGCTGTGTGCTTCTGCTTTAGCTGCTGGAATAAATTGGTCGTGCTGCTTCCTTCGGTTGCAACAGTTTTCAAACCGACTTCGCAACAAGGACTTGTTTGGTCTGTGGCCAGCGGCGCAAAACCGAATCATTGCCGTGTTTGTGAATCCGCTAGTGTTTGGGTGCGCCGCGCTAATGTACCCGTGAACAGCGGTGCGTCGCATTAGTTCCGCTTTTGGCGCTCGCGTGTAAAATAAGTAATAAAATCGATTTTCATAAAAATACATAGTCTTGAACTGTAAATTCGAATTAATCTTTAAAAGCGATTTATCGCCCACCTCTAGTTTCATGTACGACCCTTTGAGTGGCTTATTAGTTTCATGCCTCTATTTCTCTCTCCTTTATCCTTTTCTTGTCTTGTGCCACGAAGCCCCACTTTTCAGCATTTGCCACGATTCGTGTATGAGACCCCATCGCGCTATTTTTTGCAATCAATTCACCAAGGATAGTAGTTTAAATAGTACATTAAATAAATAGCTGACAAATGAGTGAACTGGCAGAAGTAAAGAAAGTAACAACCTGTTGAATAAATGTTTATTTGGCCTGAGCTGAGGTGATTTTACAAACCTAACCTAAGTTTACACACTTTTGACCATTCAGTGTTTCTCTTTCACACTGTTGTCACGCATGCTAGCTTATTGTGCAATGCATATTCACCTAATTCAGGTCCTGGCAGGTAGCCACGCATGTTGTTGTAGATATGTAGTGTTTAGAAACTGATAAGCAAAATCGAAATTCGTAAGAAGAAATTGGATATCCGATACCATCTCTTATCAGTTCTAATTTGTAACCTACTTTCAGTTCCCAGCCCTAGTAAAGATATGCCAAGTTTATACAGATTAATAACTTGTCACAGGACGCATCTCATTAATATTTTAGGCGTACTAAAATGTATGCAGCAGATGTGTTTTCCTTTTACATTTACATTTACAGCATTTGGCAGACGCTCTTAGCCAGAGCGACTTACATAAGTGCTTTAAGACTTCACAATGCATTTCCTCCCGATACTAGCTCAATAAAACCAAGGCTATGTATACCATCGACAATACTCTGTTGGGAATTTTTTTTTTTTTTTTCATCTCATTTGTTTGTTTAATCTATGTTTGGTTGGTTCTGAATTGTAAGATTTCTTGGGAAAAGTTAAGTTCACATTTCTGTATGAATAATCCTTCATAATGCGTATGACTAAACATGGTAAATTTAGCACTGTTCTTCATAAATGCTAATTTGGTTTGGCCCTCGAATTAAGCCCAGTTTTTAATTTTGGCCCCCTTCTGTGATTGAGTTTGTGATCCTTAGTCCTCTAGTGACTGGGGGGGAAACAAAAGGCTTGACTAGATTCACTGAGCTTCTGCTATTTGCCCCTATAGACCTGAACTGTAACCAGTACCAGCTCGATAATGTCACCAAACAGGTAGGCACATGAATGTCAAAATATGACATGGCATCAAAATATATCTGCTCTTGACCAGTGTCTCAGCGTTTTCATGTCTTTACCTTCTTCCAAGGCCCTACCAGAGCTTGCAGAAGAGTTGACATCCTTCAGATCTGAATGCTCAGCATTGAATATGGCGAACAGAGGAGGAGGAGGAATTGGAGTAATGCTGCTAGAGGTAACCTATAACCACGTGAGTCACTGACCCATCTTGGCTAAAAGAAACACGGTTAATTCTCACTTTCTTTCATCCTCTCACTCTGAAGAGGCTGCTATCTAAAATGGATAAGCTCCTCTCATCCGGGCCACTGGGTGACAACAAGAAGGTGAGCAAACTGCTGGCCCTGATCGAGAACGCCATCGGCATGGTTACCTTACTGCTGGAGGAGCCTCGCACCCAGATGGCGTCCGACCAAACAGGTACACGCCCTGAACCACGACCCAGAGCGGAGTTCCTGCAAACTTCCTGCAGATTTAGCTACTTTCTAGTTACATTGGTTGGGGGTTGAGTGGAGGCAGGGTTGTGGGAGGTGAGGTAGTCATTTGGCCTTTTGGTGGGGAAATTTACTGTGAAGAGTACGGAAAGTCCAGTATCTTTGAACTTTGTCTTTTGGCCTGTCTTTGCGCCATCATCCATTGTTATGTCAGTCTGTGATGCTAGTGTTTAATGGGTTCAGCTTGTAATGCTCTTGCTGAAATTTTCGTTATGTGATTTGGGGCGTATTGTGTTGGAAAGGCTGCTATATAAAAATTCATTGGATTGAATGTAGTAACTTAGCTGACTGTTTTATCCAGCGCGGGAGTAACTTAAGGATTTCAGGGACCTAATCCACTACACTAACTCTAAAGCATACTTAAAAATACTCGTTTGGTGCTGCGCTATTCATTGTCACATTTGTCCCTGTTCTGTCCACTCTTTACGGCAGATATAAGCAGCTGTGTGGCTGTGTCTCAAATGCAAGACGAAGGCAGTAAAAAACAAAAAGAAGGGGTGTTATGTAGTCATATGGTGCAGCATGTGACCAAAGAGTTCCTGAGGCTCATTGGGTTTGTGGGCTGTCTCTGTTCAGTGTGTGTGTGTGTGTGTGTGTGTGTGTGTGTGTTTTCCTACCAGAACCAAATACTGCAAATGTGTGTGATGTCAGTGGATTAGTCTGGGCGTCCGTTGATATCCAGGGAGTCTCCCGCCTTGTATCCTGCACCTGCTCATTCACCAGATCACCAACTATTCAAAACACATAAATGGAACTTTCCACCAAGACTAAACTTTCCCTGTGTAATTGTTTTTTTTTTATGCTGTCCCATTGGCATTTCAGATTTCAGCATTTTTTTAATTGACTTTCAGTTCCTAGGATAGCTGTAATGTTAGGGGCAATCAGGATATCGGTTAAAATTCATTCCAGCCCTCATTAAGGATTCAATTTCACTTCATTAAGCAGGTGGTTGTTCGGCGGGTAGCGCAGAAGTATTACCTGAAAGTGCTTCAAATCCCTCGTGACGTTATGTAATCATATGTATGTTGTGAGTGTCATTATGAAAACACACAAATTATCTATTCCAAAATGCAGGTGGAATGATGAGTAGTAAGGTTCTGTTGAGGTTTGGGAGTCGGGATGAAATTCTGCCCGTGCTCTGCTGTTCTGGGGTTTGTGATGCCTTCCAGAAACTAAATTAGTAATATGATAATAATAATGATAATAATAATAATAATAAAAATAACACGGTAATATAACTCCGTCATATTAAACATAACGGGTTAGAAAAGAAGGTGCCACTAACTGAACAATTAACAGTAATCCTCTCTGGGCAGAGGTGGAGATTCTGGTGAAGAGAAGCACAGTGCCGCCTCAGGGTCCAGTCAGCTTGTCATCCCAGTACACCAGACTGGACACTCACTGGGAAACAGCCGCAGGAGCCATAGACAAATACCCAGGTTCCCTCCGTCTTTGCACTTCATCACACCTTTGCCTTCTGTTATGACCACTAACACATGACTTTTGCAACTTCTACCTTATCATAGTATTCTGGAAAATCGCCCTTCTTAACTGTCGCGTCTTCAGGGTTTGCCTTCACCGCCCTGCTCAGCTACAACAACCTGGAGAAGTCCACCAATGGCTTCTTCCATGGGATGGGGAAAATGAGCCAGGTGAGAGGGTACCAGATCATCTCCAAGGTGGTGACGGCCAGCGTTAGCAACAGGAACACTCGGGAACTACGGGAACCGGTCACGTTTGACTTCAGCCACACGCAGTTCGCTGAGAAGGGGAAGCCCGTGTGTGTGTTCTGGAACGCCAGCCTCGGGGATGGAGGATGGTCCCCTGTTGGCTGCACAGTGGAGAAGTCAAACCCCAACCACACCATCTGCAACTGCACCCACCTCAGCAGCTTCGCTGTCTTGATGGCGCTCTATGACATCGAGGTGAGTCAAGCCCCACAAACGTCAAACTAGTGTTTCCTCTTTATATATAGTACTGTGTTCCATAGAACAAACAGATATAGATTTATTCTATTTATGGAATGTGGTAAAAGTCATTTTATATGTAAGACACACACACACATATGCACACAAACTATATGGACAAAGGTAGTATGTAGCATTGGAACAGATCTCTTAATCATTGAATTCATGTGTTTCATTCAGACCCATTGCCACAGGTTTATAAATTCAAGCACCTTGCCATGCAGTCAGGTTAGCAAACACTGAATGTGAAAGAATGGGTCGTTCTGAAGAGTTCAGTGAATTCAAGTGTGGCGCTGTCATAGGATGCCACCTTTACAATAAGTCAGTTTATGAAACTTCTTCCTTGCTAGATATTCCATGGTGAACTGTAAGTGGTATTTTGGCAAAGGTTAAGTGTTTAAGAATACCAGAAACTCAGCCATGACGTGGCAGACCACGTGAAGTAACAGAGCAGGATCTCCGAGTACTTGGGTGCATGGTGCTCAAAAGTCCCCAACGCACTGTGGACTCAACTGCAAACTTCCTTTGGCATTAACTCCAGTACAGAAACTGTGCCCAACTGCATTGTGCCAACTGTAAAGTTTGGTGGAGGAGGGATAATGGTATGGGGTTGTTTTTCAGGGTTTGGGCTTGGCGCCTTAGTTCCAGTGAAGGGAACTCTTAATGCGTCAGCATGCCAAGATATTTTGGACAATACTATGCTTCCAACTTTGTGGGAACAAAGACCCCTTTCTGTTCCAGCATGACTGTGCCCCAGTGCACAAAGCAAGCTCCTATCAAACCCTATCAAATACCTTTGGGATGAACTAGAATGGAGATTGTGAGCCAGGCCTTCATGTCTAAAATCGGTGCCTGACCACACAAATGCTCTTCTCGATAAATGAACAAAAATTCCCAGAAACATACTCAAGTTTTGGAAAGCCTTCCGAGAACAGTGGAAGCTGTTATAACTGCAAAGCTGCAAACTCCATATTGATGACCATGGATTTAGGTGCTTGGCTAGATTCTTCATTTTGTACATCTGTGGCAATGGGTCTGAATGAATCACTTGAATTCAATGATTAATATTGTCCCAATATTACACACTTCTTTTGCCCATATAGTTTCTGTGAGTACGTATGTTATCAAAGTTCCTGAAGGTACAATGGCCATGTGTCCTAATACTTTTGTCCATATAGAGTAGCTAAAATCAAGCCATATGCTTTACAAGAAGACTTCCGACTGGTGCTGCATTCGTATGCCCTCATGACTGCTACCTCCGAACAACATCTACTCTCCCCCCCAGGACCCATTCGAGTTGCAGTTGATCACATGGGTGGGCCTGCCCCTGTCGCTGTTCTGCCTGCTGCTCTGCATCGCCACCTTCTACTTCTGCAAGTCCATCCAGGGGACCCGCAACACCATCCACCTTCACCTCTGCACCAGCCTGTTTGTCGCCTACCTCGTCTTCCTCGTGGGAATTTCCAGAACGGAGAACAAGGTGAAGCCTCTGACCGTAGCCTGTGCATGTATTTCCACCATTCTCCCTACTGTGATCGTATAGTGCGTGTAGGTGTATCTAAGCCCTCCTTCACAGCATGATCTGCGGTTGTGTTGCCCATCAGGGTGCCTGTGCCTTCATAGCAGGCCTTCTCCACTTCTTCTTCCTGTCCGCCTTCTGCTGGATGTGCCTGGAAGGTGTGCAGCTTTACCGCATGGTGGTCCTGGTCTTCAACACCACACTGCGGAAGCGCTACTTGCTGGCTGGTGGCTATGGCATCCCCGCCATCATCGTGGCGATATCCGCCTCCGTCAACGCAAAGGGCTACGGAACAGATCGCCAGTGAGTGGCGCCCTCGTCAATAGCCCCAGGCGGCTCGCCTCTCAACGCATCCGTGGTCACGGTCTACTGCCGGCATCAATGAACCTCGATAGTTTGTTGGGTTTCTCAAGTGACCTCTGTTGTCTTGTAGCTGTTGGTTGAGCCTAAAGGACAATTTCATCTGGAGCTTCTTCGGCCCTGTCTGCGCCATCATCATTGTGAGCATTTCTTTTGTCTTTGATTTTTTTATCATCGTCGCAGTGCGATTGGTTAACCTTCACCATGTTCCTCATGAAGAAGACATAAGGGTTCTGGTTGACAGTAAGGATCATTCCGTTCAGGCTCATTGTGCATTATAAATCACCACAAAGCTTGTCTTTAGTCTTCAGCCTGGAAGTGCTCGCTGTCCAGGGGCTTTGGATCTCATCTCGGCACTGCTATCCTGCCTTGCAGATTCTGGGGGGGGGCATTGAGTTACAGCTGGAGGCCGACGGCAGGGGAAGAGCAGCTGCATTGCTGACGGCAGACTGTATACATAATGTCACTGTCACGCCGCTTCGGCAGACTGTATACATAATGTCACTGTCACGCCGCTTCGGCAGACTGATTACATAATGTCACTGTCACGCCGCTTCGGCAGACTGTATACATAATGTCACTGTCACGCCGCTTCGGCAGACTGTATACATAATGTCACTGTCACGCCGCTTCTCTTTCTCTCTGACAGCTGAATGTGTTTTTCTTCATCATCACGGTTTGGAAGTTAGCAGAGAAATTTTCCAGCCTTAACCCTGAACTCTCCAGTTTACGGAAGATTAAGTAAGTCGCTCACATTCCTGTCACTGCTGTTCATCTCTGACATCACCGTGTTATTTGCTAATGGTTTACTGTTAACGTTATGCAATATGTGACAGTTTTTATCAGTAAGATGATTCCTCAATCAGATTGACATGAAGGAGTTTTTTTTTTTTTTTTTAAAGGAACCAAAATAGAAAAAAAGACCAATTAGAAACATAAGTATGTAATTTAATATTCAAATACAATTATTATCTACCAGCTGTGGTAGTGGCCCAAATTCAACAATGTTTGTAGCGTGCAGACATGCAGAATATAGCCATGGTTGTATCTCTGCTGCCACCTGCAGGACATTTACAGTCACAGCTGTAGCACAACTCTGCATCCTGGGCACCATGTGGGTCTTCGGCTGCTTCCAGTTCGAGAAGAACACCCTGGCCATGTCCTACCTCTTCACCATCTTCAGCTGCGTCCAGGGGATCCTTGTGTTCCTCATGCATTGCCTCGGATCCAAACAGGTCTGCCACATGCAATGGGCCTGCAGTAAAGCTAAAGTTCAGGCACCTCCCTAAACTTGAGAATCGTAACACTCACTGATGTGTCTGGAAATGTCCGTGCTGCCGTCACGCTAGCCACGTCGCGGCCGGGCACTACTGCCGATGCCCGAGTGCCGTTCGTGTTTGTAAAATCCAGAAACTTCTGCCGATTTCGCGCATCTTAACTCTTTGGCATTTGGCTCAGGTACGAGAGGAGTACAGCAGGTTCCTGGCCACTTGTAGGCCTCAGAAGTATACAGAGTTCAGCAGTAACAAGTCCAGCAATTCACAGGTAGGCACACACACACACACACACAAATTAAGCACTAATACATACCTATTGCCTGAAAGATTATTTTTAAATTTGAGATCATGAATAAAGAATCTACAGTATGCATAACCAGCCACACCGTTTCATATTTCTTACTGTTAAAATTTGGACCCGCTTCAAACACTAACTATGGGACCATTTCTTTCCTTTTATAGGCCTTCAGAAGCTCTGATTATACAGGAGAGTCGAAGATCTGAGGGATCGTTAAGCATCCCGTGTCGCACTTACAGCTGTTATCCCGCCAGCTTCCCTGTATCACTCCGCTTACCCTTTTCTGAGCACAAAAAGCCCTCGTGCCTGTCCTCTGACTGGAGTATGGCCGCAAAATGGACACCCCAGACGCTATTGGCTTTTGTTAAATGATTGAGCTCCTTCAGGAAAGAGAACAACCACTAGCTGACCTCAGCTGTCCCTCAGCTGATTGGGTCCACTTTCTCATAGAATGTATTGTGGAAATGTTTGGACAATTAAGAGCAAACCACTTTGCCAGTGAGCGCACACATTCACGGTACGGTCCAGTCTGTTTTGGTCATGAAGCTTCCTTGCCATTTCTGCACTCTGAGAGGCAAAATTTAGCACTGTTTGCAATTAATCTTTTGACCGTATGCAAGGTAATTAACTTGCCACAGTTTAGAAACTGAGTAACCAGGCTTAGGTCCAATCGCTCACTTTAAAAATAAAAGGTGTCTTACAACTCGTGAAATTCTTTCATTCACGCTGTTGTATGCGCTTGTGGGAATCTTACTTACACAAAAATGATCCAAGGGCAGAAGGAAAAATGAGTGGGTCAGAGAGATAACCAGTTAGATTGTAGAAAAGGTGGGTCCAAGCAACTAGAGGAGGTAGGACCAAGACATCTGATTGGTTGGTCCCGCCTCCTCTAGTTGCTCGAACCAACCTTCTTTATAATTTGATTGGTCATATATCTGAACCAATCATTCTTCCTTCTGCCCTCAGAACACTGTTGTGAGTAAAACTCCCATGAGCTTCACACACAGTAAATTCTGAAAGGTGGAAAGTGAAGGTCTTGTATTTCACTTTATTTCTAAAAACCGCACACTGTGTGTACAATGGTCTCCCCAACCATTCATATCTGAAAGCGTATTACTGCTGTTACACATAAAAAGGTTCTGAGGTTGTTTCAGGGCTGTCTGGAGACATTAGTGTCTCTGAAGAGTCTAAATATGAATGTTGCCAAGTTTTCTATCAGTTTTTGACAAATGTTTTTTGTAGTCCTTGACTTCTTTTCAATTAAAGCTAATTAATATATTATACTTAAAGAGAGTTTCCGTTATGTTAATTACCAATGTTGATGTCTCCATTCATTTCTATGTTGTATGTTTAACCTGTGCTGTTTTATGTATGTGTGATGCTTTATATAAGTGTAGCTATTTGATTGTCAATATTTCCCAAGTTTTTTGCAAAGTCTCAAGAGTCTTAGAACCTGATGCATAGGGAGCTGTTGCGGGTTTGGGTTTTTGGGATGACTTCTCAATTAGCCAATAATAAAACAGTGGTTCTCAACTCCAGCCCTGGAGACCCACCGTTATTGGCTGATTGAGAGGTCATCCCAAACACCCGCAGCAATAGCAGCTCTTTGTGGATCAGCTTCCCTACCTCTGGTTCCCTTTTTCCACCTGGGTTGGAAAATTAATACCCAGCATGGCGAAACGGTACCATCTAGTGGTGAACGGCCTCAATACCAAATTTTTAAATCTGGAAACGTGTGTAGACATAAACTCTAGGTCAGGGGTGCCCAATCTTATCCGCAAAGAGCCGGTGTGTGTGCGGGTTTTCGCTGCAGCTCTCTAATTCGATTACTAATTAGAGGACTGATTGGCTGAGGACTCCTCACACCTGGGTTTGAACAGCTGACCTAAAGGTTACCCCAAACACCTGCATGGACACCTGCCCTTGAAAGATAAGATTGGCCACCGCTGCTCTAGGTTATGAGACTTGAATAATTACTAGTACCCTTTAATTCAAAACCGCCAACCAGAGAACTCGAGACAGACACCATCCATTGTAGATTTATTCATAAGATCTGTGGTGTTCTGGAACAACAGATAGCCTAGAGGGCAGGATCCTCAGGGGGTGAAGCTTACAGGCTGTGCAAAAGTACGGGAACACCCTAGAGGCCGTGATGTCTGTGAAGGTGAAGAGGGAGGCCCTCTCCCGGTCCTTATAGAACGATACTTTTCCGCGGTCCATGTCCAGCTGGACACGGATGACCTGAGGCCCCTGGGTCACGTCGAGGGGCGTCCATGGGGCGGAGCAGGCCTTGTACTCGCCATTGCGCAGCCGTATGCTCCAGAAGCCCTCAGCCGGTGTGAGTACATGTTTGCCCTTCCTGTTGATGGAGTCCTTGGCCACCCCAATAACCCAGTACGTGTTATCGCGCACCTCCACCTCCCAGCTGTGGCGGCCGGAGCTGAAGCTCTCGGACCCCAGCATCTCGGCGCTGATGTCAAAGCGCTCGGGGTTATCAGGCAGCCGGAACTGCTCCGTGCAGCACTGCACCCTGCACAGGTCCTCCGAGACCAGGAAGCAGTTGGCGGCAGTGTTGGGGTCTATGACCACCGGGGCTGGAAGGCGAAGCCATAAGACCCGTCACACAAATAGCATGTCATACACACGCTAACTTAATTCCATAAGTACTCACTGTAATGGACGATCTCCATCATCTTCTCCCACACGTTGTACTTCAGGGAGCCCAGGTGTCTGGCCACATCAAACAGAACCCCTGAAGGCAGCTCTGGTTCTGGAAATGAGCCCCAGGTTCTGTAATGATATAGGAACGTCATTACCGACATGGCTTTGGATCAAAACCAGCAACAGTAATGAGCAAATAACTCCAGACTCAACTACCTCTTCATGATGTTTTCGTAGTTCTGCAAGAAAAAACAAGGACATTAGTCCTCTTCCTCTAGCCATACACAATTTTCTATTCTGCTTATCTAACAGTCACAGTGGGAGCAGGTCAGGTATATCAAACCAGATCTCCCTGTCCACAGATACGAATCACGGTGGCTTTTTCACATGCTCTCAAATATGAGATATGAAATATATTTCTCTGCGATGGGCTGGCCCCCCATCCAGGGTTGTTCCCTGCCTCATGCCCATTGCTTCCGGGATAGGCTCCGGAGCCCCCGCTACCCATTAGGATAGGCGGGTATAGAAAATGGATGGATGGATGAATATATTTCTCAGGTCAGGTCATTGGCTTCCTCCCAATGGAAAATGCCCAATTTGAAGGGAAGATGAACTACTGAAATACTCATGATTCATTATTTTCTACATTATTTATTATTCATTTACCATATATATACATACACACACACACACACATATATATATATATATATATATATAGGAACTTGTGTACAGAATGGGCTCCTCTAGCACTTGTTTATGGCCCTTCCTGATAGGTCAAGTTTAGAATAGTAATTTTACCAGCCACTGTGAGTCAAGATTTTCAAGGTACAACTTCCATAGCATGACCTAGCGGTGGAGAACACCTGACCAACATGGCCGTGAGCAAGTACCACAGCAGGACTGGTCTTACCCGCAGGAAAAGGTCATGTAAGGTCATGAGCAAGTACCACAGCAGGACTGGTCTTACCCGCAGGAAAAGGTCATGTAAGGTCATGAGCAAGTACCACAGCAGGACTGGTCTTACCCGCAGGAAAAGGATGTCTTTGGCCTCCATTTCTTGTTCTATAGATCGGATAGTGCCTGACAAGGATGAAATCTCCAGTATCAGATCTTCAATCTTCTCCCGGATCATCACACTCTTCAGTTCCTCCTCTTTTTTCAGCAGCTCTAGTCGAGTCATCTCTTCATCTCGCAGAAACCGGTGAAGTTCCTCAAAATGCTCCTTTATCTGCCTCTCCGTGTTCTGAGCCTGATGCTGCAAAAAGGGACGACACGGAGACCAGGTATCCACAACTCGGCCTCGACCACTTCTCCATCAAGCTTTAACATGCTTCCTAGGAACTACTGAAGATACCTTCATGTGGTCCTCAGACTCCTCGCAGGTGCTCTTAGCCTTCTGGAAGGCATTCAGCTTTTCCTTCAGAGGCTTCAGTGCATTCTTGAGTTCCGCCTGCCATCAAATAGTTACTCATCAGAGTCTGGTTTCAGCCCCCCTGCTGGTCATTACTGTGGGTAACATAATCAGCCTTACTGAGAAGATATAAATATCTCCATGCGACTGAGTCGCACACGTGTCAAGCGTGGAGCTGTTTCTTAAAAGATTTCCTCCGCCAATGGGCAACTCAAGAAAGACAATTAACAATGCCCTTGATTTAGTACAAGGCTGATCCATTTTATTTCCATGAAACTCTTCGATTTAAAGACTATAAATAACATTCGGTTGAAGACCATCAACATAGGGAGGTTCCAGACCTACCTCACAGTCCTGTAAGGCTTCAGTCACGGGGTACAGCCTGTGCCCTCCGTGGGCCCCGGAGACACGGCACTCTCCACAGACAGGCCGGAGCTCCTCCAGGCAGAAGAATTCCAGCGCCTCGCCATGCTCGGAGCACGCCGTCGGGTCCGAGCGCGCCCTCTCTCGCCGCAGGGCCTCGCAAGCTCTCTGCAGGGTGGCGCTGACGGGCGGCCGCTCCAGGGAGGAGCGCCGGAAGCACAGCGGGCAGTCACGGCTGCCCCCGACGCCACCCCCGCTCCAGTGGTGCTCCAGGCAAGCCCTGCAGAAGTGGTGCCGGCAGGAGAGGGCCACCGGGTCCCGGAAGACATCCCCACACACGGGGCAGGTCAGGTCCTCCTGCTCCTCCTGCCGAGAGACCCTGGATGCCATTCCTGCTCCGGAGAGCTAACCTTGCGGCAGTGCCCCCCCAGCAGCAGGCTAGATAAAGTTACGCTGCATGTCCCTCCCCTTGGGGAGTCACCAGTGCATAAAGGGTGCAGAAAACGTCAATATTCATTCCTCTCTAGCGAAGAGCCTCACGACGGAAAAAAAGAACTGCGTGTATATATATCTCTCTTCCTTGACGACATGGCGCAAGGGAAGATCAGAAGCTCAGTAGGTGACTTATCTGTGAGGTTCCAGACACAAGGAGGTTGTCTTCGCCCAGATTCTTGACTAGATTTTATGGGCTGCTGGTAATGTATATGGTGAATTTTCCTCCGTACAGTACGAAGTATGAAACTATTTTTTTCAATCAAGGTTATGGTGTATGGTGCTAAAGTGGAGTGACACAGCAGTTCATGTTATTGCCTTGCAGCTGTGGGACTCGGGTTCAAGCCTCTGCCCCGGCTCCATGTGTGTGGTGCTTGCCTCTTCTCCCTGTCATTGTGGGGTGGGTTTCCCATCCTGGGTTGTTTCTAGCCTTTGGTCCAAAGGCTCCAGACTTCAAAAACCCTGCATAGGACAAGCTAAAACAATTCATGTATGGATGTGACTGAAATTTAACTGGTGTATGATCTTGAAAACAGAATATGTTCACGTTTCCCTAGACTACTGATGAATTTAAATATATACTAATATATACACTAAATATATACTATTTCAGGATGGCATGACTGCTGAGTAGGAACCAGTGCTGCCACCCTTGACTAGTGGGGGGTTGAATCTCCACATTGTGTGTGTGTGTGTGTGTGTGTGTGTGTGTGTGTGTGTGTGTGTGTGTGTGTGTGTGTGTGTGTGTGTGTGTG
>JABFEB020000044.1:15088477-15101686 GCA_019775895.2 Stomatorhinus ivindoensis
TGGGGGGTGGGGGGGGGCTGTGTCCAGGGTTTTTAGGGAAGGAGGTACTTCAGGATCTGTGCAAGTGAGATTGGAGGCACTTTGGTAAATTACACTCTCAGTGACTCCTTCACCTCACAGTGCTTACAAATACATATAATAACAATGCAGCGACTGCTTGTATTTACACCCCTGCCTTTTTTGGTTATTCAATAGCCTTGTTTATTGCTGTAACTAAATATCAAAAGCACTAAATGCTCTTAAGAGAGAGAAAACATGAATGTACAGATTAATCATCTAAAAATAAAAAGCCAAATGCAGGAATCCAGCCTAAATTAGAATCAGTTTCTAGTGAGAAGTTCCTTTGCGTATGATGGATTATTTTTAGCGTCTATTGTTTAAATGTTGGGTGCCAGAATTACACATGGCTCATTTAACTCTGCAGGGCCTGAGAGCGCTGGATACTCTGCACCAGCTTCATCCCAAATTTACAAGAACCTCCATCCAGGGCCCTTGGCTTTCTGCTGCCATTAGAGTCACAGGAGGGCTCTCTCTCGCAGCCCTCCTTACCTGCTGGAATGCCCCTGTTAGCTGCCGTGTGACTCTCCCTGGACAGTTTACAGGGACACACTGACGCCCGTTTGGCTGACTAAGTCCTTATCAGCTCTGAAACGCACTTCTTCATGTAATACTCAGCCATTCTGCCTGTGAAACAACCACACCCCCCTAAAGGCCTTGTCGCCTCTATTCCAAAGGGCTTATACAAGGCAATCACACGATAACTTGTTGTTCAACAGTAGGCTTGGGCAACAGTATGGATGAGGCTGACCGACTCCTCTGACTTGCATTGCACCACATTTACGGCTTCCCCCTCCACTAGACCCCTGAATCAAGGAAATGCTCTCAGTGAAACTGCTAAGGGCTCAGCTTTCTGTAGTGGGGCTGAGCAAATATGAGATATAACACCAGCTCCCTGTGATACCGTGAAATTCCACCTTGTACAGGAACAAAGGTACACTGCAAACTGACTTGAACATACCAAATGTAAAGAATTACATTTCCAGAATGCAGTTTCAAGGAGATGACACTCATAGCAATGGCAAATCCTGAATCAGGGGGCAAAATTCTATAATGTTCGTGCTTTGTTCCTCACTTCAGTGTCATTCAGGACCCTTTGGCCAGTGATGATGGTTGGGACTCGAGGACAATCATAAAGGGACAGTGTACATAAGTTCTGATTGAAAGCAAATGGTCCAACGCCAGCATAGTGCTCCAGGGTTGATGACAATATCCTGTTTTCCGCCACAGACGGCAGATTGGAAGGGGAAGAGATGAGAATAATCACTGCGGAGCACGACCCTGGGAAATGGGCCTGTTTCTACTACCTCGTAGGAGGAAGAGCCAGTTCTCGCTATCACCTCCGAGGCACATACGTTATCTCAGCCTGGAATTTTTTTTTCATTCTTCGTCCTTTATTGGAATTATTTTGAATCCATCCGAGGAAGGCAGGGTGACAAACTAGGAAGTGAAGGAGGAACTCTGGGGCTGAGAACCTGGGAAATCTGCTTTACTGGGAAAAAAAGCAGAAAGGGGAAAAAAAAAACACAAAAACGCAAACTAATAGGCAAACCTTAACCTACACAAGTGCACTTACACATGTAAACATAAATACATATAGTCACATGTAATAAGTATGATGTCATCATATAGGGACCTACATCCTAAGGGGGAAGCCTCAGCTCTGGCTGGTTTTCTCTTACCAGCTCCAAGTTTACATAAAAAGGTTCAAACTCCCTGTTAGAGCCAAAATAACAGAGAGTGATAAGGACAACACACTCACCTGAAATCTTTTTAACTCTGAACAAACCACTTAGCGTTTTACAATGATGAAGCAGTAATGAAAGCACTCACCCGGAGACAATTGAATGTAAACGTGGCCGTGAGCAGCCCCTGACCTCGCTCCCCAGTGTGAGGCTGTCTGCCTCTCGCTCACAGCCAGGCCCTTTGAAGAGGGCAGCAGCACTTGCACAAGGACAATGGTGTTTGATCACTTTACTGTAGGCCAGCAGAGAGGCGAGGGGCACGTGGAGGATTGTGTGCATGTGTGGGGGTGGGGGCAATGGTGGAGCTGGGGGGGGTCAGTTTATCCTATATGCAGCCAGGCCCTTATTTATCACAAGACATATTCATGCAAAGCTGAGCAACAACCACCAAATCCTGCACTCATGCATCTGCAGAAGTGAGAGATCCAAGCCCTTGATGGGCATAAACAGCCATCTCCATTTTCCTATGTTGTCCTAATTATTATGATGTCCTAATTATTACTGAGCATGTGTATGCTGGGATAGAATACTGCATCTGTGACACATTTTGGCTCTAATATGCTGGTATGTGGCTCTGTAGATTAATGCCATAGGCGTCATTAGGGCTGATCATTTTCAGCCGAGCCCTGAGCATTTTGCCCTTGATGCCATTCAAGCCCCAGGTAACTTGACTCAGTCCCTGATTTTTTCAAATAGCTAGAAACTCCCCTGGTTACGATGCCTGAAACTGGAAGGCCGCCAGTTGAGATTCTGCGGTCGGCAGAGTGAATTACTGTTGGGCTTTGGAGGAAGGGCATCTCTGCTGTCTCACTTGTACGCTTTGCTGGATAAAAGCATAAGATGAGTATGTGGCCCCTAAGACAACGTATCCTCACTCCTACAAAATCCATTTGTGACCTCTCTCAGGTAAAAAAAAAAACAAACAAAAAACTCTGCTTCAGATTAAGGCACTAGCCACACAATCTAACAATAAATATGTAAATAAAAATATATTGATGCGGTGGTTATTTTCTGCATTAGCTTCCCCTTCATTGTTGATGACATCACAGTGACAGCCCCATGTAGTATCCTCTTCCCTCAGTAGTGACACTCCCCAGTGTTCACTCTGTCCACTGCAGCACAGAGGCAGACTCCCTGTGTGGCACCTTCCTCCAGCGAGGACGTCATGCGCAGGCCAGCTATCCTTCTCTTAACTGGAGGACTTTAATAAACATGGCTGTGCTTACATTCCCAGAGAAACCTGGGACCACAACCCTGACAGCACAGACCCCATCGTGACACAGACAAATAAAACAATCCGCAGACGCTATGGGAGGCTGTAGATCCGAACTATCTCCGTGCCCAGAAGGCAATAAATAAGGCCACACGTTTGCTGACTCGGAAGAACATGCACTAACCAAGTCATAAAGTGGTGTTGGAACGTAACCTTTGCTCAGCAGCCATGTGAGCAGGATACTGCGGCACACACTTTGTGTAAGACACAAGTAACACTGAATACGCTTCTGCTGGGTGCTGCTATCTCCTTAACATATACATGATTGTCCCCTACTTTGTGCCTTGTGCTTCATGGGACGTCCCCAGACGATGCACTGGATAAGTGGTGAGGATGGACAGATGGATGGGTGACAGATTTGTATACTTTCTAATCAAGGTGGCAGGGACCTTTCTGGTCAGGTTGGACCCCATCTGCAGCTACCCAAAGGTGCCCCATTATTTACTCTTTGTAAATAAGCAGGACTTGCTACATGCAGGTATTCATGTGAAGCAGTCAGCCTTCAGCCATGACAAATGTGTTATTAAATTCAGCATTAGCATTAGAGTTGGAGGTGGGGGGGGTTCAAACTTGGCCTCCACTCTGTGTATGGAGGATGCATGTCCTCCCTGTGTCGCTCAGGAATTTGCCCACAGTCCAAAGATATGCAGTTAGACCAATTGCCATCTTTGAACGGGCCATCATGATGGATTGTGTGTGTGTCTTGCCAGGGTGTACACTAACATCAGGCACTATGCTGCTTGGGATAGGGTGGATTCCCCCCCCCCCCATCCCCAACCCTGACCAGAGTAAGATGGGATGATGGACATATATCATAAATGGGTCTTAAAAAAAACAGTAACAATAATAAATAAATAAATATATGCACCCACCAATCCATCTTCCAACTCATTATTATCCATGAAAGAGTAAAAAATAATGTTCTGTTGACCTCTAGCTGTTCTGTTCGACTATAAATCCTGTATGGAAATCACCCAAAAAGTTATAGAAATTAATATGTTTTAAACACAAATAAAAAATAAACGATGAACCCAAAATAAACCAGTGGTAACCACAAGAATATTTATAATTCTTTCTTATTAAAAAGATTATTTACTTCAGTGTGCTCAGTTGTCTCCGTTTGATACACATTTTACCCATTAACACTGACAGAGTATGTTTCTCCCACAGGCTGGTGTATAACACTTTCCCCAGACTGTTTTTATTCACATAAACTGAAGCTCCTGAGCTTGTGAAACCGAAAGGGAAACAAGCCAACACACTCTGTAAAGCAATATAATAACATTAATATTCTATTATCAAGGACAGAAAATAAATTTAGTTTCTAACAAAATTCAACAATTTTCATTGTCACCCTTTTTCACCTCCTGGAAGGTATTAACACTCATTGCACTTGAAATTAAAGAAATACACAGTGTTTCATTTATACTTAATGTGATTAATCTGAGGATGGAGGATTTTCTTTACAATAGTTACACACTTCTTTTACTCTCAAACAAGCATGGAGTTGAGTAGGTAGAAAAACACAAGTGTCTGAAATCCATAAACCAAACTTAAAGACAAGCTGCATTGGTATTTGCATCAATCAAGAATACTGTTAATAATAAAATAATCACTGGAAGCTACTGAAGATTTTAATTTTTACAACTAAAGACCACAGCGACCTAAGCTCAAATATTACTTCCACGCACACACCTTTATGTTTTTACTGTCCTTTTTTTAACATAAATATTATGTTCTCACAAAGTTAATTATTTACACTATAACAATAACCAGGTTCAGAGGTAATAAACTGTTGTTTTTTACTCCTTCTGTTTCTTTCAATTTTACAGCGCATAATACCTTCAGGACAGGATCGTCTCCACCAAAAAAACGTACCACTTCAAAATGCCACAGGTACGGGAAAAAAAAAACGCTACTAGACTTGTTATACTAACTGCAATTGATTGCTTCAGTCTTTCTATAATAATTAAGGCAGTGTTGGCACTGGTCACAGACGTTTAGGTGTGGTGAGTCCTGTGTGCACAGTGGTAAGAGAAGCTCATGCCAGTGATAAAGCACACCAAGAGTTCTGCGGAGTGGAGGACGTGGGCGTGAAGCTGTAGTCCTCATATTTGATGTCTGTTTGACCAGAACTCAGAGTGTCCAGCTGCGACGATGCCTTGCAAAAAAGGAAAAGAGAAAAAATCAATTTCTATACAAGAAACACTGATCAAAGCTGAATGATATTACCTGACACACAATACTAATGAGTTCAGCTTTTGACTGAAATTTAAGGGTCCACAATTTGTGCAGCGTTTTTTTTTACTGATAAAAAACAAATATGCCAAAAATAAGATATGCTGCACTCTATAGCTCTTACTAGTGATAATTTAATATACTTAATATGTATATCATAAATCACAGTGAACGTGACAGCTGGGAACACAATGCACCATATTCCGGAATATTTTTTTCCTGGCTCTGGTGTGGTATCTTACCTGTGAGATGGAAACTACAGTCTGTCCAGCATAGGGTGAAGGCACCATACTGGGCTCGCTTTTTATCGTGGAGGCGTTTTC
Organism: Stomatorhinus ivindoensis; assembly: GCA_019775895.2. Taxonomy (NCBI): domain Eukaryota; kingdom Metazoa; phylum Chordata; class Actinopteri; order Osteoglossiformes; family Mormyridae; genus Stomatorhinus; species Stomatorhinus ivindoensis. The sequence goes on from JABFEB020000044.1 coordinate 15,094,114, forward strand.
AGAGACTGGCACAGAGGAGGGGGAGCTGGTACCAGGAGTGATTGACCCTGGGCCTGTCAAAGATACAACAATCTAGGTCAGTGTTTCCCCACCGTGTTTTTGCTCCCTCCAAGCTCCCTGCCAAACAGCCCACATTTTTGCTCCCAGGGAGCTGGGAGAGAGCAAAATCATGGACCATCTGTGGGTCCCTGAGGATCAGATTGGAAAACACTGCTCTGGGTGTTTGCCTTATCTCACAAAATTCAGGTGTATGCAACAAAATTTAGCATGTCTATGTTATTTTTTAGTAAAAAAAAATTACAATCTACTGAACAGGATGCAAATATTACCTGATGAGGCTTTGGATTTTGTCATCTTTGGTTTCCTTTTCCGGGTCTGGATTCCTTCCTTCTTCATTGCAAGGGGTCTAGGAACCTAAAGGGAGGTACAGGGATTTATTAACAGAACTTCTTACTAAAGCTGTATTCTCCTGAAGACCTTTTTAGCCTATAAATGTATATCACAATTGTTTCTCACTTTTCCCTTCCTGCATCCTCATACCAAGAACTACGTCTCACATTCAGGCGATGGACCTTAGGCCAGTAAGATCAATAGCAGACCAGTGTAAGGACAGCAAGGACACAACTTCCTGGCAAGAGCGTGGCCAGGATGCAGAGTGAGGCGTGTGTGGTTTGTTACGCACCCCGTGCAGCTTCATGTAGAGCCCACAAGCATTGCACACAGGTTCTCCCTCTGCATTTCGACGCCACAGCGTGGTGGTGCTGGTGTGGCAGTTGGTGCAGCAAAGTCCGGCCCGTCTGGATGATGACTGCTGCGTTGGGGAAGGGTGAGCAGTGGATTAGGGAGGCACAAGGTGCCAAACAAGCAAAACTTTCCTGGAATGATGTGTCATTAAGCACAAACACGTGGAACACATTACACTGCGCTGAGTCATGATTTTAAAATATAACAGTATTCTGCGTGAGTTTTAAAGTGCACCTTTAGCAGCTGGGAGACTAAGCGGGGAGATTAACCAATCTCATCTAGAGATATATTGTGTCAACCAACTGTTAAGAATGAAAACCAGAGTGAAAGTGTTTACAAAAAACCTGCGATTTTAACATGAACACAGTGAGCTTAATTAATGGTGCTGATTTTGCCTTCTGCGCTATGCCTGTATGAAACACTGCATTAGTTACTGCAATGCAACACATTAAAAACTAAATCAATCAAGTGATACCAAAGCTGCACATCTCAACAGGTTGTTTCTGTTTCCTGGTCTGCTGTTCGGCCCTCACGACATCCATATCAGAATTTGGGAACATTCTTTAACAACAGAATGGTAGGTGACCATATTGTGGCTGAGCCTATTGCAGTTCTGCTAAAAACAAACATCCAAGGACAAGGACACTGAAGGACAAATAAAAACAAAAATCTGAAATAATTCACAACAGCTGCTATCAAGTGCCTGGTTCCTGGGAAATTCTGAAGGACTCACTCAAACACAAAGCTGACCTTCGTTAAGAAGCCGCTAGCCTTGACTGTTTTTTTTTCAGCTGACACATTTTTGATTTCCCGGCACTACTCAATTACTCCTGTTTGAATTTCGACAAAGGTTTGTTTAATACTACTTATTTATCACATGAATTAGTTTATGGTTCTTGTAGGCCGACATACGATATTACTAAGGGAATATAGATTTACCAGGCGTTTCTGTGGCTTAATGAGCGGCCTGTTGATGCCGTTCATTTTATGGTACAGTCCGCAGGCGTTGCACAGGTAATGCCCAGTGCCGTCTCTCCGCCACAGAGGAGTGGAGATGGACCCGCAATTCACGCACTCCCGCCCTTCGCCAGGTAACTCATCCAGCATGTCTGGAAGGAAATGCAATCACAGCATTTAAATCACGAACTGTTTTTTTTGTTCTTAAATCGTATGTTTCTGATGCAGCGTTAACAATAACATAGATTTTACAATATTTAATACGGCGTTATTTATAGGCCTGTTCATGCTGCTAAACTTTCAGTAACCTTCTAAACAATGATTACATAATAGCAGTTTGAAAACAGATTGCTTCAGGTTAATGCTAAATGCAAAAAGATTCTAGCGGACCCCATAAGACCAATTCTCGTAATCTTGTTATACGACATCGAGTTATAATTCATATAATAATTCATTTAAGTGACATGCAGAAACGCTTAATTGATTAACATCGAAATTGATCATTTTACATTATTTATTATTCTTTATTTCCTGATATTTAATGTTAGTGGCCGGCGAGTATTTTTAATTAATATATTTTGTACATTTAATATGGAGCATTATTTTTATGTTGTTATGGATGCACAATTAACTGTAGGTCTACAAAGCTAAAGAATTTCGGCGCCTAGCAGAGACACCACGGGACCTGGAGTTGCGGAATGTCGATGGGGATCTTATCAGTGTTAAAGATTTAGGTCCCAAATCAATCTGGCCTCTGACAGGCGGCGGCCGCCTACAATTACTGGATCAAATTCCAACTCAAAACAGCGAGGAAAAAATGTTTAAAATAAAAATGATGCGTATTTCCTATCGTCTCCCTATTTTTAATTGCAGCATTCTAGCCCATTATCTAACCGGTCTGCATTTATTATGATTTAACAGTAAATTGATTTTATTTAGGCCTAGGACTACTTAAATAAAACAAACATGTATTGCTGTTCAACAATTTCCCATCCAGCGATTTTGATTTAGTCTTCAGGCACAATGAGTTACTGAAAGTTTTATCTGAATCGCCCGAAGTAAATTCATCGGTAAACTAAACGAAAATATACAGACATATAATACACCTTAATCATTGGTTTATTTTTTAATATATTATTAAAAATTGAATAATTCGAAAAACTTTTCGCCGCTACAATAACACAAAGAAAAGTGGGTATTTGACACATTTGAAGGACGATTAGTCTGCTTAAGGTGACAATCGTTTTGGCAAAAATAGGTTGGGTTTTCAGCGAGCGCGTATTGTAGCTCTTTCATCAGCATCTGAAACGAAAACAGATTGTGGCTGAAAATTTAATTAGAATCTCGGGTGAACGGGTTTGGTGGCTGTTTAATTTGAAGAATGTGGATTAGAACGACAGAACAAAGATGGTACTCGGTTTGTTGTTTCTGATGGGCTCTTTTGCCAGCTGTAGCTAGTCTAAAGGGTGTGATACAATAGGCGATGATTTGAGAAACAAAGCGACACGTTAAGAATAAACTAATTTCCTTCAATAATTCGTTTTAGAATCAACGCTTTCCTGTGCTTATGAATAGCATTTGTATATTCCGTCAAAATCTGGAGTATTACTAAATCAATTTAAAAACACGATATTGTTAAGCAGGAATGGGCTAATTATAAGTTGTACTTACATATGTTACCAAATGCATATGGATTAAATGTATATATTGGGTATGATGCACTTGAACTGACTGTATTTTAAAAGATGTGGGCTATTTTTGAGATATATTGCCCAATGTCACCATTTCCATGTGCTTTAGAAATACATAACTTTATCTAAAACAAATTAATGCAAACAGTAAAAGTAACAAATACACTATTAGATCTACTTATAAACGTGGCAGTTCGACTCTGTTGCGAAAGGTGCTATATAAAAATAAACTGAAATTGGAAATGGGGAGTGATAAGTGATAATGCGGCTCATACGCACCTAGACTTGGCCTCCTTGTTTGCAGGCCCGCTTGTCGTCCCTGAAAACTAATCATGCTGCTCTCGAAATGTCCAGGGCTCCACGAGGTCGCCATCTCCGGGCTCATATACGCCGCATAGGGGTTTGAGTAGGATCCTCCGACCGAGCGCACCAAGGTGCTGCCGTATTGCTCCGGCCGGGCATTGTTGCTCAGCACCAGCGGATTCTGGTACGCTGTGTCTCTGCCGGTGTTGCTGCTTACCGGCGGGCTGTGGGAGTAGGAGAAGCCCGGGGGCGGGTGCGGACTGCTCGGATTAAAAGACGAGCTGTCCGTGCCAGTCTGTGACCAGCCGTGGTGTCCGCCGAGGCCGTGCGACTGGTGAGCAGTCTCACAAGTCTGGAGGTACGGAATTGTCGGCAACATAGTGGGTACCCGAGTCGTGGGCACATAAACCGGAGAACTGGCCGAAGGGTGCATGTAATTCCCGCTGTCGTGAGCGTATGGTGACTGGTTTGAGGTTAGTGCCAGACTCGGGTACATTCTGGCACAACTTCTTTCACTTTTTATATAAGTTGAAGGGGCGATATTGAAGGAATAATGAGTCTATTCCAATGACAAGGCGTCTGTGAACAATTGTATAATAAAATAGTTTCCAAACTCTTCTCGGTGGTTCTGTAGAGCGATGACCAGTTCTGTGTTCCACTCCTATGTAAAAAGAAGACACAATCAACCAAACAGAACCTATTCCTACTGTAAACTTTTAATTCATATATTCTGTACGCCCTTCCATCTTATGCTTACCGATCTGACTTGCCTTACAGTGTCTTTAAAACATGTTTTCTTCTCTCTGTGTCAGTTTAGGCTAAAATTCGCAAACATACATAACGGTAATGTAAGATGCTGCTTTTCTGAAAGTAGGGGTATATTGTGAATTTTTAATAGTCATTTTTAACATTTGCTACTACTGCTAATAATAATAACAACAATCCCCGAGATCTTGTTCACGAAAAACGGTTGATAGATGAGTGGATGGATGATGGGTGAATTGATGGACAATGATAATTTAAAGTGATCGTTTAATTCCATTGATTTTGTCGCTAACGGTCTATAAGTATCAGTAGATCTGCTTGAGGCATACTCTATTATTAAAGTCATCTCACGAAAGGGACAAAAATATTACATATTTACATATTTATCGCTGGTAACATGGATGATATTAATCAGAAAGGCTAATATTAAGCATCGATAGCTTGATACAGGCGAGTAATACCATTCCTTCCGTACATTATCTCACTAGATAAGGAATTCGGGATGATTAAGTCAGAAATCTTTCCAAATTAGTTGATTAAAAAAAAGTCCAAGAAACTTACTCAGGAAAGTCTGCGAAAGTTACCTACGTCCTTGTAAATCCTCCAGCAAACAGCAGGAATTCGTTTAGCACAACCAGTGAGCGTAATGTCAAAGCGTTCCTTCCCTAATATTCGCTTTTTGGTCTGCAATAATTATATAGCCCAACCTCGTATCAGGAGATAGATAGCTGTTACTTCGGATCATAGCAGATATAACAGTGCTCGGATTTATCTTCACTGGGAAACTTTACTGCGAGGTATTTGTACGCCCAGAGCTACGTGACGTATCCAAAGGTAGGGCACCGGAGCTGGAAGCGAGCGAGGGATAGGACGAAAGACAGAAGGAAAAAACTCCACCTGAAAAAAGGCAGAGTTGCTGAATCCGCTATATAGCGAGTGTTTTGAAATCAATAAATGCTAACTTGCAAATGCCAACCGATCCATATTGGTCTTTTAAATCCAATGTAATAATTAACAGAATCAAAATTCAACGGGAATTGTTTTTATTTTTTTGTAGAAATTATTTCTCATAATCATTCTATATGTCTGAACGGCTTGATTGTATGCGTGAATTCGTATAAACTAAAATAATAATGTTTTCTACTATACGTTTTCGTTTCTTAAGTCAAACGCATTACTAGATCTAGCTAGAAGAGATTTAACTAAATGGTCTTGTAAAACATTTATCATGGTGTTAAATCATCTCCAATTTGCAAAGAGAAAGTTGTTTTGGTTTATGGTCAGGTAAATCTGAACGAGTTCTCAATAAAAAAAAGGCAAGGCGATAAGATATGACTGTCCGACAGAATAACGATATAATCATGCATAGTTAAAAAAATTATTAGGTTATCTTAATAGCAGGTTCCATGAGATTCTAAAACAGTATGACAAACAAGAAAAATAAGTTGCGACTTTTATCACAGATTTTTTCCCCGTCGTTATAAAGGGTACATTTTCTAAATATATGTAGTCTGTTTTCTAAAGAAAAGTTATTTTACTGGATAAATATATCTAAAATCAACGGTATTTTATAACTGATAACACGAAGGCCTAATTTACATTTGAAAGGTAATGATATAGTACGGTTTTCTAGGGCTTGTAGGTATGCCCACACAGGTGAATGTTTTACTTTCATGATTAATAATTTGCCGACGGCTGCCCCCCCACCCCCCCACCCCCCCCCGGACACACACCCAGTTTTTTCTATATAAATGGGTTACCGTTCATCTTTCAATTGTACGATGTCCTGGACAGATGCCTTTAAAAGTATTAATGCAGTCCAACCTTCGATCCTCAGAAGTTCAAAAAGTAGAGAGTAAACAAGCGAAAAACCTTAAAAGCTGTCGGAGTCATGTTTCTTCATTGGAGTATAGATACACTCACGCACACGTACATAGGCCTACACGCAGACATTTCCACAAAGCAATTGTCATCATTAGCATACATTATGGCATAATCATAAATAGTTGTTTTCTGATCAGACTGTGGTCACGTTTCTCTTAAATAGCGAATTATTTATTCGAACAAGACTTTGAAAGCCTGTGATAGAAACATCAGCGTTGTATACACCTAATTTTGTATACAATGATGTAAATTTGCATTGGTAACAATTATTAATGATTTAGCAAATTATTTAATGGATGTGGGTTTGCTGTTCTTGGTTAAAACCTTCTATTTATTTTCAGATAAGCAGAGAAACGAATTTTCAGTGTATTTGTTAAAAGTTCGGCAAAGGGGAACGTTAAAACAAGAAATATAAAAGGATATATATGTTCCTGTGGAGCCTTTATAGGAATTTTGTTCGCATTAATTCTGTGATGTTTTATCGCTCTGTATAGGCCTGTACATGTGTATGTACTATTCATTATATAGGCCTAATGTTTATAAGTACTGGGTGAAGAAACCAACTGTAAAATTTTATCTGAACAAATGTAAGCAAATGTAGAACACAATGCTTTTACGCGGCTGGCAAATAATTGTATAAATATTTAACAGTGGCAAATGTAATGACATATAATCAGCTGTAGCCTACAAATTGTGGAGGTTGATTATTATATATAAAACTGGATGAATTTGATCGTTAATCTGGATTTGACTATATTTACATTTACATGTCAAACCTAGTTTCCATTTTTTCAAAAACTACAATGGTAGCTCAATTTTTTGCTCTAATGAAAATTACGCGATGAAAATTTGGTATAAAATCTATTTTTCCTTGACACACTGCATTAAAAAGGCCCAGATATTTTGAACAAAAGTTACATTTTAGGAGTAAAAGTTGCAGTAGTAATATGAATTATAGGAAGCGTAGCGGCTGAACACTCGTAACTCGTAGTCCAATTAAAGGCTTCGTTTGTCAAATGCCTTGAAGATGATAAGTATAGCTTTAAATGCTTTTATATTTCGTATATTGAGTTAAACATTGCATTTAGTAAAAACAGTGAAAGAAAAAAAATATTGCGTTCTGTTTTTTCAATAAAATTTAGATATAGACCTAAACAAACAAACAAACAAAAAACGTTTTAAACTGTATTACCTTATCTACGACTAGAACTATAATTTAGACCAGTTTA
>JABFEB020000044.1:15103933-15122567 GCA_019775895.2 Stomatorhinus ivindoensis
CCACACTCAGCCTATAGACCAGCATCCGTGTGCACGCCCCATCCCACACACGCTACCACACTCAGCCTATAGACCAGCATCCGTGTGCACGCCCCATCCCACACACACGCTACCACACTCAGCCTACAGACCGGCATCCATGGGCATGCCACATGCCACATGCCGCTGCCACACAAGCACAGCTTGCACCATCCTTCTTACGTGTAAAAGCAGTGTTTGCCGACTGGCTTCCCCTTTCATGTGTATAAGCCACATGAGTTTACATTAACCATAAAAGTCTGATACTGAATCTCTTCAAAGCCAAAGATTTATAGGATCTAACAGAATTGTAAAACAGAAAATTGCATCGTTTTAATTGAAAGCTTGCTATCTGGCTTTCCACGACTTTTATATTGTGTAACATAGCACATACAATGGTGGTCAAACCTATGAAAACATTTTTAACACAATTTTTAAAGATTGCAGAACTTTATTCCAGTTACTCCAGTTACTTATTTAATTGTCCAGTGTATGATGTTTGTAAATATTCTTTGATTGTTTACTAACTTTACTGCCAGTATTCCTGTAGTTTTTTAAAAAACATTATACCAAATACATAATTGTGGCCAGTAGAACAGTTAATGTTTGTCAGCAGAGCAGCATATAATACTTTTACATACAGAATGTTGATAAAAGTGCTTAGATCCCTAATCAGATGTTATGGCCAATCTGTTCTGCAAGAAGATCCGTCCTGGCACTAAATCTTCCCATAGCTCCCCAAGTGCTTGTTGGATCCGTGCCCCGTCACCCATGCCCACATGCACACCCTCTCTGGGAAGGACGCTGCACTCTAGTACAGCAAGGTTCTCACACAAAAAAGGCACAAACAGCCTGTTACGGCAGTGGTTAGTCTATGCCCAGGGCTGGACTGGCTTGCCTGGCATACCGGGCATTTTCTCAGTGGGCCGATACAGCGGGTATGTGGGGGAATCCAAACCATGCCCCCTCTTCACGCCAGTCCAGCCCTGTCTATGCTAACATCCACAGATGGTAAACTGACAGGATCAGCTGGGTGCTGCTTCTTACAGCTTCATTCCTCTTAGATACCTCAAACCCCCCTCTGGCCCCCATTACAACAGAATGCTGGACCACAGCCATTCTGCACTGCAACTCCCGATATACCGAGCCTGGCGTATAACGAGCAGTGTGCCCTCAATAAAATAGCTATGACAGGGCAATGCTAAGAGTAACATAGTACAGCACATATGTATCGAGCGAGAAATGACTCAAATTGTGTTATGGGGCATGCGTATGAGGAAGAATTCGGTGATCAGTGGTGACAAACCACAATGAAATGTGTCCTCTGCATTTAACCCATATGTGACATCAGGTCACGGGAGGGGGCAGCTAATTCAGCACCCAGGGAGCGGTACCTTGCTCATAGTGCCTCAGCAGTGCCTTGCTGGTCAGGGATTCAAACCAGCAACCTTTCAATTACAAGCACACTTCCCTAACCATTACGCCACCACTGTCCATCCACACATGCAGCTGTTTGGTGAAGCTTTGCAGAAGGAGGGACACGGCAGGTAGAGGGGACGAACCAGGCTGCATCACACACCTGTAGTGCCCATGGACCGCACAGGCCAGCATAGCTATGTTTGTTTGTGATGGGGGGGGCGGTGGGGCTGACCAAGGTGGTTTGCCGAGGGGGCTGCAGGCGAGGGCTGCACGTGATGAGTAAATCTTGACTTGTGGTCACATAGTGGGTGAGAAGAGGTGAAGCAGCGGTCAGAGGCTAGAAGGGCTATTGTCTTTGGAGTTAGCGAGATCTGCAGTGTCACAGATACCCTAGTACCCAGGCCAGGTGCGTGTGAAGAGAGGGAGGAGCAGGCAGACCCTGCATCTCTCACTGCTACACCGCTCAGGATTTTCCATTTAAATGTGTGTGTGTAATTGCCATTGTCGTCGATAATGGGCAGCATCCATAAATGGTGCAGAACAATGCAGGCTTTTCCTTTCACCTACGTAGAATGCTTTGTCGTTTGCAGCCTTTTGTGGAAATTCTCATGGAGTAACTTCTTAACACTGACAAATGACTTCAGGCAAATTTCACATTTTCAATCCATGCAAAGAATCACAGAATTTAGAATACACGCAATAAATAATGAGGAAAGGGACAGGTCTTAATTCCAGCATGCAGTTATCAAGGGCAAATGTTGTGATGGTTTGATTGAATTACACTTTATCTTTCAAGTAGTGGACGTTTTGAAGACTTACAAAGGCTGTGAAACATTCACTCCTGGTGCCATTAAAAAGTCAATTTTCACAGATAATTTACACTAAACACACAAACAGCTGCCCAATGTTCACCCATTCAGAGTGACAGGAAAAGTCTAAACATGGGAATAATGCAGTGGCAAAAAAATGTACATTTGCTAGCTATAGGTATGTAATAGCTATGTAACTGTAGCTAGCTAACAAACATCATTGTTAATTGTATTTTGTTGACATTGACATACCACGTTGACAACAATCCATGTAAGTCCATCCTAAATATTTAACCATTCACTGAGGGCCATATAAAGATTCTTTCTTATTGGGGTGTTAAGGATCATTCCATTGATTTAGGTATATATTGTAACAGGTTCAGAGAAAATACATATTTTCACACTCCTGAAATAATGGATTTTTCAGATACACGTGTTTTTCATTGCACAGTGATGGTATGTTTAACCACCTGTGTTCAGAGAGGAGCAAATTTGAGAAATGTGGAGGGACGATTACAAAGGATGACGCATAGACACGCTGATCGTGCGTGCAGTGGCAGCCAGGATAAGCCGTGACGTGGTGCTGCTCGACTTCAGCTTTGTGACACTTAGTTGGAAATGAGGCGAAAAAAACAGCGCATCTCAGTCTGCCCTCGTGATGAAGAAGCCAGGTCACTGAAGCCAACCCTTCAGCCTTCCAGTCATTCTCTGGCCCCGTATGGTCATGGTGAAAGTTTGGTATCTTCTTCAATGGTTTTAGTGTAGGAACACACTCACTAGGAATTAGGGATCTATGTTTATAAACATTCTTTCAAGGATTTCTTAAAAATTCAGATGAAAAAGAAATGAGAAATGTTGTTTCTACAAGAATACCTCTTTTTTTCCCCAACTCTGTTCATACTGTTACTTACAATCATAAATTTCCCTCCATCTTCCATAACCTCCTCTTATACATTACAGTGGTGTTTCCCAATCTGGTCCTCTAGAACCCACAGATAGTCCATGTTTTTGCACCCTCCCAGGTCCCTGGGAGCAAAAATGTGGACTGTCTGGCAGGGAGATTGGAGGGAGCAAAAACATGGGCCGACTGGGTTCCCAAGGACCCGACTGGGAAACACTGCAGTTCAGGGTCATAGTGAGCCTTGAGCCAATCCCAAGAAGGTCAGACCATAAGGTGGGGATACACCCTGAATCAGATGCCCTTCCACCATATGCCAGACACATGATCATGCACTTTGGGTAACACAGGTTCATGCACCTGTTTTAGCTGAGGGAGGAAACTAGAGAATATATAGGAACCTCAGGGTGAACCCAGAGAGATCCTACAAACAGGGAACTGGGGTTATAATCGAACCCCCAGTCATGGGGGTGTGAGGCTCTAGTGTTAGGCAACATGTTACTGTTACTCTAAGCATGTTTAAATAAAACATAGTAATATGCAATGCACCATGTAACAGTAAAATATCTGTTTGCCAGATAAATCCCTCACAGATCAGGTTTCCTGCAAGTAGCACCCCAGTCCTGTCCTTTCTTCACACCCATAAATCACAGATTAATGATGGAGGTGACCTCGTAAGTTGTGAGGGAGTCATAACAAGGTCTCTGAATTCTAAATAACATTAACTGTAAATTCCCCTTTTGTTTGGCAAGTCAAAGTCGACATAACATGTCTACCATAAAACAAAACCAAATTATTAAAAGGTCAACACTTCTAGATGTAAGAAATCAAAAGTAATTCAAAAGGATTATAAGATGTAAAAACACTATGTACTGTGTTAACCTTTTCTGGGGCTATTTTCATTTCCACCTCTGGCCTACAGAAGGCCACCCTCCCAGCAAAATAACTGGGTTCTAATGTTGAGGATGCGCAGTCATTGCCATTAGTGGTAAATGCTGTTTGCTTCTTGAATCCTTATAGACAGCCTGGGTTGTTCCTTCATCTTTGTCCTCCTCTTTATTAAATCTTTCTCCCCATGTCATCTTTTTCTCAAGCACCCCTACAATGGGAAATGAACAGTGTGATATATAAGGAATTAATAACCTATGAAACAGGTTAAGGATAGTAACACCATAGAAGGAAGTGCATCAGTTCAATACCTTGAGAGTGATTGGTTTGATGTTCAGTAGTTGGCTGTCTTCATCTGTTGGGATGTCCTTTGTGTCACAGTACAAGGGTCCAGTGATCATGATGGGTGATAATGGAAGCTTCCTAAGGACAAGGTGCAAGCCATGAACAACACTTTATGCACAGTGTTGAAATGTCATCTGTCATGATTAAATATTGTGGGCTTCTTAGACTGAAAGCAGTAGAGAACTGAAATTAACTCATATAATTCTGGAAATATTTTCAGCATATGGGGGTTCTTTTTATTTCCACAGCTAACAAATAGTCACCCATTGATTTTAATGTTTTAAATGGAAAATGCAATGGAAATATTAGTTTCCCATGAAGGTATCTCCTGATGTTGTTCTATAGATATTTCATGCTAACTTGCTCCATTCTGTCCATTTCTACTTCCTGTTGTCCAGACCATTTTATTATATATCTTTAAACAAAATTAAACTAAATTGCTAATTTTCAGGTGAGAGTGTTACAATTGTGAGTGTGAGACACAGTGAAATAAGCGAACAAGGTTGATGACACCAACGCATTACGGGCAATTTAGAAACAACAATTCAGTAAACTACACGGTTTAAACCAAAATTTGTGCCTGCAGCAAACACACACAAGAAGAATGTGCAACCTGCTCTCTTTGGAAATAAACTTTAATCATAATTAGAAAACTTAAGGAACAAAACAATCAATAAAAGAGATGAATTTACAGTATGCAGCTTTCATTAAGATGGGCAGAATGTGATGAGAATATATTGCGAGGATTAGAAATGTTAGAGACTCTACTGGTGTTACAGAACGCCTTATCTGGGATACACACAGCTGGACGTGAGAGCACGTCAGCGTCTCCAGGTGAGATTTCAAACATAACCACATTCCTGCCAAACCCTCTAATCTCCCATAGACCTGAGGGTGAGCACGATTTGGGCACCCAGTTAAAAGATAAGACCAAGAGTTACAGGTATTCCCTGTAACACAAACACTACACTGCCCTTGTGCAAAGCTAGTCTGTCCGCGATGGTCTAAATATAATTGCATGTGTGTGGTTTTATATATATATATTTTTTTTTTTTCTTTTTAAAGATATGCTCAGGATGTCACAAGGAATAAGCTGTGAACAGCACGTGAAAAGAGAACAAGAGGAAAAAAACTGAAAATTGGTATCAATGTGATAAAACTTCATAGGATGATCATTTTCCTAGGAGTTCTCCAAATGAAATCAAATCACTTTTATTGTCCCATCACATTACTGGTACACTGGTACAGTACATGTGAGTGAAATTCTTGTGTGCGAGCTTCACAAGCAATAGTGGTGTACAAATATAAGAAGTAAGGAAATATATACAGAATAAGATATAAGCAAGGGAAATGTATAATTTAGGGAATATATATTAAGGGAAATATATAAAGAATAAAATATAAGAATAAGAAATATTAAAAATAAATGTGCAATGAATGGTATGAGTATATCTACAAAATAAGAGTGAATGAACATTAAATATGTGAATACCTATATATATATATATATATACACACACACACAGTATATATATACACAGTATATATATATATACACAGTATATACACACACAGTATATATATATATATATATATATATATACACACACACACACAGTACGCATGCATACATTTCCTGCATGAACCAACTAGTAAACTTTTAAGATTTTGCTTGGTAGTGAAATGATCTCCACACTGAGCATGATGTGGTTATTCTCCTCTATTATTGTCTGCATAACTGACAGAAGCTCTTCCCACACACTGTGCAGCAAAAAGGTTTTTCTGTGTCAATGTGTACGTGTGAATTCAGATGACTTTTCTTCAAAAACAAAATCTTTGGCACAGATGATTTCGGTCCTGTGTAAACAAACTGATTGACTTATCTTTACCAAATCGCTCCTTCTGAGAATGCCTCTGCAGCTGCACTTTTTTATTAATAAGATGCTTGAAATGCATCCCACGCAGTGTTGACATAAACTGTGTTTCCCTTCTGCCGACATACACCGGGTTTTCGCTGTCTGTACATTTCCTGCTAATAATAAACTGATACACTCTGGCTCACTCTGCTTCGTCTTCTACGGGGATGAGGGACCCATTGAATGTCTCATCTTATCCCTTTGGATCTTTTTCAGGCGCTTACCCTGAACATCTGTACATTCTGCAGCTGTGTTAGGCCTATATTTCATGAACCTGTCGAACAACAAACAGTCTTCAGCTCTCGGCTAATGTGGATGCACGCAATAATTAAATATGTGTGGCAANNNCCCCCCCCCCCCCCCCCCCCCCCCCCCCCCCCCCCCCCCCCCCCCCCCCCCCCCCCCCCCCCCCCCCCCCCAGAAACTGGTTTACATCCTGGATAAGTTAACTTGTTAATTACAAAGAAAAATGTGCACACTACGACCATGTTACATGAGATATTTCTGTTGGTACAGTAGCACTTCATATATTGTTCTCCACATATTAAAGCTTAATAATAACTCTTAATGACTCATTGGGTTTGTCACTGCATTATTATTTTTATTACAATAGGAACAAGATTGCTAATTCCTTGTATTTTTAGGGCTCTGTACACAATACTACAAAGAAGCACCTGGGTCTATAGCATTATACTCAAAGGACACTGGCAGCCAAGTTAAGTGTCCATAGAAGGTCATTCGTTGTGTTTGGCGCCCAGAGGTCATCGGTCAGATGTTCTGTTTACCGTGACGATTACTCGAATCCCCATTCCACCCCCGCTGTCTGTGTCAGAAGACTGTAAAAGAACAGATGATGACCCAGAGCTGGTGTTCTGGATGTACAGGCCCAATGACTGAGAGAACAGTGCGTGTGGCAAGGAAACTGACACTGGAGAAGAAAAAGTTGCAACAGAAGACCAACTTGATCACTGTAACAGTGTTGGGACCATCTGCCTCGTACTACCATCTGAAAAATGTCTTCTTTCTTGAAGGGTAGATCTTTATCCCCAAGGCACCACTCTTTCTCAAGGACACACGCTACGGTGGCATGAAATTCCGCCTCTGACAAATCATGGCATTACATTAGAGGGGTGTGATGCCGTCTCTCAGCACACAGTATCCTTAAAATAGGAAATATGGAATTACATTATGGCAAACGAAGCCAATGTACGTTTGTTTATGATTGTTTACAACATTCGTATAATTACCGAATGTTTTCTTTAACTTAATCTAATAGTACGCATAGTTGATTTGCTTAAAGATGCATGACACTTGATTGTTTAATCGATTGATAGTCAAATGAGGTGTCAAACCCAGGAAACTGGGTGAATCCATTATGAAAGTCAAGGAAGGGGGTTTTCCAGTAGTATATTGGATATCTAGGTATATTATATTACCTAGAGAATCATCTAGAAATGCCCCACTGTGTTAAAGGTTGGTTGGGTCTATGCCTGCATGTGGTTTATTTAAAGTTTAAGTTTGCTTGAGTTAAGTCTCTGTGAGGTAACGCCTTGAACTGTGTAATCTCTGTTTAATTAAAGCATAGCTTTAATGAACAGAGTAAGCATCAGCTAATTTGAATCCCTTTATTTATGCTATATTGGGTTTGGTAAGATATACCTCCCCGGACTCTTTCCCGACCGGCACTATCCTGTCATTGACGCCTCTCAAGCAAAAAGCACCCCTGTTAACAGACACTCAGCAACAAGTTACCAAAAGAAAGAGAGCCACCTAATGACAAGGAGGTCTACATTTTGTCAAATAAGTTAAAATGGTGGTCAAATGTTGGAACAGTCATGCATCTGGGTGACACTGACCCACTGGAATCGTTCACTTGCCACCTCTTTCTAGTTCTCAGTAAATGTATTCAAGCAGGACTTTAAAAGCACATTTCTTACACGCCTATCAACTAGCGCAGTCTTTCCCAATCCGATCCCCTGGGTCCCACAGCTCCCAGTAGTAAAAACGTGGACCGTCTGTGAGTCCCCAAAGACCGGACTGGGAAACACTGAGCTAGTGTATTTGGGTTTCTGGCAACATCTACAATTCTTGAAAGCCCAGAATAAAATTAAGATCAAACAGATTATCTGAGGGTAATGGGAGTTACTCTGAAACTGAAATTAAACATTTTCTATACAAGAAGTCCATTTTATTTCCTAGGTTTCAAACCAGCAACAGCTCTTCCTTGTAGCATTCCTGCCCTGGCATTCTGAGCACCGATAGAACAACCGCAGGCGAAACTTCACGTCTCCGTTTCAGCCAGACGCTGTCGGACAGCTTTCAGCTCCACCTCCACGAGACACAGCTTCAGAACAGCTTCAGAGTGTCCATCTTCCCCCGGCTGCCATGCATCTCCCGCCTCCAGGCAGTACGGCTGTCATTCATTAGTCTGCCAAAGTCTGACACAACTGCCAACCGTAAAACCCTCATAATTAGCACCAACTGTGCCTGCAAAAATCACATGACTCAGCACTTTCAGCTCCCCTCATACTAGGTTGATGCCTCTAATTGGACACCAGGTCTACAGTTATGCATTAACACACATGTTAATTGTCTTTGGGGATTTCTATGAAGGATGTCACCACATACCGTATGCATGGTAGCACTGGCTTTAATTTTATTTTATTTATGGTCTAGATCAGTGTCTCCCAATCCAGTCCTTGGGGACTCAGAGACAGTTCACTGTCTAATAGAGCTTGGAGGGACAAAGCACGTGGAACAACAAGGACTGGATTGGTTGACACTGCTTTAGATCTATCCATTAAAACTGCAATTCTCAACCCATGGGTCAAAATCGGGTCACAGCACGTTCTGAAAGGGTCATGAGTTGGAAAACCAGGGAGCTCCTATGCTGATCCCCGATCAGATTTCCCAGCCCCAATCCTAGAATGAACCTATATAAACGGGTCTTGGGTCTGCAAACGTTTAGCGCAAAACTCGTGAACCCTCAACCAAACCAAGGAGCCATTCCACAGATGCTTAATTTAAAGTTCACTGGCACATCCGATCAGATTTGTGCGACAGGCATTGATTGGCGTAAATTGCAGAGCGCAATGTGTGCTTGGTCATAGCATTAATTTAAACCTATACTTGTTTTAGTGTCACAGCTGAGCTGGCATGGTAAAAATTGGGTTGCAGTGAAAAAAAGGTTAAGGACCACTGCTTTAAAAAAAGATAAAGTGGAACATAATATGGAACATAAAAGTGGAGGAAAATGTAAAATTCAGACTGTAAAGTACATCAGCTAATTTGTTACAATCTCATGAGACACCCCTAGTTGGCACAGGGCAGGATCATGGAGTAAATGCAGTGGGGAAATAAATACATGTGCAAATACTACAGTTTTTATGGCCTTGCCATTTTTGTTCTGTGCTATTTGTAGGGTTCCAAAGATGATCTTGTGCCATGAATTACTGTACTGCTGTGTTCTGCATCAGGATCATTAACTTAGAGATCAGTGTTGACACACCAGTGCACAACAACAAAATGTGTTCTCTGCAGTTAACTCATATGTGACATCATGACATGGCGAGGGGCAGCTAATTCAGCACCCGGGGAGCAGTGCTTGGGGGCGGTACCTTGCTCAGGGTACCTCAGTGGTGCCTTGCCGGTCAGGGATTTGAACCTGTAATCACTTCCCTAACCATTAAGCCACCACTGGCCACAAGTTCTAATTTAACGTTAAATATTACTACAGCTGCTTCTCTATTTCAGTCAGGACTGCAGAGAAGACAGAACGGACACCTCTGAGAGTGTTGCCTCCTCCCCACCTTCCATATTCCCTTCAGCAATGAGTTTCTGTTGGTCAGTGGTGGAAATGTCCTCAGGGTGAAGCTCAAGGAGCTCCCCGACATCCCCCACTCCACCTCTTCAAATCCTACTTCCTTTGAAAGAGCAACACAACTTGCTTTGATTTTGTTTATTTCGGCCTCTGTTACTCCCTAAGTCTGTTGCACCTATTGTTGTGAAGTGTCTGTGAATAAAATATGAAAAACTATTTTAAAAGGGTCCCTTTGTGTCTCGTGTTCCCTTTTCCCGTTCTTGTCTTGTCATTCCCTTGTCCTTTCCCTGTTTGTTTTTCTGGACGGTCCCCAACCCTAAACTGGGGGTCGTAACACAGGAGTTCAGCAATGATGAGTGGATCTCTTTTTACGTTCAACAAGTTTTATCACCAGCTTCACAGACACTTTCATTTTACATTGTTCTGTTATACTTGCAGCAATGGGTTTGAATTTCTGACAACTACAGTACAACAACGATAAAGAACATGGGCCACCCATTTGTGCACCATGGAGAAGGATTTCTCAGTTAGTTGAGTCATGATTGTCCAATAGGAATGTTCCTTACCTAAGCTCTTATTGGACAATCATGACTGTCCAATTGGAATGCTCCCTCCCTAAACTCTTATTGGACAGATGTGACTAACTGAGGAGTCCTGCTTCATGGAACACTGTCAAGAGTTGAACAAGCGTCAATAGTATTCTTTCGCGGTCCAAAGTTTTCATACGTGTTACTCTAAGACGCAAAACAAACCGAGGATGAAATCGCGTATTAAAAAATAAAACATTTGTTCTCTAGATTCACGAAGGTTACAGTGGTACTGTTACCGAGGCAAGCAACTTCGGACTGCAACTCCCACAATGCAACTCGACGGATAATATTCCGGTGACACACGGAAATTTGGGGTGTTTTCTTCTGGTTTTGTGGAAGTAGAGTGGTGGAAGTTATTCTGAATTGGTTAAAGACCTATTATTAAAACAAGGTACTTGTAGATATCTCTGTAAATCAGAACGTCAGTGTAAAATAAGATAAATACTTTTACTACTAGCCGCAGGTAAATTCTCATGTTATGCCTTATATCAATATTAGTCAGGAAACTCATATTAACACGTTACAGTTTAGACAACTCCGGGATTGCACAAGTGGTTTTACCATTTATTACCCTGTGTAATCTGCATAGTCCAATCCGTTTATGTTATTATAGATGATGATTTGCCTTTGCGGTAATTTCGGCGTTTATAAATTCTTAAACGTCAGATACTAGTTCACGTGCTTCACAGCTTAAAATTGCAGACAGGCATTTATGCATATTGTTTTTTCAAATACAGATTCTGCCAGTTCATGATGTCGGCGGTAAAGGACGTCAGCGGTATTTAATGCCTTAATAGACTATGTTTACTTTGTTGTCCTCTTATTTTCCTTTCAGTTATGTGCAGTAGAAAGGTTTTGGTGTTCCCCTCCGCGGATGAGCTGGGTCCGGCGCTGGCTCGCCTGGTGTCCTCCCGTGCAAAGCTGGCCTGTAGCTCCCAGCGCCGCCGGTTCTCCCTCGGCCTGTCGGGGGGCAGTCTGGTCTCCATGCTGAGCCGGGAGCTCCTAGCCCTCCCTGACCTCGACTGCAGCGCTTGGATCGTGGGCTTCTGTGACGAAAGGCTGGTTCCATTCCACAATGAAGAAAGCACCTACGGACTGTATAAGGTGAAAAATCGAAGTAGTCATTAAACTCCTAGATCGAGTCCAAAGTAAATTACCTGGAAAAGACTGATAGCTATAACCGACGTTCTGTATATATGTTCATTAGCGTTTACAGGTCCTGACCATCCACATCTCAGCCAGACATACCAATGTACGTTCCTCCCCCCGCTGTGTTTCAGAATCAGCTTCTCTCCAAAATAAATATTTCAGATGATGCTGTCCTAACTATTGACCCTTCGCTACCCGTGGAAGAGTGTGCAGAAAACTATGCCCGCAAGCTGAGTGAGGTGAGCGCACACACCTGTACTCATGTCTTTGTGGGGACCATCCACTGATTTCTGTAGGAAGAACCCTAATCCCGTCAATGACATCCTTAACTCCTGGCATTTTTAGTTTTTGCTTTACAGTCACAGATTTTTTATAAAGCTGAATTTCCACTTGTGGGGACTGAAAAAATGCTCCCCACGATGACATAATAATGGGTTTTACCACAATTGTGGGGACATTTGGTCCTCAATATGTAATGTATACCTAGACTACACGCACATGCACACACACACACACACACACACACTTCCTCACTGATGTGCGGATGAATGTGTGCATCTGGCCCTGTTCCTGTGTTGTGCGCGTGCACATGCGTGTATTACGATGCCGATTGCCTGACAATTCATTATGGTTACTGTAAGTCCACTGTCTACTTGCACAGTACTGCAGTTCCTAATCATTTGTTTTAGCTGCAGAGGGAATGGTTGTCATTTTCAGTGTAGCTTACTGTTGTAAGATGGACAGATGGGCTATTTTTTTTTCTTTTCATACCCAAGGAGTAATTGGTTATTTACTTGTGTGCATATAGGAAAATCTGTGCTGGAGCAACGCTTAGCAGCAGGATCAGCTGTGTGACTGGGTTTCTGTGTTGTCTGTAGACCTTCCCAGGTGAGGAGATCCCGGTCTTTGACCTGCTGCTGTTGGGCATGGGCCCTGATGGACATACCTGCTCACTTTTCCCAGATCACCCCCTACTGGAGGTAAGACCTACCTTCATTCTCAAACTTGAAAGTGCTTCACGCATTTTTCTCAGGTAGAGTCCATGATTTAAGTGAATTTCCTGGTAATTATTTCTTACAGATTTGATATGGCTTGTGGTTATTAATACTGTCATGAAATCAATTAAATCTTTAATATAGGTATAAAACCTGCCATCTCATCATGCACGGAAGATAGGATCAGACATAGAAATAATTTGGATCTAGAATGCCAATCATAATACTTGGTAATAGCATAATGGCTGCTATATGCACAGCTATATGCTGTTAAAAGCAAGCATTTGGTGTTCCTCTGCATGGTTAAAGTGATTATTTTTTTCAAAGTTACAGTTTCTGGCCCGTCTCCAAAAAAAAGTTGCCATGATCTATGATCTGCACGTGCCCCAGATCTGCAGGAACGTCGTATACACGCAAAGCACGGTCACACGCTTCATTCAGGACACCGCTTTCTCTGTAGGAGACCAAAAGGACCGTGGCCCCCATCAGGGACTCGCCGAAGCCCCCTCCTGAGCGCGTTACCATGACGCTGCCAGTGGTCAATGCTGCCCGGTGTGTTGCCTTCGTGTCCACTGGGGCCAGCAAAGCCCCCGTGTTAAAGGTAGGATCTCCCTCTGGGTTATGTTTGCAAATATTAATCATTCTGGACGAGTTGAGCCTTGTGCTAACCATGCAGAGATCGTGGATTCGATCCCCAGGGAGATTAGAAATTATAGCCTTTCCCTATGCTGTAAATTACTTTGGATTAAAGCACAAGATAAATGGGAACAGGCAATTTTGATTATGACCGTAATAAAAAATTGGAGAGTTATAGGTCGGCTGCCAGTATAACCAGTAAACATTTGCAGTGCTTGACTGTGGGTCTCTGGTTTCTCCAGCATGTCCTGGAGGGAGGAGAAGGCCCGCCGCTACCCGCAGCTCGAGTTGTCCCCAGCCAAGGAGAGCTACTTTGGCTGTTGGATGAGCCTGCTGTGGCTTCCCTGTCTCTTCAAGTTCATAGGCCTCCCCCGGGTGCAGAGCTGTAACCATACCACAAGGGGGCGCAGTCGAGGCAGAACTAGTCTCAAGGTGGGGTGGGAGCATTGAGCGGAGAGAGTCAGCGAGGCACAAACGTTTCCAGATTCTGTTTCCGCCACCCATGTAGGATGTGTGAATCTGCACAATTTACATAGTCTGATTTAATTACATTATTTACTTGCCTTGTGTCTTCCTTGAGGATTTGCTATTGAGCAATGTGTTCTTGTTTAGTAGCTAAATAATTTCCAAATCATGGGCTTGTATCAGGACCAAGATACCTCTGTGGTAAATGGCACCAGGGCTTCTAAGAGACATGAGAAACCAGTATACGGTCTTTAAATTCCATGCTGTTAACTCGACTGTGTCCAGTGAAAGTGTTAAAGGTTAGGGAGAAAGAGTTCCCTCTATACTGAAGATTTTTTTTCTTTGTGAAGTTTTCAGATCATGTGATGTCAGCAGCTGTTACCAGTCCTCGTACTTTAGATGTAATGCAAACACAGCTGTGGGTAGAACTTGACTTGCATTAAACTGAGGGAGACCTGAATAATCGCCAACAGAGCTGAAAAGCCCTGAAACCTGGACGGAATCTGTCTGGTGGAGCATGTGGTTGGCTTGCTGATTATTGCAACCCAGCTATAATTTTTAGATCTTGTGGGGACCACAATAAAAGGATCAAAATGATGTTGTGGACTGGAAATGTATTCTTTATTACATGTGTATACCTGTCTTTGGAACTTTGGTTGTTTTTTCATGCAAAGATATTTATTTGTACACCTGCTGCAAAAAAAGTATTTATCTGAGAGCTGATACAAACCCTTGCAACATGCATGCTGATCACTGTTATACATTTGGGTCACCGCGCGCAGTAGTTGCTGCAGTGATTCGGTACCCTACGTTTCTACGTCCTTAGTCGTTCATTACTAATACCGCCAGGAGGCGCTAGATGTCCAACAGTCAATACAGATAAAAATTCTTAGACCCTTTGGACTGAATTCGAGAATTCTATGAGAGCGGTGTAGTATTGTGTATGTCTGGATTTATTTTGATTCAGAAAATAAGAAGAAAAATATTTAAAATGTATCTTTCGAAACGGTTAGGGAATAGAAGGAATTTACCATGTTTTTATACTGATTGAGCGATTGGGTTTAAAGGCGTTAGAAGCACGCAGCGCATATTAGCCCTTGAGAGATAAGGCACAATATTATTCAGTGTGCCTTTGGAATTCTGTTGGCATGCCGCTGACACGTAACTACGTGTGGAAAAATGTTATGAGTTTTCCAACGGTTGCTACGAGACGATTGTCCTACGATTATTTTTTATTATTCGGTGGCATTAAAACCAGTAGGCTTATATTTCAAAGAAAGGGTGTGTAACGTGTTTCTTATAAGAGGTGAATCAGATTAAGACACCCAGCTCGTCATTAAAACAGAAAAGCATTACGGAAGCATTACGACTACAAATGCAATAGAATTCTTCTTTTCACTGCAATCACGTTATCTTGTTTTTCAAATAAGGCGCACTTTAAGATTAGTTATATAAATCAATAAATTCTTGGCTGCATTCTATTACCACGTTGTCTATTGATTATCATGAAAAATGTAACTCAGTATTTATCAGAAGCCGTTCAGTGAGCACTGCGTAGTAGGCGTGTATGGGGGCCGGGCACGAATATAGTATAGCGTAGTTTAGTAGAGTACAGTGCAATGCAGTATAGGATAGTGTGTGTATATATATATATATATAGAGAGAAGTATAGTGTAATGTCGCGTAGTGTGCTGCATATAACCCACATTCGGTCTGCTTACCAACAAAAGTAAAGCAGGCTTTGGAATACGACTTTTTCACGCGACATCCACGCCAGCTTCCCTTAAAGGGAATGATACTCAATTATCAACGACAAAATCTGAACGACATTGAACAGAATGTTGTTTACTTTGAAGTTTTTATCACCAATATAATAATTCTATATCGAGTCCTCTTGTGATTTTTACTTGTTTAAAGTATGCGTAGCATATAACCGTATTGTTTTTTCTTGTTACACACCTTTTAATGTAAACAGTGATTTTGCGCTGACATTTCATGGTACGTACGATTCTGTTCTTCTCTGCTTGCCAACTATTGCGCGTATTTATATAGTCGCCAGCTGGACTGGAAAATGACGTTTCAAGGCAATCCCTTTAATTTCCATTTGCCTGCATCCAAGCGCCGCTGGCCTTCCGTCGGTGGTTTTCAAAGTGATCTAGGGGCTGGAGTCTCGGCACATCCTTCTTTCTGCACTCACTGGCAGCTTTCCCCCCATCTTTAAGCACATTTTTGCGATGTGCCCTTTCCCCGTGTTGCTGTTTATTCTTCTGTCGCTCGTTTTGCCCGGACCGGCCCATGGGTATTTCCCGGAGGAGCGCTGGAGCCCCGAGTCCCCGCTGCTCGCTCCGCGGGTGCTGATAGCTCTCATCTGCCGCAATGCCGAACATTCCCTCCCGTATTTCCTCGGAACCATCGATAACCTGAACTATCCCAAGGACCGCATTTCTCTGTGGTAAGTTTCATGCATTTTCAAAAATTGAAACTTTCGGACATAGAGGGGTTGAGGGGTCCGTACTACGTACACGTTGACGGTACCCTTCTTAACAAGGGCGATGACGTCATTTATACCCTAAACAAACTGAATATAAAACGCAAGAAAGTTTCAAGACATACCACAAACTTGCCAAATTCCGAATATAGGGTTACCCGCTAGCTTTTAATTCTGATTGTAGTAAGCGAAAGTAACAGTATTATATGTACAAATCTTAAACGTGTAGTTGTATACGTTCATATTATTTGTAATTTCTACAAGTTCGGCTATAATCAAGGTCCTTTTCGACAATTCTAATCAGGCATTCAGCTCGTAGGTGTCTGTGTTTTTGTCACTTGAAAAACAATTATTTTAAATCCATTTAGCGATTTGTGTTGCTTTTTTTCGTATACGTTTCGTCCCCCCGCCACAGGGGTGGGGGCGGTTTCCTATCCCACTCCAGAAGTTCGAAGACAGATTTAGCCAGTGTTCGATATCATTTTGAAGAAATATTGTCCAATAACGCCAAATGCTCTGAATTTCCACCGCTGGTCACTGTCAGCCAAAAAAAGGTAGATCGAATCGTATCCTCCAGAATAAATAATCAGCCCTACTTATTGTTCTTTTTTCCATACACGCCACACTTTCCATTGCCCTGTTTTTTTTTTAAGAAGACTGCAGGAATTAATAGTAAACGGCTGAACATGCAGGGACAACGCCGCATGGGGGGAGACGTGGCGCGGCTTCTGAAGGCTGCATGTCGGCGAATGCAAAGGGGTCTGGGAGCCGCCAGCGGGGCTATAAACCTTGGAGCTGTTTTTATACACTGTTTCAAAATAGTTTTTGGATGGTTTAAGTTCCTGAATAACGAAAACGCCTTTTTATAACTTTGTATAAAACCAGCACCAATTCTAAATGTGTGTGTTTTATATTTGTAAAGGAAATGCTTTTTTTGTCACCAACTTTTGGCAATGTTGCAAAGTTTTGTACTTTTGCTACATTTTATTTTTATTTTGGTAAACATTTGATCGATCTGCCGGTTTGTACAGAGACAGTTTGTGCCTGTGCTGTTACCTTTAAGACTCTCAATTTTGTCTTTTTACGCTGAACGACTCCCAGTGACACCGTTGAAATTTGAATACACACTGTTGTCTTTGTCCTAAGCTTGGTGTAGTAGGATCTCTAGACGTTGTCTGCGATGATTCATGTTCGACGAGCGACTGTGAGTAGCTTACACGTGCGGTGGAAAAAATGCAACGTACTGAGATATTTCTGCATACGATTTCATGTCACTGTATCCGTTTGTATGTTTTTGACTCCCAAGTGATGGATGTGTGAGAAAGAGCGTGTGTGCAATGTAATTTTTTTGGATGATGTTGGGTTCAGACAGCTGGTGGGTGTGTGGTGGGGGGAGCTCAGTGGAAAACCAGCATCACACAGTGTCCTGTCCCAGGAGAAAGGACATTAGAGTTTAGACTTGCCTCCAAAACTCAGGGTCTTTCAGACAGCATTGTAGCTAGAAATTATGGGTCCCCCCCCCATTATATGATTTCATAATTTAATGTATTCAATGGCCCCTGCAAAGTTCTGGGTCCTCTGAATTTGCCAGGGTGGGTGGGGCTAGAGCGCAGGGCCCACGATTATTGCTGTTCAAATTCCGCCCCGAGACCTTCCCTTTCTAACAGTAACGAATGAGTTGTCCTTCCTCACGTTGTTGGCCTATAAATATCGAGTTCCACTGTCATGAACATCGTAGAAGCCTGTCTTCCACCTTTGGGGGGCACAGGAACTGTGAACTAGTGAAGTCGCCGACTTGAATGAATCCTACCTGCTTCAGTGCTGCGTTGTCAGGGAGGTCGCGGTCACATTATTCAATGGACACTTGTGCTTAAGTACTTCTCGGTCAGCCCTGAGTGCTCAGATGTTATGATTTATGATCCTCTAAGTTTGCGGGGGCCCTGGAATGGCTCCTTTTATGATTTTATGGTTTTATGTTTGGTTTGCTACGGACCAGTACATCACATCCCCACATCGCAAGCCTTAAAGCCTGTGTTGTCAATCTTTCTCAGAGGTAAAAAAAAATAAACCTGAATATTTTTCTTTCCTTTTTCCATGATGCCTGTGCCTGCAAAGTATTATTATTATTATTATTATTATTATTATTATTCAGATGTTTATTTAGAAACGTCCAAAATCTGATACCGCGTCTTTAAGAC
>JABFEB020000044.1:15151483-15166444 GCA_019775895.2 Stomatorhinus ivindoensis
ACCCCCCCCCCCCCCCCCCCCCCGATTAAGGTAAGTACTGGTTACCATCTGGTTAGTAGCTGATTGATGTGAGCAGGAGATTTCGCCTGGCAGACCATGCTGATAATCTCGTTTTCGAGACTTGCTTGCCGGGGACAGACGTCCTGAAGCTGTTCCTTTCCTCTCCGTCACTCGCGGCTTTGGAGGTGGTCGGAGAGCTGCGCGGATTAGCGCCGCTTAGCGCCGCTGGGCCCTGTCGCCGTGCTGCTCTTCCTCGCTCGTCTTTTGTCCGCAGGCCGCTCAGCCCTGTCTACCTCCAGCTCTGGAAGACGTAGCCGTGGTCATTAATTAATTTGTATTCGGACACATGCACGAACAAATGACGGCCGCTGTTGTGTCACTGGGAGAGTAACACGGTGTTCGAGATCAGAGTGTAGGTGCAGTAATATCTCCGCCCCACCCCTGTGGAGTCCACTGTAGTTTTACGCCTGATAAACCTCCATGGAGTCTCTGTAGCCTTTTCTAAATGGTGTCTATATAGCCTAAGCCATAACGCAGCCGGCACCGTAGTGTTTGCCATGGTTATCCAGGCTTTGTGTCTTCCTGACAGAATCACACGCTCAAGAGAGACTCCAGTGAGGGCTATATATCGGACAAGTCTTCGTCCAATGAGGCAGTGGACCAGCTCAGCCCTGAGACCAATGAGGGAGCAGGTAGGCGGGGCTTGTAGGCTAGGAGAGGTGGGCATTCATTTTGAGAGGCGAGGTAGGAGGTTGCTGGAGAGGCCTGCTTGCTGGGTATATCTTTTGTCTGTCTGTCATTCAGCAGTCTTTATAAGGGATAGAGTGAGTCAAAGTGTGTCAAAAAATCATGGCACCTTTGTTTCCCCTTTTCAGTAGTCACTTGCTGGTATCTGCTTGGCGCACTCTCTTTCATTCCGTCCCAGAACCTGACGCACCATTCCTCTGCTCTTCCTCCCGATCCCTTCACAGTCCTGGCTCTGAATGTGTCGCTGACCCCTTCCCCGAGCGCCCCGGCCCCATCCCCCGACTCGCTTCCCGGGCAGCCGCAGGAACACCCGAGCAAGCAGTCGGTCAGGTACCAGCTCCCGCCCGCGGCGCTCAGCGCTCACCTGCGCGCCGCGGTCCTGCGAATGGGTCACGGAGCGGGGGAGGAGAGGAGCGCAGGCCGGGAGAGAGGGGAGACGGGGCAGCCCAGGAGCGCCAACAGCAGCCGCAGCTCCTCCCCCGAGCACGGGACCGTCAGGCATTCCCGGCACCGGCTGGAGATCACCCCAGAGACGGCGCGGCTGCTCCACAAAGCCGGACACTCCCCCAGCATCCAGGCTCACTCACGCCTGTCTCCTGTCAAGCATGAGGCGGGGCCAGATGCATCCAATGGTACACCGGGTGACTCCGGGGAGGCGGAGTCAAAGGATAAAAGGCATTCGTTGGGCAAACTGAATAGCAATCAGTCCAATAACAAGCCAGGAGACCGGGGGCGGGCCTCAGATCGGCAAATCAAGAGGCACCCACCGGACGAGAGGACCGCCCAAAAGATCTTATCTGGACTGAAGCTGAAACGTAACCACTCAGGAAAGGGAGAGCAGGTCCAGTTTGTGTGAGAGGAAATGGACTTATGATACAAGCAGGATTTGGGGTGACAATCCTACTGGCAACGACACGCACTGCCCGGACAAAAAGAACATCAGCATTTTAATTTAAATCAGCAAGTACTTCAGAGCCAATGATTGGATCATTATTACAGCTCAACAACCTTATCCAGCAATAAAGTGAAGTCAGCTGAGCCCCTGAATCTACCCAACAGCCAGGTTATCCCATCAATGGATGTTTTTCTTTCAGAACGGCATATTACAGGACGAGAATTCATCACCCGCGAATTGTCAAAGAGTGGTTCAGGGAGCAAAAAGAATCATTTTCACACATGATTTGGCCACCACCTTAAACACATTGAAAGTCTTTGACATATGCTGTGGAAGACTTTGCAGAGTGGTTCAACTCCTGTCTTCAATACAGGATCCCAGCAAGAAATGAATGTGAATCTGGAGAAATGTTGAGAAGTGGAAACGGTGCCGTGACAACTGTGCGCCATAATCAAAGCTGAAGGCGGGACGATGAAATATCAAGGCGTGAATTTTTTAATTTCTTAAAAAGGGGGCCCTCAGATAGGAATACACACATACAGAACTGGACAGGTGTATTCTCCCCCCCCCCCGGACTGCAAACACTGAGGCATGGCAAACATTTCTCATAGGGACTGAGGGCATATTCCAGCCCATATAAAGAAGGCTATAAGTACATCGGCTAAACTGGTGACAGGGCAGCCTACTGTAGACTGAAAATGACATAGTGGGCGAAACCTAAAATATGCAATCAAACCTTTCAGGGACCCCAGATGTATTTCCTGGACTTATAGCTCCAGCCAAATTGATGGGGTTATGAGAAAAAAGGTCTTGTGACAAAGTCACGAGTTTTTATTTTTTAGACATGATTGTACTTGGGTGTGATGCACATTGCTGATGTACTATGACATACAGAGAACACCTTCTTTAAACATCCCTGCCTTTCGTTATTTTTTGAATATATTGAAGGCACATGCAATGGATTTGATTGTCCAATCAGGACCCAGCTCATCTCAATAACCAATCAGAAATTGTGACTATGCGAGTTCAGCAATGATGGTACAGCTGTGCAGGTTGCCTTCCTGAGTACATAGGTGTGGACTATTCCCAGATTAGCCTCAGGCTGTTCTAAGCAACAAAATTCTTTATCTACGGGCTGTTCTTTTTATTTCTGGAGGTGATATCTTGATACTTCATGTACTCTCTAAGCGGTGTGAAGCGAGAGTTAGCAAACATAACCCTGTGGTACAGTTCTTATGTGAGATGACTCGGTCTTGATCTTGGTCCCCACGATGTAAAAAAAAAAAAAAAGAATAAAAATTCACACCTCCTTTGTCTTCACCAGGGGGTAAAAGGTGCATGTTTTTCACGCAGGAGAAACAGTATAAGTATTACGTCATCCACATTCAAGCTTCTGACCTGTTACTGCGTAGCAGGGACCTGAAGTATGTCCCAGCCAGCACAGAGCACGGGCTGGGAGCCACCGCCCAGATGGGATACCAGCCCATAGCAGGGTAAGGCACACTCAGAAAATACAGGTATTTTAGAGATGCCATTTCACCAGACTGGATCTACTTGAATGGGCAGGTGAAGGTGTACGGAGCAGGGAGAACTCAAGTAGAGCGACTGGCGGCGACT
Source organism: Stomatorhinus ivindoensis (assembly GCA_019775895.2). NCBI lineage: Eukaryota > Metazoa > Chordata > Actinopteri > Osteoglossiformes > Mormyridae > Stomatorhinus > Stomatorhinus ivindoensis. The sequence continues at coordinate 15,154,743 of JABFEB020000044.1, forward strand.
CCGCGTCTCCCAAACCAGTCCTCGGGGACCCACAAGACGGTCCACCGTTTTTGCTTCCACGGGAAACCAGGAGGGAGCAAAAATGCGTGGCCTGGCTGTGGGTCCCCTTGGACCAGGCTTGGAAACACTGCTCTCAGAGGCGTAGCTAGACATTAATGAATAAGGGGGCTGAGTGTTTACCGGGAGCCGTCTGCAAAGTCATATGTAATATAAAGAGCTATTCATGCCTACACATTTATTTGGGGGGGGGGAGGGGCTAAAACACCCCTAACTGCTCTACAGGCCAATAAGAAGATATGTGGTGTCAGAGGTGGGTAAATCCAGAGGCTGTTTCCTCTGTATGCACTGTGTGTTACACTAATCATACACTGCAGTATGATATTGGACCACCTAAGCTGTCCTCGGCAGTTCAAAATACAGTTGGGTAATAATTACCATGTAAAAGGGAACGGTTGCTTTTACTTCTCGTCCGACGTCTTCTCTCAGTCTTAAAATCCACACTTATATATAAAAAAATGGTAGACCGGGCAGGTCAGGTGCAACAAAGGGAAAAGCATAAATTTAACTGGGTTGACTATGCGATTAGCATGGTTCAGAAATACGGGTTTTATTATTAGATTCGGACATGAATTTGAGGAACCAAAAGTGAACCGGAAACTAGCGACCTAAAATAAGAAATGAACGGAAGTCAGATGGACGTCAATGTAACAGGAAACTTTTTAGTCGTCACTTAAAACCATCTACTATGGACCGATTACTTTTTAAAAAACACTATAACCATCTTTTAATGCAAATGTATTGCTAAGTCCCCTCTACGTTACTCTGGTAAAAAATGAAGCAGTGTAAAATACAAAGGTATGCAGATCAAAAGGTAAGATAACGTAAACGTTCATTTGCGCCTCTAAATTGCTCGCATTAATGTGCGTCGACGTGTGAGAGTGTGACTGATGATGGACTCGCATCCCATCCAGGGTGATCCCATATTTTGTGTCCTAGGTTGCCTGGGACGGGCTGCAGGCACTATGAATAAGGGAGATTGCACTGCTTCCTATGACTTTACGGACGGCCATGAACGAAAAAAAGAAATTGCTGAAAGCGACAACTTGTAATGCAATGGTGCCACCTTGTGTCAAAATGTACAAATAACACGTATAGCTCTCCACAGTTTTATTGGGTTCAGGGTAAGTGAAATAACACCCAGAATATAGTATTGTTATATACATAAGGGACCGCAATAATTTTCAGTTTCAGTTCTCCCCGAATAGTTATGCATTTCTTCAACCTACTGTTTAAAATATTTACGATTTTTACCGTACGATCCTTAAATGATTATCGTTCCCTTCACAATCTAGTGATATTGGCCATATAATGTTTATTTCCGTATTGTCTGTCCCCGTTTGTATCAAAGTATATTATGCACTCCACATTAACTTAACACTGTGTGCTGTTAAAACGTTAAAACTTGCTAGTATTTGACGGCGCATGAAGAAACGTTCCAGCAGAGGACGCCAAAGCGATATCTTTTGGATTCTCGTGTAAAGGATTTTGTTGATAGTGGGCCTGCTATAATGCGCAATAATAATATCACAAACCCTATCACTCTTATGTAAACAGTATGGATATGAAGAAACAAGAAAATATTATAGCGAAACAATCTAATTATGAAATATGCCATATTTCAATTCGTTGTTACTGCATGATTGTGACGCACAATGCAATTTACATTAAATGTACAAATGTAGCGCTTTACCCGTGGTATATGTTTTTAGTTTAAATGCCTGACACTTGACATATACCCGAGGCAGTCATAGAAGCAGCATCCTTATAGCTATGGCGGGAAGATATTATGTCGGGTGTTGCAAAGCGGCCTAATACGGGCTACCGCACCTGATGCAGAAAGAACAGGCCATTCTTCTCGGTGATAGAATTTTTTATTAACATTTACCCATTAATACATGTATAATAGAAGTTATATGTTACATTACGCAGGTTACACAATAAGTGTGATAACTATAAATAGCCAATTTGCCAGATCATCTGTATCTTATGGTAGATTATAGTATTGTTTTAATTTAATATTTAAAAATAAAGTTACCGATACATATTTAAACTAAAATGACATGCAGGCGCCTTTATAACATTTTGAGTTATTTTTTGCGCGTTAAACCGGACTTTTTTTCTTGTGAATTCATCGCTCAATGCGGCAATGTTAAAGAACCGCACTTAAATCTGGCGAGGAAATAAACGCGTCCAACAAGAATGGGTACAGTGACAGCCGCCCAATCATCTCAGATGATGTAATTGACATTTTCCTTATCTGGTAGAGTCACGACATATTATGCTCTGTAAAGTTTTCTCAGCTACCGTTTCACAGCATGTTTTGGCTAGTACAGAAACTGAATGTAGCCTATAGTAATTGCACGGAATAGTATCTTTGTAACTAAATTAACTAAGCAGTCACTACAAAATCTGTGCAGGTGCCCCCTTAGAACGTGAAAGACCGAGGGGTTGCCAGACGACAGAAGTGTACCAGGTGATGCTGGAGATCCCCCGCGAGGTTACAACAGGAACCGAGTCAATTGCTTGAACGGGCCAGAAGTACAAACAGCCCGCGGAGAAGATAAAACTTATTAGTTGATTCCCAGTAGTATGTCCGTTAGTAAGCAATTGCGGCGCGATAGCGGTACTTCAGTGGCCTACAAAAAATATATTGTTCTTGTGGAACACGTGAGTAGGCTTGTATAACTCAGATTATAGTAAAAATACCCTAGTCAGTTATTTTCGCACCGGATACCAATGGTTCTTTGTGCATGATGGTCTGTTCAGATTTATCCTTAATTACGTTTGATCAAGAATTCTGGTCATGACGTCGGGGTTATTTTTCTTTTTATCTGATCTTGTTATTTTGATTCGTTTTTGAAAGAAAATAAGAGTTTTGCAATTATAAAGAATTTTAAAATAGTTTCGATTACTTCGTAGTCCATAGCCGCTGGAGAATTGGGAAGTGCAAGCGAAAGATTAATTATTCGAAATAAACTTGTGCAGCGACATGCATTTTTATCTGAGATGCACAGCATATGAGGACCAAGTTACTATTTATTCTCAAAAATGTACAAATAACACTGATACTTAAGAATCAGTAACTCGTTTGTAAGTACGAAATTGCTACTAACATCGAAATCATTATTCATTTTAATTTAGCCGTTCGATTATAACACAGACCCAGCGTAAACCTGCCACAATCGTTATATGAAGTAATATCCACTGATATTTGTCATATCTGTACATCATTATCAAAAACACATTGTAATATTGTACGTTACTTCGCCCCGGTTACTGCTGCTCCCCAAGTTCGATTTGGAAGGTTTCACATCAACGTTGTATTATTTATGGGTATTATCCTTTTTTCCGCTTATACTGAGCAGCATAAGCGTTTTGAAGATGGATGGATGGATTCGTCACGTAGATTAACCCGCCGAAACTGTGCAAGTTTTTGTGCAACTGTACAACTATGGTGTCGTCCTGCTGAATTCTTTTCACTGAATTTATTCACTGTAATTTAAAAACACCGAGAAATGACACCGATATTATTTTCCACCTTTAAAACCATATATTTTAATACTGTCCACAGCTCACTGCAATTTTGACCTATGAGTTAGATACCATGAAAAATACGGAGTAAAACCTGTCAAATAATTTGAACGAATGTTCACTACACGCATACAAAGCATACCAACTATTTCTTTCACATGTCCGGTTCTCCTCTGTCCCTCTTATACCGTGAGTCACCCCTCCCTCACCACCCAGTGCGCCCTCCTCTCGCTTTGTCTGCAACTGCGCGCTCGCGGAGTCTATAACTGCGCGCAAAGACAGCGGAGAGGGGTACTGGACGATAAGTGTATTCCCCGACACGGAGTATAACAGGGCAGCCTTGTTCCAGGTTAAACGGTGCACGCTTCTTATCTTCCCCATTTCTATACACCCTGAAGAAATTACTTGGAGAGCTGTCTCGCGAGGTAAGTGCGTCGGTATCCAAAGCGCGTAGAGAGGTACAGTGCGCACTTGCACTCCTTGAATTCATATAGTTGCCGTTTTTGTCCTTTTTTCTTTTTCGTATTAGCAGCGATCACAGAGAAAACACAGACGCAGTGTGCCATTTCAAAAATCATAGTGTGTGCATGTTTCCAGGAACAGCTCTATTTGAGCCCAAGAAGAACGCGAACTGCGACATCGGCGTATCAGACGCTGTGCGCGAATTGACGCTTATCCCTGTACTGCAAGGGAGAGCCGTGTGGATTTTTGCCGGTCGTGATTCGAGTTAGGTTTTATTGTCACGCGAAAAATTATGCTCTTTTATGCTAGCGTAATGATTATAGAAGCAATATTACATATTATGCGTAAAACTTTCAAACATATGATTTCCAATGCATTATTTTCTTTTACAGTAATACGTGTATTTTGTCAGACTGGTTGTATTTTTATATACTATTTCAACTTTGATGTGATGCGAAATACTGATATACTCTTGTAATTTCTTACTGTTTTCAATGCGCCTTAAATATTTCAAATAGAATTTTGCATCCAACCATTTTGAAATAGCTTATCCGGTACCGGGTCCCGGGTGAAATAGAATTTGGGATTATTTACTAAAAATAGGCAATTCCAGTTCAAGTGAATATTGCCCATATTCGCATTCTACAAATGAGGTTATTCCATATTTTTTAATATTTCACAAACTATTCGCTTTTACTGAATGACACACGGGCATATAAATACGCAATTGATCAAATTTAATCGGCTGAGCTAAAGTTATATTGCTGTAGTTGATTGACGATTATCATTATATTCTTTATTTCTAGTTAATATAACAGTTACAGATGTTAATTGTCGTCGTACTAAAAATAATCATATAACGAGCGCATTTTCCGCGTTGTGTAGCTCCTAGGGAAATACATAGTTGGAATAATGTGCGCGATGGCAATAACATGGCAAAAAATCTACATTATGTCGTTAAATTGATTCCCCAGTACACCTATCATTCCTTCAATTAAACCACTTACGTCGGCATTTTACCTATTATCGTAAAACACACGCACACACACACACACACACACATGTGCGCGATTACACAGTTTTGGGCTTTTTGTAACAGATTATAGATACTTCTAGCTGTTTCAAACGCTCACCAATAACCGAGTAAAACACAGAGAACTTGTTGAATAATTAAAAGTATCCACAACATTCTCAAAACATTAATTGATTTTTGCTTGCAATATTGTATAGCTTTTATCCTGACTGCAGGTAGTTCGAATTCAATTTTCAAACAAACTGGTGGAAATAGTTTATTTTAAAACCCAGACATACAGTCATTAACCAATACCTCCGATGTTTGATGTCACTGCGTTAAAATATGGGTTTGTTTCTATGTTCCTAGATAACCTGCTCGAACTGAACAAAGACAACATATTATTGTTTTATTAATTATGATCTTTGTACTGTGATTATTGTGTTTATTCATTTGCATTTTTTTTACATTTGATTTCAGGGATGGAAATATTTTGCAACCATCTATAAATATTTGGAAATATATAACACAAAATTACTTTTAAATCACTAGTGTAAAAACTAAGTACATGTGAATAAAAGGAATTTATGGGTCCATATTAGGTATGAAACACGCACAGACATTAATTTATCTAATTAATGTATAGTGATCTTACTCATAAAATAAAATATTACGGTCAAGTGGTTCTTCGATCCCATTATTTAATTATTTTAATTATTAGTTAACAACCCTCTAGTATTTTAAGAATAAAATAAAATTTGTCTAAGTCCGTAATTAGTTGGCACGCTGTCAAATGCTGTCAAATTTGATGTACTTAAACTACTCAAAGATGTAAACAGATGCATGAAAATCAATATGCGTGACTAAAAGAGGTAGAGTTGCTAATCTATTGTAATTTACTTACCAGTCATTTTAAAACAGATGTAATATTTCACTTAAATCGACTTGTTACATTGAGACATCAGTCGAACGTGTTGCAACGAAACAGTCACTGGTTTGACTCTCTGCGAATTGAATTTTCCTAAAGTAAATGCACTCCAACACTCGCACTACGCCGTGTCAGAATTTTAAAACGCAGCCGCTGATCTTTATGGCCCCTGAAACGAAACCATACAGATGATTACGAGATTCCACATCAAATAACTGTAAAACACGAGAATATAGTAAGTCAACTTTCTTAATGGTTCCTTTGTTTTAATGGGCTGTTGACTTATGAAAAATATTAATTAACCTGTCGATATTACCAATATCTTTCACCTTATCTCTCAGCAGCTGTTTCATTTTTGCATAAACATTTCCCTTATGATATTTTTCATCTTTCAGTGATCGCTGCCTTAGGTAGGAGACACACGTGGTATTTTAACTTGTTACATACCAAGTCTAGCGACCATGGTAAACCGCATTAAGGTAGTACAGAAGTGCCCAGGTTTTGTGATGAAGTTACCTATGATTTCGACCACACGTGCAAAATTTTATGCCCTTAACGCAGTTTGTTGTCCTAATGTCTCCAAGTAGAACAAACTGAATAGTGGATAGAAACTGGGTAGCTTTGAAACGAAATGAACTTGATTCCATCGGTAAGAATATCCACCCAAAACATTTGACGCTCATGTTCAACGCTTTGTGTTCGACCAAGTTCTGCACGAGCTACCAATCTAACTCATTGCTCCTCAGACTTTGCGGTACTATATAAGCAGGGAAGCGTTTCTTCTCATACAAAAGCTGTGTCTAATTTTCTGAAGAAAACCGTATCTGATCAAATTAAACATCCAGAATTGTTTAATTGAAATTAATGCACTTCTGCAGTTAAACCAAATTTTTAGCTTAACCTGCCAATTTTAAACAAATAGTGAACTAAACACCTATTAAAAATGCAATAATTTATATGTTTTTTTCTCTTGATGTACGAATAGAGCTGCCATTGACCAAGTAACTTCACATTATATTGCATAATGAACAATTCATTATTACAGAGTGTTATCCTACTGATTATACACAGATAGATAGATAGATAGATAGATAGATAGATAGATAGATAGATAGATAGATAGATAGATAGAGATTTATTAATCCCGAAGGGCATTGCAGATCACAAATAATCAATATTTCCGACACCTCGGCAAAATAATATATTCATATTTATTGATGGTTAATACATATCAAGGTATTCATATTTATTCTTTTTAATACCAGTTTGATGAATTACCATTGAATTACCAAACTTACATTAGTATAAAATTAGATTTTCTTTCTAGCATTTGGTATTTGTTTGAGATATATATCCGTAATTCTTTAATTTCTTCACAAGGATTTTGCCGTTTACCTTTCATAGCGATTTTCTTTTTATTAACGCATTGTTTTCTATCGACCGGTGATGCTATATATTTCGAAATAAAACGGTACTTATTTGAATGATTGAAGTATTTTATTTACCTATATATTAACGATATATTTTACAAATAATTAATGGTGTTTTAATGTTTCGACGATATATCATGCAATCAATTTCTATCGTTTTGTTTTGTATTTTTTAACAAAAAGAATGCACAACGGAAAAAAACACGAAATGCGTCGTTTGCTAAGTCTCCTATAAGAAAGAATAAATATCAGGGGGAAAATGTACAATTTATTGATCATAACCGTGGCCATTTATGGCGGGGTCGCGTTGTGATTTGTGCACTAGGTATATAAGACAAGAGGTCAAGGGTTTCACCCAATCCCGCCACTTCGCGCGCTGTCTATGCTCTCAGGACTAACTACCGCTGGTATAGGCTATAATAATAACGACGCTGTGATTTATCTTTAGGAATCTCACTTCTATGCTTACAATCGCGTCGTTGTCGGTTGTTATACGCTGCAGCTTGAATAGTTACCTTAAACCTGTATCGCGTCCAGCTTCTGCTCACCTGACTGCTAATAGACGATGCATGATATCGTGTTACTTTTTCTTCTCAGGTAGAATAAGGCGTAAGGAGATCCGGGATGAAAACCGAAGAGACGCAGTCTTGTCTTCAGCAGGCTCCATCAACCACGCCCTTTGGTGAGACATTTTAAGGGTTACGACCTGATATGAGCCAATATTTAAAGCGAAATATTTGTAGGGATAATTCGCCTAATTACTGAAAATAATAATCTTCCTTGTTTTCGCTGTTGTTGTTGTTGCTTATAAAAAGCTGCCTTTCTTTTCTGCGGGGTGGGTGTCACATGGTAACCAAGGGACCGCTGTTAAAAGAAAAAAAAACATTGAAAACAAAACAAATGATTTATGTTTTTGTACATAACTGGTAAACTGATCACAAGATTTTTCCTAAACAATCTCGCAGTATTGTAAACACTTACTGTGTGTTTATTCATGTGCTGGAGTTTATATCCACTGATTTAGGCCTGTATGTTTAGGTATGTTGAAAAAAGTTACATGGTTAAAGTTTAACTGTCATTTTATGAAACAGTTTAGGAGGAGCTGAGCACTTGTGGATGGCCTGTTACCAGTTTCTCCTCTCGTGTTCACCTCTACCTCACGCTTTCGTCCCCCTTCCCCCCATCCAGGCTCGGATCATGGCACGGCGGGTGAGGTGTGTGCGGGCTGCGAGTCGCCCATCGCCGACCGCTTCCTACTGCGCGTCAACGAGCGGTCGTGGCACGAGACATGTGTGAAGTGCACGGTGTGCCTGAGCACGCTTAGTGGGACCTGCTATTGTCGTGACCGCCTGCTGTACTGCAAGCACGACTACGAAAAGTAAGGCTCCATGTGTGCATTTCAGAACTGTCTTAATGTTGCTTCCCCCACCCTCAGCGCTGTCTCAATGTTGCCTCAATGCTGCCTCAATTCTGTCTCAATGTTGCCTCAACACTGCCTCAATTCTGTCTCAATGTTGCCTCAACACTGCCTCAATTCTGTCTTAATGTTGCCTCAATGCTGCCTCAACACTGCCTCAATTCTGTCTCAATGTTGCCTCAACACTGCCTCAATTCTGTCTTAATGTTGCCTCAATGCTGCCTCAACACTGCCTCAATTCTGTCTTAATGTTGCTTCCCCCCCGCCTCAGCTCTGTCTTAATGTTGCCTCAATGCTGCCTCAACACTGCCTCAATTCTGCCTTAATGTTGCCTCAGTGCTACCTTAATGCCTTAGCACAGCCTTGATTATTCCACATTGCTGCCTTATCGCTGTGTCATGTCTGCCTCAATGTTGCCTCAACACTGCCTCAGTTTGGTCTTAATGTTGCTTCAGTGCTACTTTAATGCTGCTTAAGCATAACCTCGATTCTACCTCAATGCTGCCTAAGCGCTGCCTCAACGCTGTCTTCACAGAGTCTTGCTGACTCCATTACCATGTTCCTTGTTAGTGCGACACGCCTCATGACAGAGCCGGTCTGAATGCCATGGCTGGGATTGGCGGCCTTCGGAGTCTCGGCTGCTCCGGGGAGGGAACGCACCGGCGTGCGGGTCTCCGTGTCACAGACAGCCGGGGTGTCATCAAGCTGGCTCATGCGTCAGGGGGTGTGTAGCGGGATGGGGTGGGGGGCTGGGGGTCCCTCTGAAGGCCAGCCCCAAGCAGGGCGGCATCTGCACAGCCTCCCACACCAGGAGACGGGAAAGAAGGGGGAGGGATGCGGACTGGGAGGCAAAGCAGCCATTCGTAGACACATAGCTGAGCGTGTGACATGGTGTTCAAAGGTCCAACAGATCTACAGAGACCATCAGAGCTTCATATAATGGGACTGTGTATTAGTGTGCCAGGGAGGGTCCATAAGGACAGGCAGCCAGTAAACAGCACACGAATCAGGAGGTCTTTCCAGTGTGTGTGTGCGTGTGTGTGTGTGTGGATTATGTTTATATTGCAGTGTGAGGACCAAATGTCCCCCACAGTGTGATATACTCTTTGACCTGTTATTTTGATGTTGTGGGGACCATTTTTCAGGTCCCCACAAAGATCTGTGAATTCCATCAAAAATCTAAAAATGCCAGAAGTCTCGTATTTTGTTTGATTACTTATGGTTAAGGCCATCATGTTGGGATTAGAGTTTTCCCCATAGAAATGAATTGAATTTGAGTCCCCACAAAGATATAATTACAAACCTGTGTGTATGTGTGTGTGTGCGCGCGCGTGTGTGTCTGTGTCTGTGCGTGCGTGTGTTTAGGGGCCTGTGTCGGCTCTTATGAGCTTGTTGTTGAGTCTCCCAGTGAGCGATCTGGCACGTTCCTCTGTCAGTGACCTTGAACAGAAGAGAAACAATATCTCCTTGTGCTCTCTGTGGTCTGTCCATCAGCACCCCCCCACAGAGGCATGCTGCATCTCCAGGGCAGGTCTGCGACTTCTTCGGGAGGGGACGCTAACTGCTTTCACCTCAGAAGGTTGACCTCTCTCCTTCCTCTCTCTCCCTCGCCAAGCTTCCCTTTATTCCTGTTGAGTATTATCATAATTGTGTTTTATTTATTATCATAATTATGGTATATTTATTATCATAATTATTTTTGTTGCATGTTTCACGGCTGTGAGTAGGAGCCGATGACTGAGGCAGTGGCAGGTCATTACAAAATGTCAAAAGTTATATCAGATCTCAGAAAAGCCCTGACAAGATATGGGTTAAGAAAAGAAAAATCACGTTCTGATTAGCAGAAAGACGGTTCCAGAAAGCCATTCAGTTTATGTCACCGTTAAGTTCAACAAGACGAGTGACAATGGGACAGGATGGAGGACAGTGAGGAAAGAGCTTCAGCAATAAAGAAACAGTGAGTGTGTAGAGATGGGACAAGCCCAGCCTAATTTAAAGAGTGTCGCTTACTGTGCCAGTTTATACAGTTCTGATCAATTGGATTCACTGGCTGCACCCAGTCCGGATACAGTGAGCCTCACTGGCCGCACTGTAAACCACAACCGTCCCACTGGGTGACACTGATGCCCGTTCCCAAGCCATGGAATGCATGGCGTCCAACCAGTTATGAACTCTGTCTCAACTGAAACACAGAGTGTGTTTCGTGATACCAAGTACGCAAAGACCATACTTGTGGTCTTGGCAAGACCAGTCTTGCTAACTTGTCTCCCAAGAACGAACTTGGGGCGCAATGAATCATGGGATTGGTCTCATTTGGTGAGGATGCAGCTGATGTGTCCTTGATTTTTGGGGTGGAGCAAGACCAAGACCCTCTGTACTTGTGTTCTTAGTAATGGAACCGGTCTTCAGCCGTGGAAGATGACGTAAAGTAGGTACATGAGAACAGTATGCGCAAGTCTGCATATTGAGAAGCAGCCAGATACGCTATGAAACATATGTTGCATCCATGTACCAAAATAACCATAAATACACATATAGAAATCATATTGTGAGGATGGACATCTCAATCTTAATTATATTTCCAGATTTTCTCTCTCTCATTTATGTTAATTATAAGAGAGACCCAGCATGATCAAACCCAAACTATCTGGAGACGTATTGAACTGACTCACTCAGCAGTAAATAACTAAATTACCAAACGTCTGTGTCCCTCTCCTCTCCTCTCCTCTCCTCCGCACGCATCCTTTTCTTCCTCACTCTTTCCCTTATGCCTTTGTTTCAAATGTTTAAACGTCTTTGATCTCCTTCCTCTGTCAAAACATTCTCTATCTCTATCTTGCCGTGCGATTTGGGGGGGGGGGG
>JABFEB020000044.1:15170325-15181194 GCA_019775895.2 Stomatorhinus ivindoensis
TTTTTTCTTTCCAAAACCCCCCCCCCCCCCCCCCACAAAGTCAACAAAGTTATCTGTAGACAAACACCAGTACAACATTGGTTCCATTGCGGGTGTTGAAACCCTGCATTTGGTCTAATTGAAAAGCAAAGTTCCCTCATAAAGTGGGACACGCTTATACACACCTGCAGCCCCTTCAGGTCTTCGGCACGCAGTGGGTACAGGTGTGGCTCTCGGTGGGGGTGCGCTCTCACGTGGCATGTGGGGGGGCGCCCTGGCTGACTGGCAGGCGGGCTGAGATGGAGCAGCTGCATTCTGGACCGGACCGTCTCACGGCCCGAGCTAAGAGGGTTTAGCGAGGCGACCTGGCTCCATCCCCCTCAGCCGGATTTGGGGAGCGACACCTTCTTCACTCGCGGTCGGGGTCTTCCACACCCCTCCCTCTGCCATTCCCTCTTTCCCAGTCTCCTCCTTCCACTCTCCCCATCCCATCCCGTGTCCTACTGAGCGTTTTTAACGTCTGTCATATCGTTTTATGCGTTTTGTCATAGATGGTTTGTACGGCAAGCTGGCGTTGCCTCATGTGTGAGGATGGGACACTGTGTGTGTGTGTGTGTGTGTGTGCCACTGTGTGTGTGCGTGTGTGTGTGTGTGTGTGTGTGTAAACAGGAACCCGCCGATGTGTTCAGTAATCTGTTCGGGAGCCTGTGCATTTCCAGCGCGTTCTGGTACTGTGTGAATTTCTTACCGTACTTGCTGGTTCTGCCCATTTTATTGGGCCACAAGCACACGTCCTGCGCTCGCGGACTCGCAGGTCGGTCTTCCACCAAGTGCCCCGGTCCTCCACAAACGGACGGCTGCAATAGCACGAATCGATGATTAATCTGTAATTAATAGCGGCGGTGTGGCCTCGCGGACGGTCGGCGACGAGTGTGTGAGAGTGACGTGCGGGGAGTGGGTAGAGATTAACCTCATGGCATCCTCAATCCCTATTTATGAGTTTACAGCGTCTGTCTGGGGCTTCGCACTGTTTAAACAACAATCTAATTAATCCCATCTTTATTAGTTTCACTGGGTGGGGTGGGATGGGGGGGCTGGGAGAACAGGGAACGGTGACAGAAAATGCAGGGGGGGACACAAAGGATTTGAGAAGAAGATGAAAAGGGTTGGGAAAATCAAGGGATTGAGAACATATTGAAATCCGTGTCATCATCATCTTCATCTTCGTCGCTTCTCCTGCTGAGGGTTCGGCTGACAGCAGGCTGACCAGGCAGGACCAGATCTCTCTGTCCAAGGCTTGGGACTCAAAGAAAAGAATGAATTGAAACCGATGGAAAGGTGTGACTTCTGCAGTATGTGGAGAAGGAATTCAAGCGAGAATTTCCTACTACTTTGTACATTGCACTGGTTCATATTACAATAAAACTTTGAATCTTGAATCTATATATATATATAATTGGCTGAGGTATGTACTTATCACTCAGTCAATATAGTCAATTGCCTATATCAGGTAATTTGTATTAGCCTGTGATTTTATATATATATATATATATATATATATATATATATATACACACACACAGGAAAGACAAAGAGAAGAGGGAATGAGATAAACAGATCATCTAAAAAGTAGGCAATTTTCTGTCTGCATTTTTGCATGCAAAAAATAGTAGTTGGCTTATTTTGGAATTAATGTAGTGTCACTGTTCCTCAAACTGAAGTCAGCTACCGCCCCCTAGTGTTCATTAAGACGTGTTCCACCTTATCGTTCCCACAATGAAAGGTCAGCTCGAGAAATTACTGAATCTGTTCTGCAGACCTAGTGACCTACTGGTGTTATTCTATGTCCTAAGCCAGCAGTGAAAATGAATTCAGCTAATTGTTTTGGCTACTGTTTTGACAACAATAAATAAATAAATAAAGCAGTATTATAAATTAAATTTTTTTTTTATTAATGTAAAGGTTTAAAAATGCTTAATAAAAACCATAGTTCCGCAATGTCATGGGGGGAGGGGGAGGGGCATCAAATCACGTCCAGAATTTAATCATCAGCTCTGTGGCACATAATTAATTAAGGCTCCGCATGATTAAAATGCGGAATAGAGAGAGGGGATTGTGGAAGGTTGGCGCTGGGAAGGGCTTGCTTTGTGTGGCGAGATAAAGCCCCGGACCGGCGGGGTCATTCCAGTGCTGACGGGTCACGGGCTTGGGGCTCTTACGTGACCCCAGGTCAGACTCTGACTCATCCTGGTGTTCTGAAAGCCTGTCTCAGAAGAGGGCTGCGGGACCTCCAGCCCCAGCTCCTCAAAGCCGCAGTGCCAGGAGTTACCAGCAGGGGACGCTCTGCCGGAGAGAGCAAAGCTCCTGTTTACGCCTGAACCTGGTTCTTGGCGTGATTTTTAGGCGGGAATATGCTTCATTACCCCCCCCCCCCCCCCACGACCCTGAATGACCTTCAGCACCGACCCCCAAGGCCGGATCGCCATCACTCTCCCCGTTTTAATTACCATTTGACAGATCGATGTGACCATTTGACTAATTAGTTAACGCTGCAGTTAAGCCTGTGACTCTCTGCTGGGTCATTATTGCCAATTCCAGGTCCCACTGCCTTGGGTTTGTTTCTCAATATCCTTACTGACTTGTACGAGGAGCCCATCCACCTTCTGGCTGCTTATCCTGGTCACGGGGACTGGAGCTCAGCCCAGGCAGGGCAGGGCACCAGGTTGGGTTCCAATCCAATCTCACACTACAGGCAATTTAGGGACGACCTTCAGCCCAAGAGCATGTCTTTGCGAGGAAAGCCCCAAGGCGCGTGGCGAGCATGCAGCCGCACGCACCCAGCATCCCCAGTGTGGGTGGCGTGAGGTAACAGTGCTGCCCTCAGAGACGCCCTGCACACGGCGCTGTACCAAACTAACCAGCTAAATTCCGTCACAGGAAGCATCATTTTACGCTCCACCTGGGACAGTGTGCCATCGGCTTGCGGCCTGCCCTCAGAAGGTGGTGTCCTAAGCGGCTGCTTATGTCGCCTGGTGGGCTGACCAGCATTTCCCAGGCAGACGTCCCAGCCTCCAGTCCAGGGCCCCACCGGGCCAGACCGCGTCACTGAGACTCCTTCCAGCTCAGCCGAGCTGCTCTGCAGCAGGATCCGGACTCTCTGCTTTACTCCAGTGTGTCCCGACCCGGTCCAGGGGCACCCTCAGACAGTCTACATTTTTGCTCCTTCCCAGCTCCCAGTACACCCATACTAGGTATTTGGTGTTTCTGGAGAAATGAGGAAATGAGAGGGAGCAAAAATGTGGACTGTCTGAGGATCCCGGAGGACCGAGTTGGAGTGCTTCATTAGACGTTCCATTAGACATCTCACTGGATGAATACTATTCTCCTCAAAAGGAGTCCTTAGCACGATTACAGGAGAATACATTTACAATTTATTTACTTAGCAGAAGCTATTATTCAAAGCTATTTACATTCGAAAAGGCAGGGTGACACAGTTAGGGCTGTCACTCAAGAGCCCAACAAGTAAAACCACTCTGCTAACACTGGGATGTGAATCACAGGCACAGAGCCACACACTGCCCCAAACCCTGTATAATGCAGGGTTTCCCAATCCAGTGCTCGGAGACTCACAGTTGGTCCACCACATTTTTTGCTTCCTCCTTTCAGAAGCAGGGAGGGAGCAAAAACGTGGACTGTCTGCGGGTCCCCTAAGACAGGATTGAGAAATACTGGTATAATGTGACATGAAGTATCTAAGCATAAACCCCCCCCCCCCCCTTTCACTCTCGCTTGGCTGCAGGCTCTTCGTGCGGAAGTGCAGCTCTTGCCTGCAGGTGATCGGCCGTTCGGAGCTCATCATGCGTGTGCTGGGCCAGGTGTACCACCTGGGCTGCTTCAGCTGCTGCGAGTGTGAGCGCCGCCTGCAGCGCGGCGACGAGTTCGTCCTCAAGGAGGGGCAGCTGCTCTGCAGGGGCGACTACGAGAAGGAGCGCGAGATGCTGGCGGCCATCAGCCCCGCCCCCACCGAGTCAGGTGACTCGCATGCACCAATCAATTCGGCAGGCCACACCCAGACACACAAAATAGGCAAAAATTAGGTATGATTCAGTTGTTATTTTAGCTACAGTGGATCATTACCATAATTACAGTGATATATAGGGCATGTAGAATTCAGAACATTGGATACGTCCAATCACAAGTGGTTTTGTTAGCCTGCCTGGACGTAAAATACAAATGCTTTGTATAAACACATCTTTTTCCAAATAAGGATGTTATTTCGAAATCACTGTAAATATGCATTGTTTTGATGCATGGCACATTTACGCTCTTTTGCTGTGTAAACATGCTGCTTTATCTTGAAATGCGGTGGTCCCATGCGCAGTGAAGAGCGAGGACGAGGACGGAGGGGCCGGCTCTCTGGGGAAGGGCGGCGACGACGCAAAGGAGCACAAGCGCTCCAAGCGGCCGCGGACCATCCTGACCACGCAACAGCGCCGCGCCTTTAAGGCCTCCTTCGAGGTGTCGTCCAAGCCCTGCCGCAAGGTGCACACCTGTCACACACGCAGCTCAGGCTGGGTGCTTTTATGCAGCCGTATGCATGTATACAGGTAGCCACACAGAGACACACTGCTCAATGCGCTGGCAGGGTCTGTGTGTGTCTCTCACACACACACACACACACACACACACACCCCTCCCAGCTCTGTCTTCTCTGTCTGTCAGGTGAGGGAGACTCTGGCAGCTGAGACGGGTCTGACTGTGCGAGTCGTGCAGGTGTGGTTCCAAAATCAGAGAGCCAAGGTAAAAAAGTAGAGACACGCACACACACACACATACACACACGCATACACACAGCCAGACACACACACGTATGCACACACACTCCCAGACATGCACACATACATGCACACATACGCACATACATGCACTCACATGCACCACACATACACTCACATTTGTGTACGCAGTACCCACAAACACACGCGCACACGCCGACATCACACAACACCTCTTCTTACAAAGTTCAAAGGTTTCCTCGTTTGACCACTTTCCAGCTGCATTAGTGCTTGTGTGTTTCAAATCGCCAGTTTCCATGCCTTCGGTATGTGTGTCTGCAGCTGTTCCATCCGTTTGTGATATTTAGTGTCCGGGCTTGTGAATAGTGGACTGTGTGCGTGCTGCGTTTGACGCACCTGAGTGTGTGTGTGTGTGTGTCTGTCTCAGATGAAGAAGATCGCCCGGCGGCAGCAACAGCAGCAGCAGCAGCAGCAGGAGCAGGAGCAGTTGGGAGGGGGGCGGCGGGGGCCGAGTCGTGGGGGCCGGCAGAGCAACGACGACAGCGAAGGTGAGACCCGACACGGCTACGGTTACAGCTACGGGGAGGAATCACCAGCATCCTGCTTATGGAAGCCCCTCCCTCTATCTGTATGATTATATATGAAAATAACAATAATGTCCCAGATGGGCCGTAATCTTCAGTCCTTGTTCGTTTCTCCTCACTGTTTTCTCTCTCTCCCTCTCTCCCTCTCTCCAGATGGCTCCAGCGGTCACGGCCTGGACGGGCTGATGCCATACCCCTCATTGCCACGGCAGCAGCTGCTGGCTCTGGACCCCAACATATATGGGGGCGAGCCGTTCCGCCACGGGCTCACGCCGCCGCAGCTTGGACCCGAGCAGCTGCACTACGGTGAGGAATCCCAAGTGGGCTTAGACCTCACACACATGCCTTTCTGGACGTTACCTTCACTGAGAGCTCAGTCCTGGGGTATTTATAACTCACTGTGACCTTCGACCTCTGCGTTGGCGTCCACGCATGAGCACCGGAGCGTGAACAACATCTGATTTGCCCCCCTGCTGGGTCAGGTGACCGTCACCTCCTGTCTGCCTCGTTAACTTCATGTCTGCTGTAACCTGTCCGGTCAAGTGTCACCTTAATCAGGTCCCATTCTCTGCCTCTTTATCCACACCACAAGTGACCTTGTAATGTTTCATCATCCGGGGAAGTCGATGCAGAACCGGCCCAAGGTGCCAAACCTATTTTCTCCACTGTCCTCACTTCCTCTTCCCTCCTCCCTCCTTTCATCCCAGACTCGGAGACAGTGTTCCACGACCTTGACAGCGACGGAAGCCTGAGTCACCTTGGTGACTGTCTCCTGGCAACGGCGGAGGGAGGACTTCTGACAGGGAGGGTGGGGAACCCCATCGATCGCCTCTACTCCATGCAGAATTCCTACTTCACCTCCTGACCCCCAGACCCCTGCTCTTTCCCCCCCAACTCCTCCGTAACAAACTGCACCATCTACCCAACCTGAGGTGGTGGACAAGCCCCACATATCCTTGCATCCTGTTCCTTTTTTTTTTTTTTTAAAGGGCCCCCCCCCCCCACCTTAACGACAGTCCAGAGACTCCCAAAAGATCACACGCCCCATTTTAAATGGTTGGAGAACCTTGTGTCAATGGACCCATTGAAAATGTGTCTGTAAAAGACTTCATGCAAACTCTGCAATGTAACGTGAATGTATCCAAAACCCCAACTAGCTTGACTTAGCTTAGCACTGGAAACACCATTTGATGAAACCGTAAATATATCTGAAAAATGTATTGTCCTGTAGACTGCGAAGAGCATCCTAACTAAAACACCTTCGTATTCATCACTGAGCACTTCCGACAGAACTCCTGGTGTTTCCAAACACTGCTCTTAACCTGAGCCATCAGTCGTTTTCCAAATTCCCCTGGGTAACTCACTTATGGTGACAGCCCCTCACCAGGAGATGCAGCACTTCAGACACTCGTGTGGAACACGGATGAACTCGCTGGCCGTTTTGGCCTCCGTCTAAGAGGATCCTCCCCGGCTTTCACGTGCACAGGAGCCCTCGGAGCCCACCGGAAAGCAAGCCCCGGACCTCCAGACCTGCAGGGTGCCCTGGTATCCGGTTGCCACACTATTATCAAAACAGGAGGCTTCTTTACCTGGGGGTTTCAGGTTTTATATCAAGTGCAAATCCAGCCAAACCCTAGAGAAGTCAAGCACTGCTGAGATGGACGTGTTTGCATTAGAAATGAACCTGCTGGATTGGTATATGTGTGGCGACCTTTGGTGGAGACGGGTATTAGTCTGCTCCGTCCCCCAACACACGGTGGAAATGATCCCGGCAGACTGAGCAGAAGATGACTGCGGCGCATCCAGAGGCAGTACTGTGACCCCAGGACTTAATAATTCACGGTCCAACGAGCCAGGCATTCCAGGCAGGGAGAGGGCCGGCCAAAGGGCGGTTTTTATATATCAGCACTCCCGTCTGGGCGTGTTTGAGATTCCGTCCTACCCGAGGACTATTAATCTACCTCTGGCCACATCAGAGCAGACCCTTGTCAAGGGATGGCTGTTCAGAGGGTTGGCGGATACAGGGGGAGGGGGTCACTTTGAAATGCCTCATAGCATTATGGGATGGGCGGGGCATTTTACTGGCGGTACTGGTGGCAGGAGACGAGGTAATGGTCTTGTGGTTAATGTCACATGTGAACGGGTTCCGGTTTGGGCTGAGGGTAAACAGCTCTGGTACGGGGTGCTGTGCCACATCCACTCAAGCTCAGTACTTAATTGCTTTATTTAAGTAGTTATTTGGATAGTGAGTAGCCTCTGTGTGGTGTTAGAACTGTGCATCAGGAGCCAATCAAGAGGACTGGAGTGGTGTAACCCTGTTTTAAAGAGTCTTCTGCTGAAAAATTATTTCTTGCGCTCATGAGAATGAAAGTGTGTTCGATTGGGGTTGTTCTGTACTGCGTATGCTGATTGAGCCAAAGTGAAGGAAGTGATCTGAAGATCGTCATGGGTAGTGATGTCTGGATTTTCTACAGGGTCATGCAGTCGCTGTACTGAGGCTGAAGATCAGAGTGTACAGAAGGTAGTTTGAGGTGAATTATAATACTCACCCTCAAACTAGCCTGACTGCACCAAGAGTAGGTTTAGGGTGAGGATTGTGTGTGTGTCTAAGGTAGTGTACTATCAGTTTGCGGTGAGGACTAGATTATGCACCAAGTGTAGTTTGAGGGTAGTGCGCATTTAAGGTGGTTGTGAGGATGGTAGTGCACATTTAAGGTGGTAGTGAGGGTGGTAGTGCACATTTAAGGTGGTAGTGAGGGTGGTAGTGCACATTTAAGGTGGTAGTGAGGATGGTAGTGCACACTTGGTGAAGATTTGAAGTGAGCAACAGAGTGTGCACTCAGGGTATTCAGTCCAGAAGCAGGGGGATTCCATTTCCTAGTGAACTCCTTGTGAACGCTTGTGCCACAGTGTTATTATGCTTTGTGTCAGAAGATTTTAAATGACATTTGTAACTACTTTGGTTGTTCTGTATTTATTAAGGTTTTGACAGGAATTAAAATGAACTTACCCAGACACATTTCCAAGAGGCATCCAGTTAAAGTGATTCCTTATGTTACGATTATATATAAATGCTGAGAGGACCTTTTGGCTTATGTTATGGTAGTTAAGTTTGGTTGCTGATTGAAAGGGGTGAGAGGCCAGCCTTATTATTAGCCAATGATGTGCTTTGAATCGGTGATTGACAGGAGACTGGGCACTCTGCGGACCAATCAGTTTTCAGCTGTGCTTGTCAGTTGGCTCCCTTTGTGTCCCTTTGACTCCGCTGCTATATACACCCCTGTTAATTGAGCTGGTCAGGATAAAGACTGCCGCTACGCTTAAGGATTCAAGTGGAATTCACGGTACAATAGGGAAGGACTGGAATAAGCGTTCACACTTTCTGAGAGCAAGCACAACTTTGCTGTCCTTAGCAAGGACAGAAATAACCAGGGTCACAGGGTCACGCTCGGTCACAGGGTTAGCAAGAAGGTGAAAAATAAAGGTTCACAGAGTTTTTTTTTTTTTTTTAAAGGAATGCGGAGGAGGCACATGGGAACGTTCCGGAACGTTGTTGTGTCAATCGCATGAAACGGCAAACTGCACTCGGACAAACAAGTTTCATGAGAAGGAAGTCAGAATCAAACGAGAACATAGCATATTCTGGTGTAAAATAAAAGACCGTGTTATTACTGTAGATAAGCTTATAGCTACCAGTGTTGGTGCTGTCACTGCCATTTTATTGCTTTGTACTTGAAAGCCATCGCACGTCCCTCAGAGCCCCCTGGTGGAGTATTTTGTACTGTTTTCTTGTGCCTGTATTTTTAAATTCATCTGTATTGAAGTATTTATGTTACCGCATGGTGTGACGTGGATGCGTACTGATTGCCTGCATGGCGTCGGATCATTCTGTGAGGAGTCCCAACCCGGAGCCGAGAGAGAATCATTTTCCAGGTTTCCCTCCAAACTGGGATCAGTCCGCCCATGTGTGTGCGTGTGTGTTTGGCGAAAGGAGCTGTGTTCCCTTCTGCAGAGAGCAGACGTGCAAATTTCAGGTCCAGAAAGTAAAAATCCAGACCAAGATTTTGTTTCAACCAAACAGTTGAGCATAAAGAGTCACAGTCACAGAGTGTTCAAATGGCTGGTTGAAACAAAAATCTTGGTCTGGATTTTTACTTTCTGGACCTGAAAATTCTATCTCTGCCAGAGAATGGGTTGCACCAGAGGGTAGGAATTTGGGGACTTTGAGAGGGAGGGGCAGATGAACACCCCTCCTTGGGTGGCCCATTGACACTCACAGGTGGCTTCATGTTTCGTCTCCTTGCTCGAGTATGATATCTGTCATCTGTACGCCCAATACAATACAGTGTGATTCCAGCCTCCAGCCCTGGCCGTGAACCCTTCATTTTTTCTGTGCTTGTTTCCAAGAGCAGAACCCTTAGGTTCCCTTTTTGGGAACACTCCCACAGTCCAGTCGTGATCTCACACCCTGGTGATGCTTGCATATGTGCCACGAGCCATGATCTGCATCCCATTGCTCTAACCAATACCATTCCTGGATGCCGATCTTCCTCAGAAAAAGAACGTTTGCCTGTCTGATTACAGAAGCAACCTGTGAGGCATTTTTCAGAATAATTTGAGGAGGCAGCAGATTAACTTTTGCATGTAGAGTAAAACCAGGGCCCCTTTAAGCATGACTGATGTGTTGGTATCAACTCTCAGAACAGTGGGTGGCACTGACATATGCAACAGCACTGAAGATACTCTCTCTCTCACACACACACACACACACATGTTTGTATTCATATGTTTGTGGGGACCTTCTATTCATTTCTTTGGGAAAAATCCTACATCCAACAAAGACAACCTTAACCCCTATCCAGCCCTAACCCTACCCATAAGTAACCAATAAAAATACAGCGGTACCTCAGTTCTCGAACTCATCATAACTCAAATTTCTTAAAAGTCGAACCAACCAGTTCGAAAGAAAAAAATTACCTAGAACTTGATCTGAATCTCAGAAGTCAAACCGTGAACGCAGACCTAACATAACTTGTACGTGCTGGGAAATAAGTCAGGTGGCACGTCTCCCAGCAGAAACAAAGGGTAAAGCTTCAGTCTCAGCCTCGCATTCGCTGTGACAGCATCATGCATGTTTACAATAACTGAATACATATATTTATACAGTAAAAATACATTTAGACAATGATAGACAGTAACAGTTAAAATAATTATTATATAATAAAATACATTTAAACAAAGATTTCTAATGAATTATTTTATATTAATAAAAAATCATGAATACATTTAATTATAATAATATTGTTGTGCCAAGCGGGGACGGAACAGAGACACAAAGGCGCAGAGGTCAGGGTATTGGGGAATACGGGGTTTAATTACAGGCAGGGATAGATTATGGGTTTTGTGAGCCCCTGGGCAAAACGTTCGCGGGCCCCACCACAATTCAAGGGCCCTTGGCAGCCAAACGCCCTCCCTCCATGTTTCCATCAGAGGCCCTATAGGGTCAGGGG
>JABFEB020000044.1:15226333-15243380 GCA_019775895.2 Stomatorhinus ivindoensis
CCCATTCGTCGTTAACTTTAACCACTCCCACTGATGCTGTAGTTCCCCTCCCCCCATTCCCTCTATCCTTGGACTGCATGCTATGATTTTTTTTTTTTTTTTTCCCTCCGCCTCTTCTGCACGCAGGCACGCATACACAACATGCACATTTCAGCAGCGCGCATGCAGGTCGATGCCCATGGACATGCTTATGGACACATGCGTGCAGGACTACTGCCAGGAGGATGGGAGGCTTCGTCCAAATGGGGAGGAGCTTCCTGGCTATTGGCCACAGTGTCAGGAGGCTCCGCCCACATAGGGATTAGCTCCCTGAGATCAGGAGAGGTGGCATCTGAATGGAAGGACTCGACACACAAATGGACCTGGCCTGGACACCTGTTTGGTGCTTGTAAATACATATTGTAATCTTACGCAGTGTTAACATTCACGTTGACCTCTGCCCTCATAGTTTTCTGGTGGAGCTGAGCTGGTTGGGGTTATTTTTTTTTTGATTTTGCAAATATCCATGTGCGTGCGCGTGTGTTGTCGTGATTCAAAGTTGTGCCGGTGCGTGTTCAGAAAAAAAAAAAAAAAGAGAGAAAACGATTTCCCTGTCCTGTCACCAGCGCTCACTGGTAACCACGGTAACACAATCCAGATCTCGCTGGGAGCTGTGCTCCGCCTGTACATACCAAAGTACTGTCCCCGGTACTGTCCGTCCACCCGTACGGGTCCGTGCTGGGAAGTATCCAGCTTTGGATTTTAGACCTGGGGGGCGTGGGCTCATCCATCCAATGGCCCCCTCACATCCCATTGGTAGATCTCTCTGTGCAGTCTAGTGGACCAAGTGCTTTAATCACAGGCAGGACGCCCCATAGACAGACTGCCCCATAGACAGACTGCGAACATGAGGCTGTGCCCAGGGTCCTTCGCTCGGAGAGACCGAGAGGTTTGTGACCTCGCAAGAAGTCGCAGGCGGTTTTAGGTGAATGGTAGCAATCGGGCGGAGGCCACATGGAGGCGGCCAGTCCCGTCATTATTTAAAGGACAGGTGGAGGTGTCTTGGAGGGGCGAATTGGCGGTGCTGCGTGACAGTGGGGGGTCATTTGGCATACAGAGTAGGGTGGAGGCGTCAACGAGCTGTAGGATGCATATGTACATTGGCTTTCTGCTCATAATTTTCAGAGACTTCTAGTTTTGTTTTAAAAGTGTTTTATTCATATTTTTCACCCATCATTTCCTTGGGGGAAAAAAATTAGTGAAATTATAGCCTTTTTTTTTTTTTTTTTTTTTTTCCTAACGCTGTTTCACAAAGAAAACACCAGCCACCAAATATAGAAAATGTACTTGTTGCTACAGAACAGGAATTAACGTACGTTTTGGGGGTGAAGTTATTAAAATAAAAAAAAAACAAAAAAAATTAAAATGTGACTGTCTTCCATGCATGTAGGGCTTTTAAGAAGTTTTAGTGATTTTTATTCTAATTTTTAATTTTACGAAGAGGGGGGAAAAAATACAAAAATGTAGAAACTGAATACAATGACCAAAAATGAGTATGTTCACGCTGTTGAGGACATGCACACGCATTGTTCGTGGGGCTCAGTTAGCTCCTGAACCATTGCCATTCATCATTCAACTGTTCTGTCTTCCAACCTCAAGGGGGCAGCATCTAGACTCAGAAACCGTTCATGGGCTCCAGGTACCATTACTCAATCCCTGTAATCAGAGGCTGTAGGAATAGGAGGAACAAGGAAACATTAAGACTAGTACTCTGTCATTTTAAACCAAAAATAGTATTATAATGTAATGACTATGGCAGTTGGCTGAGAGAAGGTGTGGTGTCTGGATGTATACTTTGTGTCTTCGTTTGCATCCTTTTTAAAAAAGAATTTTTTTCCTGCCTGTGAGTATTTTGTATCACTTGGGGGAGGGATGGGCGTGTGACAGGAAGCGGTGGTACGCTGCCCCTCCCCTGCCAGTAAGCCACATCACTCGATACAGGAGCCCTCGGGCTCAGAATTAACCAAAAACCGTTTGGGTGAACTGCAGCTGGGGAACAGTTAACAGAGAGCGGAATGGAACAGAATCGCTTTGTGTTCTCATCTGTCCGCGTAACTCCTCGAATAAAGGTGAAAACGTCGGATTGTACCATCTTCATATATGTGGAACATGCAAGACATGGAACACAGTCTTATTGATGTTGAGTTAGGGTTTATCTAATGTATGTTTAAAAAAAACAAAATGTCGGAACATGGTAGTTACCCTCCTTATGATTAATGTAATGAGCAATGTTATTACTGCAAGTTACTTTTTGTATTTCTTACTACTTGTTTATGGTGTCATTTTATTTTTAATAATTGTTTGGTCGCTTTTTCTGTCTGGCTGTTGGTTTGACATGATCAAATGTCTCTTTTTCTGTTTGTTTAAAAAATTAACTTTGAGTTCCCCATCCCCCCCCCCCTTTTTTTTTTTGTCTAACACAGTGTTTCTCAACCCAGTCCTCAGGGACCCCCGAAAGTCATTTTTTGCTCCCTCTAGCTAGCTGAGAGGGAGCAAAAACGTGGAGTCTGGGTTCCCAAGGACCAGTTTCAGAAAGACTCTGCCGAACCCCCATGTGACTTAGCCCATGTGCCCCATTTAAACATCCCGTATCAGTGTGGTTCCGGGCCACGTTTTCCCTCCCCCCTCAGAGGCACCACCTTCCAAAATGTTCTCCAGATACTTCATTCCTCCACCTGTCCCATACCTGTATGCATACGTCCAGCACGAAAGTGCTGGAAGATGTTTGTTTTTTTTGTTTTTTTGATGATGAGGGCTAAATTTGCCCCACCCCCATACTGTGGAAGTTTGGTGTATTCCTGTGGGTTGCTGCTTGCTACTCATTTTTAAAGGAACAGCTGAGAAAAGGGCCCCCACCTTTGTGCATAACTGCACATTTACGTTCCCTCACTATCCACAATCATGGGCCGTACCAAAGTCAAAAAAAAGGGGAAAAAAATCCACTGCACCAGTTTACATCAGGCAGATTCCTAGCCACCCCCACCCCGTATCTCCCTGCCCCCACGCCTCTGTGTGAAACCCTTTTCTTGTGTATATAGACTTCCAGACTTGTGACTCAGCCCCTTTTATACCTCAACTTTAGACCTGTTCTAGAAAGATCGTAAAAGAAAAAACACAATGAAAAAAGTAGTGTTCCTTATTAGAAAAATGAAAACTACATATTCTAGCGTGCTTTTATTTCATTTTTTTTTTAAGGGTGTTTTTTTTGGGGGGGGTGTGTCTTTGCTTGTTTTAATGGGAACAATGATCTTTAGTCACTACATCTAAAACATTGTGACGTTTTGAAAAAAAAATTAAAACATTTTAAAAGAAATGGTTTTCTGGTTATTCATTTAATAGTTGTAAATTACTGGTACCTAGTCTAGCTTCAAGCCAATGAGGTCTGTCCTGCATCAATTTGGATAAGTCCCCCCCCCCTCTTCTAAATGGATCCTGAGTGCCCATGAGTATGCTGTTACCAAGGCTGACATGGAAAACAGACCATTTTACAGACTGTAAATGTGCCGATTGGGCATTTGGAGCAGAACGACAAACCACATTTATAGGAGTACCATTCCACACCGCCATACCACACGCAGTTAGGACTAAGTAATCCACCTGCAGCTGGACAGGTTTGGACCTGGACAGCATTTGGATGGGAGACCAACTAGGAGAGCTGGGTTGCTGCAGGAAGAGGCGCAGGTGTGGCCAGCAAGCTGGCTTCGCTTGTGGTCTGTGTGGGTCGCAGTGCAGTGATGGGAACTGGGCTATAAAAATGGTGCCGTCCTCTAGGTGAGATGTAAATGACCAAGGTCCTGACTCTGAGGTCATACAAGATCCACAGATATCCTTTAAAAGAGTAGGGGCGGTATGCTGATTCCCTGGCTGAAACTGACCTCCTAATCACCCCCCCCGTATCTAACTGGTGAATCCTCTCCTGCCCTTTCACCACCTTAGCTGCTGTGAGGTGAGCGCACTGGTGCAGAATGTCTGCTGCTGCATCATCCAGGTGGGGGCCGCACAGTGGTGGTTGAAGTGGCTCATGATGTCATTCACTGAGTCATCTATGACATCGCCACCTCATTGCTACACACGGTGTGTGAACATTGCACATTTACGGTTATTGAGATTAACATTTTAATTAATGCTGGATAAGTGTTATTCATTTAAAAAGCTGAAGTAAATAAGGCATTAGGTGGACGACGACAGTCACTTAATATTTAAAGGTTATATTCAGATTTGATTTGAAATATTTTTTTTTATAAACAGCATTATATTAAATGTTCATTAAAACAGCAAAGGTTGAGAGGTTCACAGGTAAAAAGGAAAAAAAAGTGTTGCTTTGTCACATCGGAATTTAGAAGGGTCATCCAGGGATAATCCCGTTTTCCACTCTGTGTTGTCACCTCGTCAATACCAACCAAAAGAATTCCATCCTGGCTGTACGTCCCGCCCACTAGGTGGCAGCAAATCAGCAACCTTAACGGCTCCAAAAGCAGCGCTGTTTTTCCTGTAATGTTCTACCGTGCAATGTCTCGTACTGGCCCCTACGTGGCACCGCCCAGACAACCTTTTATAAGCAACGACTGACGAAAAAGTGCAGTTGTATTTCCATGACGCTCTAGCTCTACGATATCTAGTATTGGCCACTAGGGGGAACTCTGTGCCATAATCACGGATGTCACAAATCTCGGCGTTGGCGCTGTCTCAATAAAAAATGTTCTAATATCTAATACCAGCCAGTGTTTGGTAGAATATGTTAAATAGACCAGAGATGATCATCATGGAATTTTTAGTCACAGAACTGTGGTCAAGCGTGCAGCTTCGTTGCATAATGAAGGACAACAAACAAAGAAGAATTACAATTCTTTTTTTGATCAGTTAGCCAGAGTAACAGCAAGTTATTTTGGGGAAAAAAAATGTCTTAACATGATGAAATCTCACCAAATAGTAACATCGTGTACCTCAAACCTAAAAACACAGATCAACGATAACACGTGCAACTTCGTAACCATCATGCATTTCAGATGCAGAACATCGGCATTACATTTCTCGGAATTTCAGAAGCACCGTACACCTTTTTAAAGCAGATTTTCACGTTGTTAAAAAGGGGGGAGGGTAATAAACAGGTATACAACTCAGCAGAAACTCTGCATAACAGGGGCAGTGTATCACCAAATTCAAAATCTACTTCGACGTGAAAACATGAGGTAGTTTGGAAGTTTATGATTCAACTATATTTTTAATATTACAGGCAAAGGTGGAAATATAAATCTTACGTCTTTAATGGAAAATTAAGGCGCCACACACCATACAAGGAACAAAAATTCAAGCTCGAGATCTGAAACCCATCACGTCACGTACCACTACGAACTCTTTTCTGAAGGTCATTTAACCACAATCTTATAACATCTTGCATGCAAAAATGAGTGTCTTACACTTTCACAGTGACCTTTCTGTATAGTCTGCTTTTCTACAACTTCATTTAAAGTGGTGTGTGGCGAAAAGTACAGAACTGAAAATCCATATGCAGTAACTTCCTCATAGTTCCGAGTTTGTTTCACCAGTGAGCCACGTTCACCAGAACTACTGCCCAGATCATCCTGAGACTTACAGATCCTCTCCTTAACCGGACAGAACTTGAGGTCTATACATGTTCTTAAGCAGCAGACAAGTACACATGGGTGCCAATCGATTCAGGTGAGCAAATGTTGGAAAAGACTGAAGCTTGCTGGTGGACTCCCTCCAAACCACACGTGGTTCACGTAAACCAAGGAACAGGACGATGTTTCAAATCCCGCAGCAGGAAAGTTTACAGCATGTGTGGCCTGTTGTTGACCATTCAACTTAACCGGACGTACACTAAACTGGTTAGTAGATAAAGTCCATCCACAGAAGGTAAATGAGCCTCCTTCCTGTCATTACTACCTAAACCACACCGCTGAACCAATTTGTGTTTTAAAACAATCACATTCGGCAAATGGCACTGAAGACCCCGTTACTTAAAACCTGAAGCCAACTCACGTGAACGAAACCACTTTTAAAGTTGCTCTTCCTCCTAGAATAAGGAGATGGACGGACACTCGTGTTTGCCCGGTCTGTGGGAAAGCCATGGCGTAGATGTGGGCTGCAACCTAGGAGACTGTTACCCAGAGGGGCACCTCCCACCTCTGCACTCGTGGCAGTTTGACAAAAAGCGCGATATTGAGGCCCGCTGAGTCGACCATCTGCATTAATGGTAAAAGACAACGCAAGTTCAACTGGATGAACTGGAATCCAAAGAGAAAACAGGATGACACATTTTTATCTACACGAATACCTGCTACAAGTTAAGTTCTATTTATAGGCTAGCGGGCTGAACTATGGTCAAGGAAACAGCCTTGGGAAGTCGCTGATACTGGTCCGGCAGTTCCAGTAAATGTAACAAGTGCAAAATTTCTGTCTGTGGCTTTGTTACAGTCTACTGACGTCTCGCCTGATAAAACACGTCGACTTGGATCAGGCACTTTTAGCTTGGTATGTAGAGTTCAAGATCAAGGTGAAGATCCCTCAAAGATGAGAGGCATTGTGACTCCAAGACTCACGCTTCAAAGATGCCAGTTCCATCTCAAGCACTGATCGCTTCCTAGAGGACAAACATTATACAACTAATGCACCTAAGCGGAGAATGACAGCTTACGAAAAATGGCACTAGAAGGGCGTGTTGGCCGGAGTGACGTGAAATCTCTATGTAGCGGAAAGGAATGTCAACATAGCCTTTCAGGGAATCGGCCACTCGCAATACAGGTCGGGTGTCACACCTGACCATGGTTTTGTCCATCATAAAAAAGGGGCGAAAGCACCAGTCGTATTAAACAGCATTTTCATTTGCAAAAGCAAGTTTTCATTTCAGTCACTGGGAGGCTAAACAAACCCCAGTGACTGAACTTTATAATCAGCATTAAGTACAAGTAAAGTTTACATGTCAATAACACACAGGACTTGCCGGTCTGCCTCAGCCACCAGCGGTGTGTTCCACAAAGCAGGGTTCCTCAGTTAGCTGGGTTAATTTACGCTAGAAATCGTGGACGTCCAATAGGAATGCTCCTTATCTAAACTCTTACTGGATAATCATGACTTCTAGCTCAGTTAAGCCAGCTATCAAAGATCCTGCTTTGTGGAACAGCAGCTGGGAGATTTCAGAGCGCACTGTAGGTAAATCTGTAAGTCATGAAGAAAACTGTGGCTCTGCGGAGAGCTTCACCCCGGATTGCGATGTGACTTCCCAACCGAGGGGGTCAGCCTGCCTATCAGTTAGTACTCCTCCTTTGAAGCGGTCAGACTGCATGATCATTTTGCAATCTGGCCATCATTCGACGTTGCAGGGATGTTGTTAGGGCACTGGGCGGTCTTCTCCATAGTCTTCTTCATTTTGATAGTGTCGCTCTTTAATGTCTGGAGAAAGACAATCCCCGTACACAGAGAGGGTTAGCGAGACTCAGCATGCACAAGTTAAGTACAAAACATATCTAAAAAAAAAAGACAGTGAAACACCTTGCACTTAAAAGGTGGTTCAAATGGCATAGCATGTATTGCGATGAGGGGATACGGGTTGCCATGACGTCCGTATCTGTCCCACCTGTCCCAACAGCACGGGTGGCAGAAACTGCGTTTCCAAAGCAACGGCAGCTTTTTCACAAACCAAACGGACAGGGGGGTGGGGTGCAGGGGAAAGGCCAATGGCACGGCGCCCGGCGCGTTCCCCAGGCACTGAGCTCCGCACCGGCACGACACGATAACATGCAATGAGCCTGTAGAAGCATGAAGGCAGGGCGGAGCATTTTCAGTGGGTGGGGACACTGGATCTACAGCAGTGGGAAGTTAAAGTCATCATGGGGCTGGGGGGGGAGGAAGGGCTGTGACTGGTCTGTCACTATCCAGGTCACACCTGGAATAGGTGAGTCGACTTCATGGCTGGCTGAAAAGCCAAATCAAATATCAGACATCTAATTTAAATATTAATTAAGCCCTAACTTAGCTCCCCGCCCCTGAAGACCAGGCAATGCCCGCCGCAACGTGGATGGAAGCCAAACCACACATATCTGCGGCTGCTCCAATTGCACATGGCAGGAAGCACTCGCGCAGACAAGAGTAATCAAGCACAGATCTCAACAAGCAGCTTTTCCATCATATTTATTAATATGAAAATGTGACAAAAAAAATATAAATCTCAAAAAAAGGTATAGTTCTTATACATGACAGCATAATTAATTAGTAGAATAAGTGGTAAGAGATGAACGATCGTGAGGAGCTTCCTAGGAAGTTAAACACACTTTGACACCATAGTCCTTACGAGTTGCCGGGGTTAAACACAGGAAATGATTGTCCGTTTGAGGTTTATTCCTGTTCCGCTACTGTGTGTCCTTTCTGTCCACTCAAATAAGAACAAATCCAAGGATGCAGGAGGTGTTCAGTTACATTTGATTACGGTTAATTAAAATATCTGGTTGAAATAAACAATTTAACAAAATAATAAATATGCACAGGAACCAGATGCAGGTTTTTAACAGCACAGAGTTAACTTGCATGCCACATATCTCGCACAAAACATGTGATTTTTAACAAAAACTGACCCGCGTACACGCATGACGACGCCAGCCCAGCTAATCACAACAGATGCATAGCTAAGCTGAAGCCTTCAGGTACCGCTGGGGCACACGGGTGGGGATGTGGCATGCAAGCCAAGCCAAGACTTTCGCAAAAGAGGCAAACGAGCAAGTTTAACAGAGCGAACCGAGATCCTCGTCCTTCAGTTTGGGACAGATTCGACGAAATTCTCAACCAAGTCGTTCGCTGTGTTAATATCGAAGTCAAACTGCTAATGCAGATTTTTTTTTTTTAATACACAAACTGAAGGATCAGGATTAAACAGCCCCAGAAAATAAGGAAAGCAGGGGGTGTGTGAGCTGTTATGGATCTGTCTGGGTAATGCGGTCATGGTGCTGGGAGGGGGTAATGGTCACAACGAATCAACAAAAACTAGAAACATACAAAATCTAAATATCAAAATTCCCCCGTTCAACTCCACACTAGAAGATGTTTAGCTATTATTTATCGGCTCTCACACAGAGAGACACACACAGGAAGTCACACAGGAAGTGTCGCCCTGCTTAGATATCACGACCACTAAATAAGCAGTGACAGAAAGTCGAACGAGGGACTGACGAAGCCTGACCCAAGGAGATATTTCGAAAGGCCTGCTCAGAATCAGGTCTCACAATACTGCACACGTGCTCCCTTCCTCGAAAGCCTTTACATTGAGCTTATCACAAAACGTCTCTCTAGAATGCCGTGGGTGGGGCTACTAGTTTTAGCTTCACATTCAGTAAAGCATTAAATTTGTTATGAATCTCCGTCATTCTCAAGGACATCAGCTATAAGAAAAGAACTATTCCGAAGTTCTCCAGTGACAGAGGGAAAGTGCCCTCTGACGTTTTTAGTGTGATTACGTTCGACCGTTTCCTTGCGTTACTGTTGAGTCGGAATAAGCGGCTCATCTGCCACCAACAGCCTCCCTTTGTTTTGACTTTTCCTTTTTATTATTAAACGCTTGCAGGATGATTGAACTTATGGCATCCGTCTGCATGCGATCAAACAGCCAGTGAGACCGAACCGCCGATCCACAGACTGGATAACACAAGATTTTTCCATAGGAAGGGATCACTTAAGTGAGGTTAATCAAACACTGGCGTGTTGTTTTTCCTTTATGAAAACACGGACAGTACACGACACCACATGTTTGGGGCACCGAAGCAGGCAAGTGCCCCCACGATAAACACAGGATGGACACGCATAAACAGACACAAACATGCACACGCAACCGCGGCGGATCTTAAAATGCCCGTCACTTGCGCGCGGCCGGGAAGGAGTTATACTGATCGTTACTGGAGCTTTCTGAGAGTACCTCTTGCCGCAGGGTGTCAAAGCGCACGCTGGAAGCGCTGCCCTGAACCCCGCCCCTCCTGCAGAGGCAGCACAGGATGCGCTTAAACGTCGACAGCATCTCTTTATCCCGCAGAGAGTAGATGATGGGGTTGATCAGAGAGTTACACTCGGCAAGGACCAGGAAGTACTTCTCCACGGTCAGGATTCCTTTCCCTCCCTTGAGACCATCCACAAGAAGGACTACCAGACCGGGGGTCCAGCAGATGACAAAAGCACCTAAGGGACGCAAAGGGTTTAGTCAGTGATCTCAATCTCTACAAAATGGGATGAGGAGGGGGGGGGGGGGCAGAAACTGGTGTCCGTTTCTGACTTTGCTACAGTGACCAGTGACTCGTGGTCAGTGTTGGGTAAGTGACTCACAAAATTAACCAATTACAGACAGAGGTGGTAAGTTCAGGTCCAGAAAATACAAATCCAGGCCAAACTTATGTCCTGAAACTGGAACTCTCTATACTCAACTGGTGGGGGGGGGGGTGCATTCCCTAAAAAAATCACCATAAACAGGCACTGAATAAAATGATCCCCTATGGCTTATGAAAAGGCCGCAGAGCCCATGTTCTTGTGTGGGTGGATGTGTGAGAGACCGCGGCACGAAACCAACAGCGAGACACAGAAATCCCGACTCGGGGAACTTCTCACAAAGTTTAAACTGTTCTGCTTGTTTGTTTCAGGGTTTGGAGCTGCCAAGCTTGGCTTTAAGTTCAGTAGGGGTGCGGTTAGACTCAGTAATCACATTTAAGGGAGTCATCGGTAGGACCCCTACAGTGATATAAAAACGAGTGTGTGTGTGTGTGTGTGTGTGTGTGTGTGTGTGTGTGCGTGTGCGGCGCCTCACCCAGGATCATGGTCACGGTCTTCATGAGACTCACGACGGTCTCCTTGTGCTTAGTCTGCGTTGTGTGCTGCGACATCCTCTGGCTCTTCCTGCGCACGTACAGGAAGATGCGCAAGTACGTGACCACCATGATGGTAAAGGTGACCAGGTTGAGCACGGCCCAGAAGACCAGGTAGCTTCTGCTGTACAAAGGCGCCATGATGGAACAGTTCTCCAGGTCACACACGCAGTGCCAGCCCATGCTGGGGATGAGGCCCATCAGCAGGGCCACTAGCCAGATACCCAGGATGAGCAGTCCCACCCGCCGGTTGGACATCTTGCTGTGGAGCTGCATGGTGAAGATGGTCTGGTGTCTTTCCACGGCCACGGCCAGCAGGTTCACCACAGAGGCCGTAAGGCTTGTGTCGATCAGACCCTGCCGAAGAAACCACTGAGGCTTGGACAGCTTTTTGGTCCAGGGGCCCGTATGGAACATCAGGTACAGGTACGAGAGGCCAGCAAACAGGTCGGCCGCAGCCAGGTTGCCCAGTAGGTAGTAGATGGGGTAGTGGAAGCCACGGTTGATGATGATGGCCACCATGACCAAGCTGTTGGCAAAGAGGATGAGAGCACAAACTATGATGCCCAGGATCACCACCAGCAGGCTTTGCGAGGTCCATGAATCCTTGAAGTACTTCTCACTGCTGTTGTAGAAGAACTCCACCGTCCGGTTGCAGTAGCACCCGGGCACGTCGTCGCCTACGATGTCTATACACATTGCCGCCGAGGTGGAGGAGGAGAGCGCAAGAGACACGTGTGAAGGACAGACGGGCAGCTACTGGATGCGAGAGTGCCAGCGGAGCGCGGGACAGTCTAGATGCTGGCCATTCTGATGGCACACATGGACTGCTCAGCTTTGCAACGTGGCTTCCCAGTCTGAGATCGGGTTGCACTGTCCCTCAAGTCCTCGTCTTTACCTGTCAGCCCCAAGCAGAAAAAGAGACAGACTTCAGGTTTCAATGATGAAACAGGCTGATATTAAGAAGAGGGGACTACCCATTATCCACTCAACCATCTCCTACAACTCCTAAATTTAACTCCAGTAGCTCAACAAGAACACAAAAAAACAATAAATCAACAGTTCTCTCTGTGGCACCTTGGCTTTGGATAAAAGCATCATATGAATAAATGTAAATTTCACCAGCCAGCTACCTTAAGAGATTATCTATCACTGCAGGGTAAACCCACTGGTTTACAGCACTAATATTCAGAGACCAGGGATGTGCATATAGACCGTTTTAGATATTCAAACAATTGACAGTATTATCTGAAAGTTACTCGCGTGACAACGTAGGGTGATGATACACACGGCAACTATTTGAGTAATGTTGCCGGGCAATTTTGCTGACCATTGTTGCTCAGGCACTATCCTGCTGATTAGGCAACAAAAATTCTATTTGCAAAAAAAAATATCGGCAGTGGGCAACTTTTCATGATCATCTAGATCCAGAAGAGTTGTCCTTATCTCACCTTGCTTAAAAAGTTGCCCCGTGTATCAATACCTTAAAACTACAGTAAACACAAAACAAAGGGGAATAAATAAAATGCAAAGTGTATCAGAATCACTCTTTATTGTGACTGCAACAGTCCAGTCTTAACGTGTAGCCTAGGTCAGTGTTTCTCAACCCAGTCCTCAGGGACCTCCAGACAGTCCACGGTTTTGCTCCCTTCCAGCTCCCTACCAGAGAACTAGCAAAATAAATGTGTGTATTACCTCTGCCGAGAAGCTTCATGTATGATAGATCTTTCCATTTTACTTGATTTAGCACTGAACTAGTCGAATGTCTGTATACAAGTTGTGTTTGACAGAGTTCACACAAAATGCAATTTTCAGTTAGCATATCAAAACACCCCCACACTTGGTTTTGCACTTTTTGTGGCAGCTGCCATTTTTTTTGATAAACTCCTATGATTCATTGCAATAGCAGAATAACCAAATAGGCATATCAGTGTTCAAATAATAATGCTTTGAACGGTTTTCCGAATAGTCGATTATCCACTCAGACCCCTAGTACAGACCCACCCCCCCTGCAGGAGCCACAGTAGGTGGAGCTAACCCTGCCAGGAACCTAGGGATGCTCATTTATGGCAAGAATCATGATCACAATTATTTAACACGGTTACTCACTGCCTTTGGAAACATACATTTACTGAACTTACAAAAAAAATGTTTTTTTAAACGGTGGATTTCTATGAATTCTAAACAAAAGACAAAAAGCAGCAGGAAATTTATAAAACGGATTTGTAAAATAAGGCGGGAGCATCGCTGTGAAAACGAAATGCAGCAGAGCAATCGTTTTATCTAGATTATTTTGTTTGTTTATTTTGTTTAATCTCAATTATTTTGTTATGCTGCAAGTGTAATTCATAATTTAAATTTAACTGTCCAGCTCTACAGTAATAATGTGTTATCTAGGGACCTAGATAATGGGGAAGTCATCAGTTTTAAGGTCATAAACGCTAAATGGAAGTGAAAGACGATAAAGTCGGTTCAAAATGAGGTAGCTTAAATCATAAAGTTATGTAGCTATCTGTCAAACCTCGCTTTTTGTGCTACAGGTCCCAATTCTTCTTGGTAACCTGAATATTTCCTGTGAGTGAAATCATGCTTTGACTGAATGTAGAGGTGAATCCCCCTCCCCCCCATCCTTAAACAACTCTGGCAAAACAACACCAAAAAAATAATCATATCAGGTTTATGAGCTGCAATATATGAATTTATCGAGACACATGGCTGTTCATTTGCCAGTTCTGTGTAAGTTTCACAAGTATGTGTGTGTCCACTGTACATGGGTTTGGCTGTTTCTTTTCGAATCAGCAAACATGATTGTCCTGTTATTAATGACTCAACCACACCCTCTTTCTATCACCACAGCCCTGACATTCATCCTTTCACGTCCTTCAGTGGTCCTTCCCATTATTCCGGACTCGAACCCACCCCCAACTCACCCGTTCACCAAATTTCAGGTTTATCATTCATCTTTGCGTCACATATTTTTGCAAACATGTCACTTCGGTTGCACCCCAAAGCGCAAATACCACCTTCGCACAATGGTAGGAAATTTAAGTTTCGTGGGCATCAGCATGGTCTGGAAACAATGACATCAATGTATTTTACAATTCAGCCTAAATGGGAGATTTTGTGGAGACGACGCAAAAGGTCAAAGAGTATGAGATTTAAATCAAATGGCTCATTTGAGTAGTAACAGTGATATGAATCTCAGCCTTTAACAAAACTAAAGGAAAACTATGTACTACTTTTTTATAAATTATATACCAATATTGTTTGTGAAGGCAAGATAGGTTCATGCTGGCGTCGACCCTGTTTTTCTGGTTTTATAAATGCATGCAGCAAAACTTTTCAAAAACATCTGCCGCTCCGATCAGAAACAAACGTATATTTTCCCATTCAGGGTAAATCCAACATACAAAATCACGATATTTAATTTTACGCATTCATATGTATTCGGAACAAATAACGCGACATGCTGAAAAGCGTAAACCTAAGATATCTGGGCGACTTCCAAATCAAAATTTTCGAACCATTAAAACATTCAACACTACTGTAAACTCTTAGCAATTACAAAGACCACAGCCTAACTCGCCGTAAATGGGCACATTTAAGAAAGTTGAGTAAATAAGTAGCTAAGAAAAACAAGACTTAGAGCTAACAATACTAAAGCAAACTCGGATTTCCATCTCCGCTGATAGTCTCGCCTATAAAAGTCATACATTTTACGTACACAAACACAGCTCCAAACAGACTAAAACTGGTAGTTTCTTACCAATCAATTAGATTTCTTTCTGGTGTGTCCCATCTGCATAAGTGTGTCGTTATTTTTCAATCAGAGATGTTCCACATTTGCATGTAAGCCCTGGGTTTCGTAACTTCCTCGGGTTACCTGTGGACAGCAGCCCCTCCGCCTTACAGAAAGGGTGCGGTGCCGCTCGCCTTTATGGTGCCGTAGTAGCGCTGCCTTTCCCTCGGTCTCTACAACCTGAGCCAGCTTGTCCCGCCCCTCAGGCTTATGATTGGCTAAGACCGGGAACGAGAGCCAATAAACATAAATTAAATTTCTGCGCTTGAAGGTGGTTTTCTAGTGAGCGCCCGCGCGCGTCTGAGCCCGCGTGTAAGTGTAACTCTACATCGGATTTGTCTCTACATCCCTTTTAAGCCCTAGCAGTAGTTTTGCTTCCGGTGACCGTTGTGCTGTAAATAATGGCGATGGCGTCGTCGTGGAAATAGCGTGATGTATAGGTTCGGTCCTGGCCATATTCGTCGAACTGAAACGCTGAGGGTTGTGGAGATATTTCGTTGCAGAGAGGGTGAACCGCCGTGTGACACACCAGCAGATCACCAGCAGAACATGTTCAAAGAAAAAAAATAACAAGCAGCTGGTTAAAACTGGTTAAAAAAGGAGGAGGAGAGGTAAGACATGCTGCTGCTTGCTTGCAGGAGCCTGGTATGCCTTTGTTGCTGTAATCAGAGCTACAGCCGGGCCATGCAGGGGAAATACAGAGCCTGCAGGCACAGGAGGCCCATAGTATCAGTCACACGCTGCCTGAATCTACGTTCCCCTGCCCTTTCCCAAAGCATTTCATTGGACAGACGATACAAATCGGCTGAAAGATGAACATTTGTTTATCAAAGTTTGGGGCCTGTTCTTCATACATTAATAGGTGACTATGAATGTGCCATAGGTCTGTGTTTCTCATCCAAATGCTTCTGGATGCCCAGGCAGTACACATTTTTGTTCTTGCCCGATTGCCATGGAACTGAGGAAGAACAAGGACATGGACCATCTAGGGAAGACCATCTCTCTCCATCCTAGAACAGGATTTATGGGGGAGAGATGCATCTGACTTAGAAAAAACACTGTAGTCTACATTTTTAAATACCATGTCTGTGGTAAAAACTTTGCATTTTGTACAAAATGTCTACAAGAATTCGTAAGTGTGTTGAGCCTAGGATTTTTTGTTCGTGTTCCCCAAACATGGTCCATGTTTTTGCTCCTTCCGGCTCTCTACCCGAGCTGGCAGGGAGCAAAAACACGGATTTTTACGGTTTTTACAAATGGGGTCAAGAAGTGGTACAGCAATGGCTGTCAGTGTCATTAAATGCAAATGTTTAGAGCACCCTCTTACTGTGTATTAGGCGGGCACGACATTAACGTGCTAACGACTGGTCTGACTAGATTCCTGTGTAGGTTGTGGAAGCGACGCTGCTGGACATGAAGGCATATGGGAGACTCAGTGAGTCATTAACGCCTTTAGTCAGGGTGCTAAGGAT
Organism: Stomatorhinus ivindoensis; assembly: GCA_019775895.2. NCBI lineage: Eukaryota > Metazoa > Chordata > Actinopteri > Osteoglossiformes > Mormyridae > Stomatorhinus > Stomatorhinus ivindoensis. Next base: position 15,242,500 of record JABFEB020000044.1, read on the forward strand.
ACAGGCGCGACCTTTATTTGGTAATGGTGTAGTGAGACACCTAAATGGGTTCTGGAAGCATACGATGAAGGGCTGAGAGACACAAATTGCAGTTCCTGATTTAATGAAGTCAGAGAGAGGCCAGAAGTCTGTTATTTGTAGATTATAAAGTGAGAGCGTGGGGGTAAGCCAAAGTGGCGATGGACGTATTAGGGAGAGGAGTATTTCCGTTCTTGTAATAAAAATTAGTTCCACTAACCATGCCCCCCTCCCATTTTATGGTCATTTGAGTGCAGGGGGTCCTTCCTTCACATCTGTAATCATGCACAGATCGAGTTACTGTACTCGGTGATCTGGAAGCGATTAGCCACGAACATGGACGAACTCACGCATCATTCCAGACCCACTCAGTGCTGAGAACAGCCGACTCTACACATTCCAAGAATGCAAAAACGAGTAACACACACCGTGGAGTTTTGGTTAAAGCTGGGGAATCATGGTCCCAAGAGTCACTTAATCTGCCAGTCATACTGAAAATGAGAGGCGGGCCCATGGTGAGCACACACGGGTGTTCATTTGCATTGCCCTTCTTGGGGGGGGGGGGGGGTTGTGCTTAAATTGGCTGGGGGCAGAAACACTTCACAGGAGGGGGTCTCTGGGAGAGATCCTCTACCCAGTGGGTGATGTGGGAGTTTTTTGGATGGGTGGGGGTGAAACTGTAAAACAAAGATTCCAGAATGACTGTTGCAGATGACAGCCAGCTAAGAGGACACATCCAACATGAGCAGATTTTGGCACCAAGGAGATCTTAGCTCAGGGCTTGGCGTGTAGTTTAGTCAAAAAACATAAAACACTTTAAAAGGAAAAGAAACCCAGGAAGACTCATGCTGGGGAATTTTACA